>JAPDOI010001425.1:0-181801 GCA_029168955.1 Aplectana chamaeleonis
ATTAGTGGGAGTGTGTACAGCACCTCATAGAAAGTGTGTAGGACATCAGTGGGAAGGGTGCAGGACATTAGTGGGAGTGTGCAGACATCAGTGGGTATTAGTGTGGAGTGTGCAGGACGTGTCATAGAAAGTAGTGTGCAGGGACATCAGTGGGAGTGCAGTATTAGTGGGAGTGTGCAGGGCATTAGTGGGTGTGCAGGATGTCACAGAATGTGTGCAGGACGTCATAGAAAGTGCGCAGGATGTCATAGAAAGTGTGCAGGACATCAGTGGGAGTGTGCAATATATTAGAGGGAGTGTGTCGGACGTCACAGAAAGTGTGCAGGACGTCAGTGGGAGTGTGCAGGACGTATTAGTGGTAGTGTGCAGGACGTCAGTGGGAGTGTGCAGGACATTAGTGGGAGTGCAGACGTCAGTGGGAGTGTGCAGGCACCTCAGATAGAAAGTGTGTAGGACATCAGTGGAGGGGTGCAGGACATTAGTGGGAGTGTGCAGGGCATTAGTGGGAGTGTGCAGGACGTCATAGAAAGTGTGCAGGACATCAGTGGGAGGGTGCAGGATGTCACAGAATGTGTGCAGGACGTCATAGAAAAGTGCGCAGGATGTCATAGAAAGTGTGCAGGACATCAGTGGGAGGTGCAGGATGTCAAGCAGAATGTGTGCAGGACGTCATAGAAAGTGCGCAGGATGTCATAGAAAGTGTGCAGGACATCAGTGGGAGTGTGTCGGACGTCATAGAAAGTGCAGGACGTCAGCGGAGTGTGCAGGACATTAGTGGTAGTGTGCAGGACGTCAGTGGGGAGTGTGCGTGACATTAGTGGGAGTGTGCAGCACCTCATAGAAAGTGTGTAGGACATCAGTGGAAGGGTGCAGGACATTAGTGGGAGTGTGTGCAGGGCATTAGTGGGAGTGTGCAGGACGTCATAGAAAGTGTGTGCAGGACATCAGTGGAGTGTGCAGGATGTCACAGAATGTGTGCAGGACGTCATATAGAAAGTGCGCAGGATGTCATAGAAAGTGTGCAGGACATCAGTGGAGGTGCACATATTAGTGGGGAGTGTGTGTCGGACGTCATAGAAAGTGTGCAGGACGTCAGTGGGAGTGTGCAGGACATTAGTGGTGGTGTGCAGGACGTCAGTGGGAGTGCGCAGGACATTAGTGGTAGTGTGCAGGACGTCAGTGGGAGTGTGCAGGACATTAGTGGGAGTGTGCAGCACCTCATAGAAAGTGTGCAGGACATCAGTGGGAGTGTGCAGGATGTCACAGAGAATGTGTAGGACGTCATAGAAAGTGTGTAGGACGTCAGTGGGAGTGTGCAGGACATTAGTGGGAGTGTGCAGCACCTCATAGAAAGTGTGTAGGACATCAGTGGAGGGGTGCAGGACATTGGTGGGAGTGTGCAGGGCATTAGTGGGAGTGTGCAGGACGTCATAGAAAGTGTGCAGGACATCAGTGGGAGGTGCAGGATGTCACAGAAGTGTGCAGGACGTCATAGAAAGTGCAGGATGTCATAGAGAGTGTGCAGGAGGTGGGAGTGTGCACATATTAGTGGGAGTGTGTCGGACGTCATAGAAAGTGTGCAGGACGTCAGTGGGAGTGTGCAGGACATTAGTGGGAGTGTGCAGGGCATTAGTGGGAGTGTGCAGGACGTCATAGAAAGTGTGCAGGATGTCATAGAAAGTGTGCAGGACATCAGTGGGAGTGTGCAATATATTAGAGGGAGTGTGTCGGACGTCACAGAAAGTGTGCAGGACGTCAGTGGGAGTGTGCAGGACAATAGTGGTAGTGTGCAGGACGTCAGTGGGAGTGTGCGGGACATTAGTGGGAGTGTGCAGCACCTCATAGAAAGTGTGTAGGACATCAGTGGAGGGGTGCAGGACATTAGTGGGAGTGTGCAGGGCATTAGTGGGAGTGTGCAGGACGTCATAGAAAGTGTGCAGGACATCAGTGGGAGGGTGCAGGATGTCACAGAATGTGTGCAGGACACGTCATAGAAAGGCGCAGGATGTCATAGAAAGTGTGTGCAGGACATCAGTGGGAGTGTGCAGGATGTCACAGAATGTGTGCAGGACGTCATAGAAAGTGCGCAGGATGTCATGTGGAAGTGTGCAGGACATCAGTGGGAGTGTGTCGGACGTCATAGAAAGTGTGCAGGACGTCAGCGGGAGTGTGCAGGACATTAGTGGTGGTGTGCAGGACGTCAGTGGGAGGTGTGCGTGACATTAGTGGGAGTGTGCAGCACCTCATAGAAAGTGTGTGTAGGACATCAGTGGAAGGGTGCAGGACATTAGTGGGAGTGTGCAGGGCATTAGTGGGAGTGTGCAGGACGTCATAGAAAGTGTGCAGGACATCAGTGGGAGTGTGCAGGATGTCACAGAATGTGTGCAGGACGTCATAGAAAGTGCGCAGGATGTCATAGAAAGTGTGCAGGACATCAGTGGGAGTGTGCAATATATTAGTGGGAGTGTGTCGGACGTCATAGAAAGTGTGCAGGACGTCAGTGGGAGTGTGCAGGACATTAGTGGTGGTGTGCAGGACGTCAGTGGGAGTGCGCAGGACACAGTGGGATTATTGTGTGACATTGGTGGTAGTGTGCAGGACGTCAGTGGGAGTGTGTGCAGGACATTAGTGGGGAGGTGCAGCACCTCATAGAAAGTGTGTGCAGGACATCAGTGGGAGTGTGCAAGATGTCACAGAATGTGTGTAGGACGTCATAGAAAGTGTGTAGGACGTCAGTGGGGTGTGCAGACATTAGTGGGAGTGTGTGCAGCACCTCATAGAAAGTGTGTGTAGGACATCAGTGGAGGGGTGCAGGACATTGGTGGGAGTGTGCAGGGCATTGAGTGGGAGTGTGCAGGACGTCATAGAAAGTGTGCAGGACATCAGTGGGAGTGTGCAAGATGTCACAGAGATGTGTGCAGGACGTCATAGAAAGTGCGCAGGATGTCATAGAGAGTGTGCAGGACATCAGTGGGAGTGTGCAATATATTAGTGGGAGTGTGTCGGACGTCATAGAAAGTGTGCAGGACGTCAGTGGGAGTGTGCAGGACATTAGTGGGAGTGTGCAGGGCATTAGTGGGAGTGTGCAGGACGTCATAGAAAGTGTGCAGGACATCAGTGGGAGTGTGCAAGATGTCACAGAATGTGTGTAGGACGTCATAGAAAGTGTGCAGGACGTCAGTGGGAGTGTGCAGGACATTAGTGGTAGTGTGCAGGACGTCAGTGGGAGTGTGCAGGACATTAGTGGGAGTGTGCAGCACCTCATAGAAAGTGTGTAGGACATCGGTGGAAGGGTGCAGGACATTAGTGGGAGTGTGCAGGGCATTAGTGGGAGTGTGCAGGACGTCATAGAAAGTGTGCAGGACATCAGTGGGAGTGTGCAGGATGTCACAGAATGTGTGCAGGACGTCATAGAAAGTGCGCAGGATGTCATAGAAAGTGTGCAGGACATCAGTGGGAGTGTGCAATATATTAGAGGGAGTGTGTCGGACGTCACAGAAAGTGTGCAGGACGTCAGTGGGAGTGTGCAGGACATTAGTGGTAGTGTGCGGGACGTCAGTGGGAGGGTGTGCAGGACATTAGTGGGAGTGTGCAGCACCTCATAGAAAGTGTGTAGGACATCAGTGGAGGGGTGCAGGACATTAGTGGGAGTGTGCAGGGCATTAGTGGGAGTGTGCAGGACGTCATAGAAAGTGTGCAGGACATCAGTGGGAGGGTGCAGGATGTCACAGAATGTGTGCAGGACGTCATAGAAAAGGCGCAGGATGTCATAGAAAGTGTGCAGGACATCAGTGGGAGTGTGCAGGATGTCACAGAATGTGTGCAGGACGTCATAGAAAGTGCGCAGGATGTCATAGAAAGTGTGCAGGACATCAGTGGGAGTGTGTCGGACGTCATAGAAAGTGTGCAGGACGTCAGCGGGAGTGTGCAGGACATTAGTGGTGGTGTGCAGGACGTCAGTGGGAGTGTGCGTGACATTAGTGGGAGTGTGCAGCACCTCATAGAAAGTGTGTAGGACATCAGTGGAAGGGTGCAGGACATTAGTGGGAGTGTGCAGGGCATTAGTGGGAGTGTGCAGGACGTCATAGAAAGTGTGCAGGACATCAGTGGGAGTGTGCAGGATGTCACAGAATGTGTGCAGGACGTCATAGAAAGTGCGCAGGATGTCATAGAAAGTGTGTGCAGGACATCAGTGGGAGTGTGCAATATATTAGTGGGAAGTGTGTCGGACGTCATAGAAAGTGTGCAGGACGTCAGCGGGAGTGTGCAGGACATTAGTGGTGGTGTGCAGGACGTCAGTGGGAGTGTGCGTGACATTAGTGGGAGTGTGCAGCACCTCATAGAAAGTGTGTAGGACATCAGTGGAAGGTGCAGGACATTAGTGGGAGTGTGCAGGGCATTAGTGGGAGTGTGCAGGACGTCATAGAAAGTGTGCAGGACATCGGTGGGAGTGTGCAGCACCTCATAGAAAGTGTGTAGGACATCAGTGGAGGGGTGCAGGACATTAGTGGGAGTGTGCAGGGCATTAGTGGGAGTGTGCAGGACGTCATAGAAAGTGTGCAGGACAAACAGTGGGGAGTGTGCAATATATTAGTGGGAGTGTGTCGGACGTCATAGAAAGTGTGCAGGACGTCAGCGGGAGTGTGCAGGACATTAGTGGTGGTGTGCAGGACGTCAGTGGGAGGTGTGCAGGACATTAGTGGGAGTGTGCAGCACCTCATAGAAAGTGTGTAGGACATCAGTGGAGGGTGCAGGACATTGGTGGGAGTGTGCAGGGCATTAGTGGGAGTGTGCAGGACGTCATAGAAAGTGTGCAGGACATCAGTGGGAGTGTGCAGGATGTCACAGAATGTGTGCAGGACGTCATAGAAAGTGCAGGATGTCATAGAAAGTGTGCAGGACATCAGTGGGAATGTGCAATATATTGGTGGGAGTGTGTCGGACGTCATAGAAAGTGTGCAGGACGTCAGTGGGAGTGTGCAGGACATTAGTGGTGGTGTGCAGGACGTCAGTGGGAGTGTGCGTGACATTGGTGGGAGAGTGCAGCACCTCATAGAAGGTGTGTAGGACATCAGTGGAAGGGTGCAGGACATTAGTGGGAGTGTGGAGGGCATTAGTGGGAGTGTGCAGGACGTCATAGAAAGTGTGCAGGACATCAGTGGGAGTGTGCAGGGTGTCACAGAATGCGTGCAGGACGTCATAGAAAGTGCGCAGGATGTCATAGAAAGTGTGCAAGACGTCAGTGGTAGTGCGCAGGATGTCACAGAATGTGTGCAGGACGTCATAGAAAGTGCGCAGGATGTCATAGAAAGTGTGCAGGACATCAGTGGGAGTGTGCAATATATTAGTGGGAGTGCGTCGGACGTCATAGAAAGTGTGCAGCACCTCATAGAAAGTGCGCAGGATGTCATAGAAAGTGTGCAGAACATTAGTGTGAGTGTGTCGGATGTCATAGATAGTGTGCAGGACGTCAGTGGGAGTGTGCAGGACATTAGTGGTAGTGTGCAGGACGTCAGTGGGAGTGTGCGGGACATTAGTGGGAGTGTGCAGCACCTCATAGAAAGTGTGTAGGACATCAGTGGAGGGGTGCAGGACATTAGTGGGAGTGTGCAGGGCATTAGTGGGAGTGTGCAGGACGTCATAGAAAGTGTGCAGGACATCAGTGGGAGGGTGCAGGATGTCACAGAATGTGTGCAGGACGTCATAGAAAAGGCGCAGGATGTCATAGAAAGTGTGCAGGACATCAGTGGGAGTGTGCAGGATGTCACAGAATGTGTGCAGGTCGTCATAGAAAGTGCGCAGGATGTCATAGAAAGTGTGCAGGACATCAGTGGGAGTGTGTCGGACGTCATAGAAAGTGTGCAGGACGTCAGCGGGAGTGTGCAGGACATTAGTGGTGGTGTGCAGGACGTCAGTGGGAGTGTGCGTGACATTAGTGGGAGTGTGCAGCACCTCATAGAAAGTGTGTAGGACATCAGTGGAAGGGTGCAGGACATTAGTGGGAGTGTGCAGGGCATTAGTGGGAGTGTGCAGGACGTCATAGAAAGTGTGCAGGACATCCCAGTGGGAGTGTGCAGGATGTCACAGAATGTGTGCAGGACGTCATAGAAAGTGCGCAGGATGTCATAGAAAGTGTGCAGGACATCAGTGGGAGTGTGCAATATATTAGTGGGGAGTGTGTCGGACGTCATAGAAAGTGTGCAGGGACGTCAGTGGTAGTGTGCAGGACGTCAGTGGGAGTGTGCAGGACGTCAGTGGGAGTGTGCGGGACATTAGTGGGAGTGTGCAGCACCTCATAGGAAGTGTGTAGGACATCAGTGGAAGGGTGCAGGACATTAGTGGGAGTGTGCAGGGCATTAGTGGGAGTGTGCAGGACGTCATAGAAAGTGTGCAGGACATCAGTGGGAGTGTGCAGCACCTCATAGAAAGTGTGTAGGACATCAGTGGAGGGTGCAGGACATTGGTGGGAGTGTGCAGGGCATTAGTGGGAGTGTGCAGGACGTCATAGAAAGTGTGCAGGACAACAGTGGGGAGTGTGCAATATATTAGTGGGAGTGTGTCGGACGTCATAGAAAGTGTGCAGGACGTCGGCGGGAGTGTGCAGGACATTAGTGGTGGTGTGCAGGACGTCAGTGGGAGTGTGCGTGACATTAGTGGGAGTGTACAGCACCTCATAGAAAGTGTGTAGGACATCAGTGGAGGGGTGCAGGACATTAGTGGGAGTGTGCAGGGCATTAGTGGGAGTGTGCAGGACGTCATAGAAAGTGTGCAGGACATCAGTGGGAGTGTGCAGGATGTCACAGAATGTGTGCAGGACGTCATAGAAAGTGCGCAGGATGTCATAGAAAGTGTGCAGGACATCAGTGGGAATGTGCAATATATTAGTGGGAGTGTGTCGGACGTCATAGAAAGTGTGCAGGACGTCAGTGGGAGTGTGCAGGACATTAGTGGTGGTGTGCAGGACGTCAGTGGGAGTGTGCGTGACATTAGTGGGAGTGTGCAGCACCTCATAGAAAGTGTGTCGGACATCAGTGGAAGGGTGCAGGACATTAGTGGGAGTGTGCAGGGCATTAGTGGGAGTGTGCAGGACGTCATAGAAAGTGTGCAGGACATCAGTGGGAGTGTGCAGGATGTCACAGAATGTGTGCAGGACGTCATAGAAAGTGCGCAGGATGTCATAGAAAGTGTGCAGGACATCAGTGGGAGTGTGCAGGATGTCACAGAATGTGTGCAGGACGTCATAGAAAGTGCGCAGGATGTCATAGAAAGTGTGCAGGACATCAGTGGGAGTGTGCAATATATTAGTGGGAGTGTGTCGGACGTCATAGAAAGTGTGCAGGACGTCAACGGGAGTGTGCAGGACATTAGTGGTGGTGTGCAGGACGTCAGTGGGAGTGTGCAATATATTAGTGGGAGTGTGTCGGACGTCATAGAAAGTGTGCAGGACGTCAACGGGAGTGTGCAGGACATTAGTGGTGGTGTGCAGGACGTCAGTGGGAGTGTGCGCGACATTAGTGGGAGTGTACAGCACCTCATAGAAAGTGTGTAGGACATCAGTGGAAGGGTGCAGGACATTAGTGGGAGTGTGCAGGGCATTGGTGGGAGTGTGCAGGACGTCATAGAAAGTGTGCAGGACATCAGTGGGAGTGTGCAGGATGTCACAGAATGTGTGCAGGACGTCATAGAAAGTGCGCAGGATGTCATAGAAAGTGTGCAGGACATCAGTGGGAGTGTGCAATATATTAGTGGGAGTGTGTCGGACGTCATAGAAAGTGTGCAGGACGTCAGTGGGAGTGTGCAGGACATTAGTGGTGGTGTGCAGGACGTCAGTGGGAGTGTGCGTGACATTAGTGGGAGTGTGCAGCACCTCATAGAAAGTGTGTCGGACATCAGTGGAAGGGTGCAGGACATTAGTGGGAGTGTGCAGGGCATTAGTGGGAGTGTGCAGGACGTCATAGAAAGTGTGCAGGACATCAGTGGGAGTGTGCAGGATGTCACAGAATGTGTGCAGGACGTCATAGAAAGTGCGCAGGATGTCATAGAAAGTGTGCAGGACATCAGTGGGAGTGTGCAGGATGTCACAGAATGTGTGCAGGACGTCATAGAAAGTGCGCAGGATGTCATAGAAAGTGTGCAGGACATCAGTGGGAGTGTGCAATATATTAGTGGGAGTGTGTCGGACGTCATAGAAAGTGTGCAGGACGTCAACGGGAGTGTGCAGGACATTAGTGGTGGTGTGCAGGACGTCAGTGGGAGTGTGCGTGACATTAGTGGGAGTGTACAGCACCTCATAGAAAGTGTGTAGGACATCAGTGGAAGGGTGCAGGACATTAGTGGGAGTGTGCAGGGCATTAGTGGGAGTGTGCAGGACGTCATAGAAAGTAAGCAGGACATCAGTGGGAGTGTGCAGGATGTCACAGAATGTGTGCAGGACGTCATAGAAAGTGCGCAGGATGTCATAGAAAGTGTGCAGGACATCAGTGGGAGTGTGCAATATATTGAGTGGGAGTGTGTGTCGGACGTCATAGAAGGTGTGCAGGACGTCAGTGGGAGTGTGCAGGACATTAGTGGTAGTGCGCAGGACGTCAGTGGGAGTGTGCGGGACATTAGTGGGAGTGTGCAGCACCTCATAGGAAGTGTGTAGGACATCAGTGGAAGGGTGCAGGACATTATTGGGAGTGTGCAGGACATTAGTGGGAGTGTGCAGGACGTCATAGAAAGTGTGCAGGACATCAGTGGGAGGGTGCAGGATGTCACAGAATGTGTGCAGGACGTCATAGAAAGTGCGCAGGATGTCATAGAAAGTGTGCAGGACATCAGGTGGGAGTGTGCAGGATATTGGTGGGAGTGTGCAGGACGTCATAGAAAGTGTTGCAGGATGGTCATAGAAAGTGTGCGGGGGACATTGGTGGTAGTGTGCAGGACGTCATAGAAAGTGTGGGGACGTCAGGACATCAGTGGGAGTGTGCAGCACCATTAGAAAGTGTGTCGGACGTCAGTGGAGGTGCAGGACATTAGTGGAGTGCAGAAATATTAGTGGGGTGTGCAGGGCATTGGTGGGAGTGTGCAGGACGTCATAGAAAGTGTGCAGGACATCCAGTGGGAGGGTGCAGGACATTAGTGGGAGTGTGCAGGACGTCATAGAAAAGTGCGCAGGATGTCATAGAAAGTGTGCAGGACATCAGTGGGAGTGTGCAGGATGTCACAGAATGTGTGCAGGACGTCATAGAAAGTGCGCAGGATGTCATAGAAAGTGTGCAGGACATCAGTGGGAGTGTGTCGGACGTCATAGAAAGTGTGCAGGACGTCAGCGGGAGTGTGCAGGACATTAGTGGTGGTGTGCAGGACGTCAGTGGGAGTGTGCGTGACATTAGTGGGAGTGTGCAGCACCTCATAGAAAGTGTGTAGGACATCAGTGGAAGGGTGCAGGACATTAGTGGGAGTGTGCAGGGCATTAGTGGGAGTGTGCAGGACGTCATAGAAAGTGTGCAGGACATCAGTGGGAGTGTGCAGCACCTCATAGAAAGTGTGTAGGACATCAGTGGAGGGGTGCAGGACATTAGTGGGAGTGTGCAGGGCATTAGTGGGAGTGTGCAGGACGTCATAGAAAGTGTGCAGGACATCAGTGGGAGTGTGCAGGATGTCACAGAATGTGTGCAGGACGTCAAAGAAAGTGCGCACGATGTCATAGAAAGTGTGCAGGACATCAGTGGGAGTGTGCAATATATTAGAGGGAGTGTGTCGGACGTCACAGAAAGTGTGCAGGACGTCAGTGGGAGTGCGCAGGACATTAGTGGTAGTGTGCAGGACGTCAGTGGGAGTGTGCAGGACATTAGTGGGAGTGTGCAGCACCTCATAGAAAGTGTGCAGGACATCAGTGGGAGTGTGCAAGATGTCACAGAATGTGTGTAGGACGTCATAGAAAGTGTGTAGGACGTCAGTGGGAGTGTGCAGGACATTAGTGGGAGTGTGCAGCACCTCATAGAAAGTGTGTAGGACATCAGTGGAGGGGTGCAGGACATTGGTGGGAGTGTGCAGGGCATTAGTGGGAGTGTGCAGGACGTCATAGAAAGTGTGCAGGACATCAGTGGGAGTGTGCAAGATGTCACAGAATGTGTGCAGGACGTCATAGAAAGTGCGCAGGATGTCATAGAGAGTGTGCAGGACATCAGTGGGAGTGTGCAATATATTAGTGGGAGTGTGTCGGACGTCATAGAAAGTGTGCAGGACGTCAGTGGGAGTGTGCAGGACATTAGTGGGAGTGTGCAGGGCATTAGTGGGAGTGTGCAGGACGTCATAGAAAGTGCGCAGGACATCAGTGGGAGTGTGCAGGATGTCACAGAATGTGTGCAGGACGTCATAGAAAGTGTGCAGCACGTCAGTGGGAGTGTGCAGGACATTAGTGGTAGTGTGCAGGACGTCAGTGGGAGTGTGCAGGACATTAATGGGAGTGTGCAGCACCTCATAGAAAGTGTGTAGGACATCAGTAGAAGGGTGCAGGACATTAGTGGGAGTGTGCAGGGTATTAGTGGGAGTGTGCAGGACGTCATAGAAAGTGCGCAGGACATCAGTGGGAGTGTGCAGGATGTCACAGAATGTGTGCAGGACGTCATAGAAAGTGCGCAGGATGTCATAGAAAGTGTGCAGGACATCAGTGGGAGTGTGCAATATATTAGAGGGAGTGTGTCGGACGTCACAGAAAGTGTGCAGGACGTCAGTGGGAGTGTGCAGGACATTAGTGGTAGTGTGCAGGACGTCAGTGGGAGTGTGCGGGACATTAGTGGGAGTGTGCAGCACCTCATAGAAAGTGTGTAGGACATCAGTGGAGGGGTGCAGGACATTAGTGGGAGTGTGCAGGGCATTAGTGGGAGTGTGCAGGACGTCATAGAAAGTGTGCAGGACATCAGTGGGAGGGTGCAGGATGTCACAGAATGTGTGCAGGACGTCATAGAAAAGGCGCAGGATGTCATAGAAAGTGTGCAGGACATCAGTGGGAGTGTGCAGGATGTCACAGAATGTGTGCAGGTCGTCATAGAAAGTGCGCAGGATGTCATAGAAAGTGTGCAGGACATCAGTGGGAGTGTGTCGGACGTCATAGAAAGTGTGCAGGACGTCAGCGGGAGTGTGCAGGACATTAGTGGTGGTGTGCAGGACGTCAGTGGGAGTGTGCGTGACATTAGTGGGAGTGTGCAGCACCTCATAGAAAGTGTGTAGGACATCAGTGGAAGGGTGCAGGACATTAGTGGGAGTGTGCAGGGCATTAGTGGGAGTGTGCAGGACGTCATAGAAAGTGTGCAGGACATCAGTGGGAGTGTGCAGGATGTCACAGAATGTGTGCAGGACGTCATAGAAAGTGCGCAGGATGTCATAGAAAGTGTGCAGGACATCAGTGGGAGTGTGCAATATATTAGTGGGAGTGTGTCGGACGTCATAGAAAGTGTGCAGGACGTCAGTGGGAGTGTGCAGGACATTAGTGGTGGTGTGCAGGACGTCAGTGGGAGTGTGCGTGACATTAGTGGGAGTGTGCAGCACCTCATAGAAAGTGTGTAGGACATCAGTGGAAGGGTGCAGGACATTAGTGGGAGTGTGCAGGGCATTAGTGGGAGTGTGCAGGACGTCATAGAAAGTGTGCAGGACATCAGTGGGAGTGTGCAGCACCTCATAGAAAGTGTGTAGGACATCAGTGGAGGGGTGCAGGACATTAGTGGGAGTGTGCAGGGCATTAGTGGGAGTGTGCAGGACGTCATAGAAAGTGTGCAGGACAACAGTGGGAGTGTGCAATATATTAGTGGGAGTGTGTCGGACGTCATAGAAAGTGTGCAGGACGTCAGCGGGAGTGTGCAGGACATTAGTGGTGGTGTGCAGGACGTCAGTGGGAGTGTGCGTGACATTAGTGGGAGTGTACAGCACCTCATAGAAAGTGTGTAGGACATCAGTGGAGGGGTGCAGGACATTAGTGGGAGTGTGCAGGGCATTAGTGGGAGTGTGCAGGACGTCATAGAAAGTGTGCAGGACATCAGTGGGAGTGTGCAGGATGTCACAGAATGTGTGCAGGACGTCATAGAAAGTGCGCAGGATGTCATAGAAAGTGTGCAGGACATCAGTGGGAATGTGCAATATATTAGTGGGAGTGTGTCGGACGTCATAGAAAGTGTGCAGGACGTCAGTGGGAGTGTGCAGGACATTAGTGGTGGTGTGCAGGACGTCAGTGGGAGTGTGCGTGACATTAGTGGGAGTGTGCAGCACCTCATAGAAAGTGTGTCGGACATCAGTGGAAGGGTGCAGGACATTAGTGGGAGTGTGCAGGGCATTAGTGGGAGTGTGCAGGACGTCATAGAAAGTGTGCAGGACATCAGTGGGAGTGTGCAGGATGTCACAGAATGTGTGCAGGACGTCATAGAAAGTGCGCAGGATGTCATAGAAAGTGTGCAGGACATCAGTGGGAGTGTGCAGGATGTCACAGAATGTGTGCAGGACGTCATAGAAAGTGCGCAGGATGTCATAGAAAGTGTGCAGGACATCAGTGGGAGTGTGCAATATATTAGTGGGAGTGTGTCGGACGTCATAGAAAGTGTGCAGGACGTCAACGGGAGTGTGCAGGACATTAGTGGTGGTGTGCAGGACGTCAGTGGGAGTGTGCGTGACATTAGTGGGAGTGTACAGCACCTCATAGAAAGTGTGTAGGACATCAGTGGAAGGGTGCAGGACATTAGTGGGAGTGTGCAGGGCATTAGTGGGAGTGTGCAGGACGTCATAGAAAGTGTGCAGGACATCAGTGGGAGTGTGCAGGATGTCACAGAATGTGTGCAGGACGTCATAGAAAGTGCGCGGGATGTCATAGAAAGTGCGCAGGATGTCATAGAAAGTGTGCAGGACGTCAGTGGGAGTGTGCAGGACATTAGTGGTGGTGTGCAGGACGTCAGTGGGAGTGTGCGTGACATTAGTGGGAGTGTGCAGCACCTTATAGAAAGTGTGTAGGACATCAGTGGAAGGGTGCAGGACATTAGTGGGAGTGTGCAGGGCATTAGTGGGAGTGTGCAGGACGTCATAGAAAGTGTGCAGGACATCAGTGGGAGTGTGCAGCACCTCATAGAAAGTGTGTAGGACATCAGTGGAGGGGTGCAGGACATTAGTGGGAGTGTGCAGGGCATTAGTGGGAGTGTGCAGGACGTCATAGAAAGTGTGCAGGACAACAGTGGGAGTGTGCAGGATGTCACAGAATGTGTGCAGGACGTCATAGAAAGTGCGCAGGATGTCATAGAAAGTGTGCAGGACATCAGTGGGAGTGTGCAGGATGTCACAGAATGTGTGCAGGACGTCATAGAAAGTGCGCAGGATGTCATAGAAAGTGTGCAGGACATCAGTGGGAGTGTGCAATATATTAGTGGGAGTGTGTCGGACGTCATAGAAAGTGTGCAGGACGTCAGCGGGAGTGTGCAGGACATTAGTGGTGGTGTGCAGGACGTCAGTGGGAGTGTGCGTGACATTAGTGGGAGTGTACAGCACCTCATAGAAAGTGTGTAGGACATCAGTGGAGGGGTGCAGGACATTAGTGGGAGCGTGCAGGACGTCATAGAAAGTGTGCAGGACATCAGTGGGAGTGTGCAGGATGTCACAGAATGTGTGCAGGACGTCATAGAAAGTGCGCAGGATGTCATAGAAGGTGTGCAGGACATCAGTGGGAATGTGCAATATATTAGTGGGAGTGTGTCGGACGTCATAGAAAGTGTGCAGGACGTCAGTGGGAGTGTGCAGGACATTAGTGGTGGTGTGCAGGACGTCAGTGGGAGTGTGAGTGACATTAGTGGGAGTGTGCAGCACCTCATAGAAAGTGTGTCGGACATCAGTGGAAGGGTGCAGGACATTAGTGAGAGTGTGCAGGGCATTAGTGGGAGTGTGCAGGACGTCATAGAAAGTGTGCAGGACATCAGTGGGAGTGTGCAGGATGTCACAGAATGTGTGCAGGACGTCAAAGAAAGTGCGCACGATGTCATAGAAAGTGTGCAGGACATCAGTGGGAGTGTGCAATATATTAGAGGGAGTGTGTCGGACGTCACAGAAAGTGTGCAGGACGTCAGTGGGAGTGCGCAGGACATTAGTGGTAGTGTGCAGGACGTCAGTGGGAGTGTGCAGGACATTAGGGGGAGTGTGCAGGACCGCATAGAAAGTGTGTAGGACATCAGTGGAAGGGTGCAGGACATTAGTGGGAGTGTGCAGGGCATTAGTGGGAGTGTGCAGCACGTCATAGAAAGTGTGCAGGACATCAGTGGGAGTGTGCAGGATGTCACAGAATGTGTGTAGGACGTCATAGAAAGTGTGCAGGACGTCAGTGGGAGTGTGCAGGACATTAGTGTTAGTGTGCAGGACGTCAGTGGGAGTGTGCAGGACATTAGTGGGAGTGTGCAGCACCTCATAGAAAGTGTGTAGGACATCAGTGGAGGGGTGCAAGATGTCACAGAATGTGTGCAGGACGTCATAGAAAGTGCGCAGGATGTCATAGAAAGTGTGCAGGACATCAGTGGGAGTGTGCAATATATTAGTGGGAGTTTGTTGGACGTCATAGAAAGTGTGCAGGACGTCAGTGGGAGTGTGCAGGACATTAGTGGTAGTGTGCAGGACGTCAGTGGGAGTGTGCAGGACATGAGTGGGAGTGTGCAGCACCTCATAGAAAGTGTGTAGGACACCAGTGGGAGTGTGCAGGACGTCATAGAAAGTGCGCAGGACATTAGTGGGAGTGTGCAATATATTAGTGGGAGTGTGTCGGACGTCATAGAAAGTGCGCACGATGTCATAGAAAGTATGCAGGACATCAGTGGGAGTGTGCAATATATTAGAGGGAGTGTGTCGGACGTCACAGAAAGTGTGCAGGACGTCAGTGGGAGTGTGCAGGACATTAGTGGTAGTGTGCAGGACGTCAGTGGGAGTGTGCAGGACATTAGTGGGAGTGTGCAGCACCTCATAGAAAGTGTGTAGGACATCAGTGGAAGGGTGCAGGACATTAGTGGGAGTGTGCAGGGCATTAGTGGGAGTGTGCAGGACGTCATAGAAAGTGTGCAGGACATCAGTGGGAGTGTGCAGGATGTCACAGAATGTGTGCAGGACGTCATAGAAAGTGCGCAGGATGTCATAGAAAGTGTGCAGGACATCAGTGGGAGTGTGCAATATATTAGAGGGAGTGTGTCGGACGTCACAGAAAGTGTGCAGGACGTCAGTGGGAGTGTGCAGGACATTAGTGGTAGTGTGCAGGACGTCAGTGGGAGTGTGCGGGACATTAGTGGGAGTGTGCAGCACCTCATAGAAAGTGTGTAGGACATCAGTGGAGGGGTGCAGGACATTAGTGGGAGTGTGCAGGGCATTAGTGGGAGTGTGCAGGACGTCATAGAAAGTGTGCAGGACATCAGTGGGAGTGTGCAGGATGTCACAGAATGTGTGCAGGACGTCATAGAAAGTGCGCAGGATGTCATAGAAAGTGTGCAGGACATCAGTGGGAGTGTGCAGGATGTCACAGAATGTGTGCAGGACGTCATAGAAAGTGCGCAGGATGTCATAGAAAGTGTGCAGGACATCAGTGGGAGTGTGTCGGACGTCATAGAAAGTGTGCAGGACGTCAGCGGGAGTGTGCAGGACATTAGTGGGAGTGTGCAGGGCATTAGTGGGAGTGTGCAGGACGTCATAGAAAGTGTGCACGACATCAGTGGAGGGGTGCAGGACATTAGTGGGAGTGTGCAGGGCATTAGTGGGAGTGTGCAGGACATCAGTGGGAGTGTGCAGGATGTCACAGAATGTGTGCAGGACGTCATAGAAAGTGCGCAGGATGTCATAGAAAGTGTGCAGGACATCAGTGGGAGTGTGCAGGATGTCACAGAATGTGTGCAGGACGTCATAGAAAGTGCGCAGGATGTCATAGAAAGTGTGCAGGACATCAGTGGGAGTGTGTCGGACGTCATAGAAAGTGTGCAGGACGTCAGCGGGAGTGTGCAAGACATTAGTGGTGGTGTGCAGGACGTCATAGAAAGTGCGCAGGGCATTAGTGGGAGTGTGCAGGATGTCACAGAATGTGTGCAGGACGTCATTGAAAGTGCGCAGGATGTCATTGAAGGTGTGCAGGACATCAGTGGGAGTGTGCAATATATTAGAGGGAGTGTGTCGGACGTCATAGAAAGTGTGCAGGACATTAGTGGGAGTGTGCAGGGCATTAGTGGGAGTGTGCAGGACGTCATAGAAAGTGTGCAGGACAACAGTGGGAGTGTGCAATATATTAGTGGGAGTGTGTCGGACGTCATAGAAAGTGTGCAGGACATCAGTGGGAGTGTGCAATATATTAGAGGGAGTGTGTCGGACGTCACAGAAAGTGTGCAGGACGTCAGTGGGAGTGTGCAGGACATTAGTGGTAGTGTGCAGGACGTCAGTGGGAGTGTGCGAGACATTAGTGGGAGTGTGCAGCACCTCATAGAAAGTGTGTAGGACATCAGTGGAGGGGTGCAGGACATTAGTGGGAGTGTGCAGGGCATTAGTGGGAGTGTGCAGGACGTCATAGAAAGTGTGCAGGACATCAGTGGGAGTGTGCAGGATGTCACAGAATGTGTGCAGGACGTCATAGAAAGTGCGCAGGATGTCATAGAAAGTGTGCAGGACATCAGTGGGAGTGTGCAATACATTACTGGGGTGTGTCGGACGTCATAGAAAGTGCGCAGGATGTCATAGAAAGTGTGCAGGACATCAGTGGGAGTGTGCAATATATTAATGGGAGCGTGCAGGACATTAGTGGGAGTGTGCAGCACCTCATAGAAAGTGTGTAGGACATGAGTGGGAGTGTGCAGGACGTCATAGAAAGTGCGCAGGATGTCATAGAAAGTGTGCAGGACATCAGTGGGAGTGTGCGTGACATTAGTGGGAGTGTACAGCACCTCATAGAAAGTGTGTAGGACATCAGTGGAAGGGTGCAGGACATTAGTGGGAGTGTGCAGGGCATTAGTGGGAGTGTGCAGGACGTCATATAAAGTGTGCAGGACATCAGTGGGAGTGTGCAATATATTAGTGGGAGTGTGTCGGACGTTATAGAAAGTGTGCAGGACGTCAGTGGGAGTGTGCAGGACATTAGTGGTGGTGTGCAGGACGTCAGTGGGAGTGTGCAGGACATTAGTGGTAGTGTGCAGAACGTCAGTGGGAGTGTGCAGGACATTAGTGGGAGTGTGCAGCACCTCATAGAAAGTGTGTAGGACATCAGTGGAAGTATGCAGGACATTAGTGGGAGTGTGCAGGGCATTAGTGGGAGTGTGCAGGACGTCATAGAAAGTGTGCAGGACATCAGTGGGAGTGTGCAGAATGTCACAGAATGTGTGCAGGACGTCATAGAAAGTGCGCAGGATGTCATAGAAAGTGTGCAGGACATCAGTGGGAGTGTGCAGGACATTAGTGGGAGTGTGCAGCACCTCATAGAAAGTGTGTAGGACATCAGTGGAGGGGTGCAGGACATTAGTGGGAGTGTGCAGGATGTCACAGAATGTGTGCAGGACGTCATTGAAAGTGCGCAGGATGTCATAGAAAGTGTGCAGGACATCAGTGGGAGTGTGCAATATATTAGTGGGAGTGTGTCGGACGTCATAGAAAGTGCGGAGGATGTCATAGAAAGTGTGCAGGACATCAGTGGGAGTGTGCAATATATTAGTGGGAGTGTGCAGGACATTAGTGGGAGTGTGCAGCACCTCATAGAAAGTGTGTAGGACATGAGTGGGAGTGTGCAGGACGTCATAGAAAGTGCGCAGGATGTCATAGAAAGTGTGCAGGACATCAGTGGGAGTGTGCGTGACATTAGTGGGAGTGTACAGCACCTCATAGAAAGTGTGTAGGACATCAGTGGAAGGGTGCAGGACATTAGTGGGAGTGTGCAGGGCATTAGTGGGAGTGTGCAGGACGTCATAGAAAGTGTGCAGGACATCAGTGGGAGTGTGCAATATATTAGTGGGAGTGTGTCGGACGTCATAGAAAGTGTGCAGGACGTCAGTGGGAGTGTGCAGGACATTAGTGGTGGTGTGCAGGACGTCAGTGGGAGTGTGCGTGACATTAGTGGGAGTGTGCAGCACCTCATAGAAAGTGTGTAGGACATCAGTGGAAGGGTGCAGGACATTAGTGGGAGTGTGCAGGGCATTAGTGGGAGTGTGCAGGACGTCA
Organism: Aplectana chamaeleonis; assembly: GCA_029168955.1. Classification (NCBI taxonomy): domain Eukaryota; kingdom Metazoa; phylum Nematoda; class Chromadorea; order Rhabditida; family Cosmocercidae; genus Aplectana; species Aplectana chamaeleonis. Next base: position 18,172 of record JAPDOI010001425.1, read on the forward strand.
TAGAAAGTGTGCAGGACATCAGTGGGAGTGTGCAGCATGTCACAGAATGTGTGCAGGACGTCAAAGAAAGTGCGCACGATGTCATAGAAAGTGTGCAGGACATCAGTGGGAGTGTGCAATATATTAGAGGGAGTGTGTCGGACGTCACAGAAAGTGTGCAGGACGTCAGTGGGAGTGCGCAGGACATTAGTGGTAGTGTGCAGGACGTTAGTGGGAGTGTGCAGGACATTAGTGGGAGTGTGCAGCACCTCATAGAAAGTGTGTAGGACATCAGTGGAATGGTGCAGGACATTAGTGGGAGTGTGCAGGGCATTAGTGGGAGTGTGCAGGACGTCATAGAAAGTGCGCAGGATGTCATAGAAAGTGTGCAGGACATCAGTGGAAGTGTGCAATATATTAGTGGGAGTGTGTCGGACGTCATAGAAAGTGTGCAGGACGTCACTGGGAGTGTGCAGGACATTAGTGGTAGTGTGCAGGACGTCAGTGGGAGTGTGCAGGACATTAGTGGGAGTGTGCAGCACCTCATAGAAAGTGTGTAGGACATGAGTGGGAGTGTGCAGGACGTCATAGAAAGTGCGCAGGATGTCATAGAAAGTGTGCAGGACATCAGTGGGAGTGTGCAGTATATTAGAGGGAGTGTGTCGGACGTCACAGAAAGTGTGCAGGTCGTCAGTGGAGGGGTGCAGGACATTAGTGATAGTGTGCAGGACGTCAGTGGGAGTGTGCAGGACATTAGTGGGAGTGTGCAGCACCTCATAGAAAGTGTGTAGGACATCAGTGGAGGGGTGCAGGACATTAGTGGGGAGTGTGCAGGACGTCATAGAAAGTGTGCAGGACATCAGTGGGAGTGTGCAGGATGTCACAGAATGTGTGCAGGACGTCATAGAAAGTGCGCGGGATGTCATAGAAAGTGTGCAGGACATCAGTGGGAGTGTGCAATATATTAGTGGGAGTGTGTCGGACGTCATAGAAGGTGTGCAGGACGTCAGCGGGAGTGTGCAGGACATTAGTGGTAGTGTGCAGGACGTCAGTGGGAGTGTGCGGGACATTAGTGGGAGTGTGCAGCACCTCATAGAAAGTGTGTAGGACATCAGTGGAGGGGTGCAGGACATTAGTGGGAGTGTGCAGGGCATTAGTGGGAGTGTGCAGGACGTCATAGAAAGTGTGCAGGACATCAGTGGGAGTGTGCAGGATGTCACAGAATGTGTGCAGGACGTCATAGAAAGTGCGCAGGATGTCATAGAAAGTGTGCAGGACATCAGTGGGAGTGTGCAATATATTAGTGGTAGTGTGCAGGACGTCAGTGGGAGTGTGCAGGACATTAGTGGGAGTGTGCAGCACCTCATAGAAAGTGTGTAGGACATCAGTGGAGGGGTGCAGGACATTAGTGGGAGTGTGCAGGATGTCACAGAATGTGTGCAGGACGTCATAGAAAGTGCGCAGGATGTCATAGAAAGTGTGCAGGACATCAGTGGGAGTGTGCAATATATTAGTGGGAGTGTGTCGGACGTCATAGAAAGTGTGCAGGACGTCAGTGGGAGTGTGCAGGACATTAGTGGTAGTGTGCAGGACGTCAGTGGGAGTGTGCAGGACATTAGTGGGAGTGTGCAGCACCTCATAGAAAGTGTGTAGGACATGAGTGGGAGTGTGCAGGACGTCATAGAAAGTGCGCAGGATGTCATAGAAAGTGTGCAGGACATCAGTGGGAGTGTGCAGTATATTAGAGGGAGTGTGTCGGACGTCACAGAAAGTGTGCAGGTCGTCAGTGGAGGGGTGCAGGACATTAGTGATAGTGTGCAGGACGTCAGTGGGAGTGTGCAGGACATTAGTGGGAGTGTGCAGCACCTCATAGAAAGTGTGTAGGACATCAGTGGAGGGGTGCAGGACATTAGTGGGAGTGTGCAGGACGTCATAGAAAGTGTGCAGGACATCAGTGGGAGTGTGCAGGATGTCACAGAATGTGTGCAGGACGTCATAGAAAGTGCGCAGGATGTCATAGAAAGTGTGCAGGACATCAGTGGGAGTGTGCAATATATTAGTGGGAGTGTGTCGGACGTCATAAAAAGTGTGCAGGACGTCAGTGGGAGTGTGCAGGACATTAGTGGTAGTGTGCAGGACGTCAGTGGGAGTGTGCAGGACATTAGTGGGAGTGTGTAGCACCTCATAGAAAGTGTGTAGGACATCAGTGGAGGGGTGCAGGACATTGGTGGGAGTGTGCAGGGCATTAGTGGGAGTGTGCAGGACGTCATAGAAAGTGCGCAGGACATCAGTGGGAGTGTGCAGGATGTCACAGAATGTGTGCAGGACGTCATAGAAAGTGCGCAGGATGTCATAGAAAGTGTGCAGGACATCAGTGGAAGTGTGCAATATATTAGTGGGAGTGTGTCGGACGTCATAGAAAGTGTGCAGGACGTCAGTGGGAGTGTGCAGGACATTAGTGGTAGTGTGCAGGACGTCAGTGGGAGTGTGCAGGACATTAGTGGCAGTGTGCAGCACCTCATAGAAAGTGTGTAGGACATCAGTGGGAGTGTGCAGGACGTCATAGAAAGTGCGCAGGACATTAGTGGGAGTGTGCAATATATTAGTGGGAGTGTGTCGGACGTCATAGAAAGTGTGCAGGCCATCAGTTGGAGTGCGCAGGACGTCATAGAAGGGGGTGGGGAGGGGGCATCAGTGGGATTACTTTCATCTAATACGACCAGGCATAAATCATGTTAGAAAGGAAACCTTTGGGAACAATAAATGAAATTCCTGAAAGTTTAGGTTCCTGGCAAAAGTAAAGATTTAGCATGACCATTTTTTTTTCGAAAAATTAGAAAAATACTCAGGTAAAAGGGGAAGGTAAAAAAAAATGAAAAAAAAGTTTTGAAATATTCCTGAGATCGATCTGGCGTAGAATAATTTGATTTTTGGGAAATGTAGTGAAATAGTTGAAAGTATGATTTGGCAGTCGAGTTTGAACCAACTATTGATAAGAGTTGTGCAAAATGAGAGATCGCATTGTATAAGCTTATCCGTACTTGACTTACTTGACTTAATCGGTTGGCTTTCGCCTGACGCGGTCATTCCGCATCTTCACCGAGGTGTGCCGTCCTAGTAGTCAGCCGTGTCCATTTTTCACGGTCTTCAGCCACAATTTGAACACATTCCATCCAGCTGTCACTATTCCATTTCCTGCGAAACGAAACATCGCGCCTGAACTGTCTTTCGATGCCGAGTGACTTTAAATCCTCTTTAACCACATCCGTCCAGAACTTTCGCCTACGCCCAGGTGGCCGTTTCCAGACAGGATTTGGAAGCATTTTTAAAGCGTGTTGTACGAGACGATCCGGCGTTCTTCTTAGTATATGCCCGAGCAGTCGAAGTCGACTTTCCATTGCTGCTTGAGATGGCGTTAGGAGATGCTGGCACCTCCTCGTGTCAAGCGTTGATGTACTGCGTCGATTTCCTTGTAAAGGTCTTCGTTATGGCATACACGCGGCCAGAAATATCCAAGCAAACGCCTAAAAGCTTCCTCTCCGTGCAATCCAACCTTTCCATCTGCGTTTTCGGTGCTGCCCACGTCTCCGATCCGTACATCATGATAGGGCGAATAGCGGATAGGTAGACGCGCAACTTGACTTCCTTCGCGATGGTGGTAGACCACAAACACTTGGTTAGAGAATTGAATGCAGACGTAGCTTTCGCACATCGTTGTCGAATATCCGCTGCATAACTACCATCGTTCTTCAGCAAACAGCCCAAATAACAGAAATCGTCCACCAGTTCGATACGTTGTCCGTCCACACAAACTCCAGTTGAAGGCCTCTGAGAGACCCACATCTGCTTGCATTTGTCGGGACGAAGACGAAGTCCATAGGCTGCGGCATACTTCGAAACGAGGTTCACAATCCTTTGCAGTTTTGCGTTGTTTTCAGCGAATAACACAATGTCGTCGGCGTACTCCAGGTCGACAAGGGAGCGTCCTGATGGTGTTAGGATCACATCCGCAGGAAACTGTTCTGCAACTCTACGCATGATGTCATCAACGGCGAAGTTGAAAAGAAAAGGTCCTGCAACGGCTCCTTGCCTTACTCCTGTTTTCACCTCGAAAGCTGACGTAAATCCGACAGGTGTACGAACTGCTGCTGTTGTTCCTTTGTTCATGTCCTCGATTAACCGAACATACTTTTCCGGGACTCCATCTGCTCGCAGAGCATTGAGCAATCGATCACGATGAGGAGAGTCGAACGCGGCTTCAAAGTCCAAAAAGCAAGCTGTAATGGCTTCGAAAACCGCTGCCACGATTCAATTACTCTTCTCACGACGAACACTTGGTCGATGGTCGATCTTCCAGGTCGAAACCGGCTTGCTCATCTCTGGTCGTTCCTTCACGATGTTTGATAAGTCGCTCGAGAATGATACGTTCTAAAACCTTGTACATGACACGAAGTAGAGAGATTCCTCTGTAGTTCTTAGGATCCGTGACGGATAGCTTCTTGTGAAGAGGTACGATGATCGCATGTCTCCACGAATCGGGTATCCTTTCGCTCATCCATATGGCACGGATGGTGTTGGTCATTTCACGAATCCCAGACGGAGGAAGAGCTTTCAGCATTTCAGCAGTGATTTTGTCATCTCCACCTGCCTTTCCATTCTTCATTTTCCGGACACAATCCAAAACTTCAGACTCAGTCGGCGGTTCCTCACTGACATCGTAATGTGCTCTCTGAACATGCGGGAGCTCAGGTACTGATGGCGCTGGACGATTCAGTAGTGAACTGAAGTAATCCTTCCATATTGGCAGCGTCGCATCACCAACTGCAACTCCATTGGTAGTGTTCAAGACAGGAGAACATCTCTTCATCTTCCCGCTATACTGTCGCAGCAACGTGTAGGCTTTCCTCGGATTCTTCTCCTCCCCAAGCCTTCTCGAACTCCTTAGCTCTACACGTCCACTCGTTCGCGGTCACTTTGAAGCTGCCGACGCAACTTCCTCCTCAGACGCTTCTCCTCCACGAAGTTTCCTGCAGTTCGGAGAGCACATACTCTGTTGTAGGTAGATGTTGTTTCTTCTGAGACGTAGGCGAACTTCTTCTTAGGCTGTACAACCGGGAGTGCCTCTTTCGAAGCGTCCTGGATGCATTTGACAAAAAGAATCCGCGTCGCAAAGTTTCTTCTTAGTCCGTACTCCGATGTGAATAGAAACGCGTTGTCGGAAATTCCTTCTGCACTCTTCATCTCTGGAGACTTGTCATGTCAATCCTCTAGAGAGGCTGAGCCCTCGCTTCCTCTTATGAATCCTCGCAGTGAAGTTCAACAGAACAGACGGTGATCCGAATCGAATGCGACATCCCACACAGCTCTAGATCTTCGAATGTCCGATACTGGAATATTCCTCGTCAGGACATAGTCAAGCTGTAGTTTCAAAGTTGTCATCTTCCGCTTCCGCTGCTCTTCTGGAGATAGCCGGGTTGGTCCCTGCCACGTAAGCTGATGGCGGCGATGATTCCTCTTGAATGTCGATGCAATAATCAGACCACTGCGTTCACAAAAGTCGACAAGGCGGTAGCCATTGTCCGATGTTTGCTCCACTGGGTAGAACCATTTACCGAGTACTTCGGATTCCTGATCAAGTCCCATCTTCGCATTTGCGTCAATCCCCACGACAACAGCATGTTGACAAGGTATCCTGGCCAGCAACGTATTGAGTTCCTCATAAAACGCATCCTTCGAATTGTCTTCGGCGGTTTCAGTGGGCGCATGAGCACTCACTATCCACAGATTGAATCCTCTGTGATCCCGCAGTCGTACGAATGCATTCCGACACGACGTTGAGCCGAACTCCTTGACCATACCATTGAAATCCTTCCTTACAGCTATTGCACAGCCTCCCACTCTCCTATCGTCAGCGTTGCCGCAGTAGATGGTGTACTCTCCGACGCTGATGACGGGTCTATCCTTGAGGCGGGTTTCCTGCAAAGCAGCAAACGGTGCATGGAAATAGCTCAGAAGTCTGGATAGCGCAGTTTTTTGGATATCACTCGACAGCGATCGACAGTTCAGGGTGGCGAAATTGTGGCTCGTGGCCAAAGACTCCATGACTCCCTAGGTACGGAGCCTAAAGTGTTATGGACCAGAGGCCTTAGTGTGCCGGACGGCGACACCTTTATGCAATGTGCGGGATACTTTCGCGATATAGTTGTGCACGCTATATCGCTCGAACGTTCCCTGTGTACACTCAAACGTCTGCTGGGTTCAGTAGAAGCAGGGGCACCAACGAGCAGCTTATCCGTAGAACATATCAAAGCAAAATCACGCGTGATATGGAACAAACAGTTGATTTTACTCCACTTAACACGTGAAGACCGCGGCACTCCAGCTCCCGAACGAGCTTTGCTTGCCTTATCACGCATGATTTTGCTTCGATATGTTCTATGGATAAGGTTATACAATGCGATCTCTCATTTTGCACAACTCTTATCAATAGTTGGTTCAAACTCGACTGCCAAATCATACTTTCAACTATTTCACTACATTTCCCAAAAATCAAATTATTCTACGCCAGATCGATCTCAGGAATATTTCAAAACTTTTTTTCATTTTTCTTTACCTTCCCCTTTTACCTGAGTATTTTTCTAATTTTTCGAAAAAATGGCCATGCCAAATCTTAACTTTTGCCAGGAAGCTAAACTTTCAGGAATTTGTTCTTTGAGAATGAATTTTTCGAATCTTTTCAAAATCGGTTTTTTATTCGTACGTTTAAATCTCGAAGGCGTGCGGAGAGGAGCGACTGTGTTTGTTGAAGAAGGCAAGTTGTAGTGCATTTTATTACGCACAAAACCGCTTCGTCTCAAAAATGTTTTTCTGGAAACGGTTGCCGGACCTTAAAATGGAAACGAAGGATCGCTGGGCAGTGATCACTCGGTTTCGAAAAAAAATCATTTTTGATTGCAATCCGGCGTCATCTGTACGCGATCGGTCGCGTCCAGGGATGTGCGGCAATTGCCGTTTGCCGTTTGTCGGCCCTTTTTGGGACTTTCTTGCCGTTTGTCGTTTGCCGAAATTTTTCTTATTTTTCCGGCAAAACTAGGCAAAACGTTGAGCTTATGCTCTCGGCTATGTAGGCACTAGTGGTAATCCGATTATCCGTTGTTCGCTTGAGCGTTATCCGGAGTTTTTGACTTATCTGGGATGATTTGAAATGCGAGTGATTTCGCGGTAAGCTCGCGGTTAACTGCAGCCAAACGCTAGTTTTTTATTTGACGTTTTGCAGGAAAGGGACCAGACATTGCTGAAACTACGCACTCGCATGACACGTTATGAGCCACTAGACACGCATAGTGTAGAGAAATTCTCCCAAAAATGGTTCATTCTGTCTTTTTTGGATAAAATTTTGATTTAGAAAAAAATTTCTGAACTTTTTCGAACTTTTTTTCAGCTCGCGGTATGTTCGCGCAAAGCTGAAACTCATAGGCACAGGACACCCAGAGAAAATTTTTTTGAGTTTTTATGCTGGTCTTGGAGGGAGTCGCACGCTGATCGCAGTGATATCTCTGGAATCGCCCAAGTACAGAGTACAGAGTTATGGCTTCTTAAAGATGCCTATCTTTTGAGGGTGAAAACTTGGTAATGAAACTATTTTGAGGGGGAGGGCACTTACGATTCAGTTGGAGAATGAATGATATTGCTTCCAGACGTCGAAGTATTTAAATGGAGTCTCCACGAAAACAATGACTGATAACGCTATCAAGCATATGATATCAGCCAACTTTTTCGTTTTCATGGATGAATCATTTCATTTTCTTGAGTGCCCCCCTCCACAAATAGTTTCAAGCCAAAAATTGGTGGGCGAGTTGTCTCAGGCCTGTATTTCTCTTCATTTGCAATCGGTAAGCGAGAGCGAGCCAGGATATGATGACAGACCGGCAATGGACTGTAGAACGACGAGTTGTTGAGAATTCATCGATCCATCTAGCCACTATTGAGACCGAAAATTAGGAAGGAGGTGTGGCCCGCGGTAGTGAGCGAAGGACGTCGGGCGTGTGGTGGTGGCTTTTATCTCGCTTATTTTGAGGAATTGAGATCTCGCATTTGTCACGTGTTATGCAGGAGTGGTCTACTACACAAATAAATTAAAATCACAAAATTCATATCTGAGTGTGTACTGTGCCTTTAACGCGAGCTGACAGAGAAATTGGAAATTGTGTGAATGAGGAAAAAGAGGATAGCTTTCGAAAAAGTCCGGAGAAATTTTCCGAAAGTTATCCATCTTTTTCTTTATTAAAGGCAGTGGTCGCGATCAAATGTGCTTGTCTTCTTTTCCTCTCTAAACCCTCTCCTGGGTTAAGAGTAGTAGGACCTATAAGAAAAAATTGCGAGAAAACCGCTATTTCGGGACAAATTTCGACCCTGAACTTTCTTGTCTTTTGATGGTGGACGAACCCACTTCACATCATCGGCATCGATGATCTCTAGTATCAAGAACATCAGCTGGCTTGAAATTGAAATTCGATATATTTATGAACTCACCTAGTCAAAACCATTGACAGAAGAGCTTGCTTTCATTGTTCAATTGTTTTTATTAAGTAAATTTTCATCTATTTCTTCCTCTGAATGTGGATGATTTTTGACCGCTCGGCATGAGACTGCGATCTTTTTGAGAGGAGCTGTGCACGTGTGCACGAACTGACATCTTTGGGCCTTAGAAACTCTAATCCTAGCCCGTTTCTCACCGCGCTACCTTCATAGTTTTTCAGCTGTTTTCCACCTAAGCTGCTTTTTGTAGTTTTTTCCGATAACGTTTTTCATCGTGACCACTGCCTTTGATATACTATTTCCATTTTCTCTATCAGCTCACGTTAAGTTGCAGCTTAACTTGAAGGCAGTGTTCACAATAATCTTCAATTTCGAGATTATTCGCTATATCGATCAAGTGACCCCGGGTACAACTAAAATGACGTAGAAATTGAGAAAGACGCACCAGAAGTACCTGAAATCCTTAAAGGCAGTGGTCGCGATCAAATATGCTTGTCGGCTTTTTCTCTCTAAACCCTTTTCTGGGTCTCGAGTAGTAGTACCTAAAAGAAAAAATCGCGAAGAAACCACTGTTTTGGCCCAAATTTGAAGCCTGAACTTCCTTGTCTTTTGATGGTGAACGAGCCCACTCCACATCATCGGCATCGATGACCTCTTATATCAAGGACATCAGCTGGATTGAAATTGAATTTCAATCAATGAACCTTCAAATTTATGTACACATCTAGTCCAAAACATCGACTGAAGTGATGCTTTCATTGTTCAACTGTTTTTATTCGGTGAATTTGCATTTATTTCGTCCTCTGAATGGCGATGATTTTTGACTGCTCGGCATGAGACTGCGATCGTCGGCGCTGTGCACGTGTGCACGAACTGGCTTCTTTAGGCCCTAGAAACTCTAATTCTAGCCCGTTTTTCACCGCGCTACCTTCATAGTTTTTCAGCTGCTTTTGATCGAAGCTGATTTTTGTAGTTTTTTCGATTACGTTTTTCATCGTGACCACTGCATTTAAGTATCACCCCGCCTCTTGAGTATGACAGGAAGTGTTCGCTGTGACAATGAAATCTTTTGTGGGCCCGTCCTTTGCAATTCTCTACTCTCTGTTGTTCCGTTCTTTGCTTAGGGCCCTACCTAATCCTGCTTTGCATAAAATATTCTTCTATTTTGGATTGACCCGATTTTAAACCGGGGACAACCACCATGAACATGTTCATCCAACCGGACAACTAGTCCATGTTATAGAATAATGTCACTGAAAAACGACGTTTTAATGCGTTTCTCGCCGTTTTTTTCGTAATTTTGGTAACACTTGGAGGCCAACGCATTGTTTTATGTGAAAAACTCAGGGGTGAAAATCATCGTGAACACTGCCTTAAACGAGAGATCACCACCCAGTTGTGTTATGACTCATTTCATGCGAGTTACTCGCCGTCGGTTCTATTTTTGTCAGAGCGCAGCCACCGATCGCGGAACCGCAGCGGCATTACCGCGGAGCCGCAGTGGCACTATATCGGGACCGTCACGACATTGCTGCTGCTCGGTGCCTGTAGAAGCCGAAGCCGCAGCTGCGATTTCTTTGATTCCCATGAGGTCCCATATGTCTTGTTTTTGTTCATCTGATGCCTTGAAGTAGAACTACTCCCTTGAGTTGGATTTATTAGAATGTTGACAGAAGTATTGGAAAAAAAGTAGAGCGGCACATGTGAACAACTTTTCTGTCAATCTAAAGAATGAGGTTTTTTGCCGTTTGCCGGCCGTTTTTGGGATTTTCTTGCCGATTGCCGTTTGTCGAAATCTCAAAATCGTTTGCCTCACATCCCTGGTCGCGTCTGACTGTGTCAATGCTTGCCAGCGGCTTGTAAAAAAACCTGGTTGTTACGTCTTTTCTTGAAGTAATCCCCATAAACAAGGTTTGAACGGAAAAAACCGACCGATGAAGTCCGAAAAGCAGGAATATGATACAAGTCTCCTTATCAAAAGGCTATTGCGGTCCGCAGTTGCAGTACTCAGCTCGAAAACAATTCTGTTGAGACCACGTCCTGATCTCACTAAAATCCGAAAATGCCGCGTAGCCGCTGATTTCGCTGCGCGCGACGCTCACCGACAATACACACGCAAGGGTGTGTATTGTTCGCTCCTTTCCAAAATGGATGCCGTTCGCCATAGTAGTGTGGCGGTCCCGCCACGATTTTCTGTGCGGCGCGGGAAATTTCAAAGTAATCGGTGATATTTGAATTCTTTTAACAATCATTTCTGCCCCATTCACAATCATCATTCATTTTTCACATCATGTCACAATCATTGCATTTTTCGCTTTGAATTTGTTTGACAATCATTTCCGGTTTATGCATGACATAACCTGTTAGGTTTGGTGCTCAAACCCGCCCCGGAATTTGAGCAGCGACCCGAGGTTTTCCTCCTCTTTTCAGAAGCAGGAAAGTCGTTGCCGCGCGGGATTTCGGGCGTGGCCAAGCTCAGGAATTCCCGGTTGTCACCTGGAGCCCACAACCCCTTCCTGTTGTGACATGGAGGACAAATGAGCGTTCCGTTGTCACCTCGAAGCCATGTTTCGTCACGTTTTGCACTTTCTGATGTGACCTGGAGGTGACGCGGATATTTTGGGCGACGAGCCAATCGTAGGCGTCACAGACGGCGACAGTCAGGCAGACTGTCAGAGGGCGCATACAGTCATACCTCGATCCCGCATCTTCGTCATCATCCAGCCCTCCGTTTTGCTTTTGATCAGATTCGTTTCTGAATCTGTTGTTTCCAGATGTATATTTTAATATTATAATTGTCTGTTGACTTTACGGTGCAAAACTGGTGTGGGGGCACTCAAGAGTTACCCATAGAAATGGAAAGATCCATTCATGAACATGAAAATTTCTTTCGTTATCTGATATATGAAAGCGTTATCACTCCAAAATTCCTAGAAATTTTACAGAGTGAGATAGATTTTTGGAAGCAGTATCATCCATTATTCACTTGAATTCTGAGTGGCCCTTCCAACTAGTTTTTCACCTCTTTTTTTTTTGGGTGTTCTAAAAAATAAACTCGTATTTTGCTCAAAACTATGTCGAGGTAATCTAGGGTGCTGAAAACGAATCTGGGCTCTGTTTGTCAAAATTTTGAGGTTTACTGTTGATTACGGTAGATGATACGCCATATATAAAGCAAACCATACCTCAGTAGTTCGAAAACCGGAAAGCGGACATCAAATTCTTATGCACCACCTCGAATAACCCCCGCATACAAATTTTCAGTCAAATCTGAGACTGATCAAACTACCGTATTTCCCACCGGGGGTGTGCGGCAAAGGAATTTAAAATTTCGGAAAACGGCAACACCAAACCCCAAAAATGACCGGCAAACGGCAAAATATGTTTTGTGCTATAATACACCAACATTTGCTTACAAGAGAGGGTTGCCAACTTCAGATGGAGTTTCGGGATGCAATTTTGATATGTTCTAGGGGGGGCGACAGTGTTCCAATACCCCATGCCCAGAATGTCTTAAATGCTCCAGGCAGTCCCTAAAAATTTCAAAACGTGATCAAGTCCAGAACGGCTCGGCTGAAGTGAGTAGAGCTGATTTAACGATTGATTCACCTAGATATCTATGTTCTGAATAGATGTAGAGAATTTTGGTGCATTAATTCTTTTCAGATAAGAAATTATGCATTGTTGCACAAACCCTGATTTATTCTGAACATACATAAAGGTAATTCAATCGTTAAAATCAGGGCTCGCGATAAAACCATTTTTAGCTCTCTTCATGAGAATGTAGACTTGGTCATCACAAAAGTAAAAATATGTGAAAAACCCGGAAATTTTACGGGCAAAACGCTCAAAAACAAGGTAGAACACCTAATTACCGGTGTCGGCCGGCCCCCTAATTAGCGATATTTTCATTAATGCTTGCTTTCCCGCCTCTAATTTTGCTGTTAATTTAGCTAGTAGTCTCCAGAAATTCTCAGAAAATACCTTAGGAGCAAAATATAAGTTGGCAAACTAGGCATTTATAGAAATCTAGATGATTCGGAGCGGGAGGACACCAAGCCATAATTTGTTCCTGAGCGTTTTTCTCCAATTTTTTACTTATTTTCAGATTTGTGATGACCAGAACTACCTTTTCATAAGAATAACACCATGACCGATATTATCGTGAGCATTACCTTTAAATCAGCTCACTTCGGCCGAGCCGTTCTGTCCTTGCTCAAATTTGGACCTTTTCACGGACTGCCTGAGGCATTTAGAAGATTCTGAGTGTATGATATTGGAAAAATCAATGCTATCAATTCAAAAGATGGGCGTCTTCTTGAGCAGTGCAAAGTGTGACAGGCCCGCAAAGGATTTTCTGAAAGGAGCTTGCGGCCACCGCGACGTAGCGTAGTCGATCCGTGGACGATCAGCAAAACGTAAGCAAGCTTGGTGCGATGGGAGTGTGCGCCGACCCAAAGACTGTGGACGATACCGGTACCACAATCAGGTGTGAATAGAAGGGTGAATGCTCGCTAATTGGTCGAGATTGATGGCGAAAGACAGTCCACACCGCGGTCAACAGCGCACGGTTTAGATTATATCCGGAGTCACAATTTTTTACTGTTAGTAGCAAGTAGTAGGCTCAGGGATCTCAATTTTGCTCACTTCAAACAACGATTGAATGGTTACTCGTGAGAGGCTACAGGAGTGGAGTGAGACTAGTCTAGTTGAATGAAGTGCTCACGGTAAAAGCACCCTTCGAATCTTCAAATCAAGAGCTCCGAGGGGCATGTTGATTAAATGCACAGAATGCGGGCGTTTGACTGGTACATGCGACGCAAGCAACGGAAGTCCGTTGCGCTTACTTCGTCGCTGGAGCGTCACGTGCAATGCATTTAGCCAGCTGGACTGCTCTTGAGCTCTTCCCTTTCTGTGTATTCGGCCTACAAGCCAGCACGAGACCAATTACAGCAACAATGTCTGCTAAAAAACAAGCAATAAATCGATATATACGGACTCCAAGATTTGAATGTGGTTTACCCGCCCCAATCACCTCCCCTGAGGCTACCGAGGAAGTGGGTGGGGCGAGTACACCACGTTCAAGTTTCGGGGCCGTTATTGCTACTTTTTGCTCGTTTTGTGCCGGTTTTCCACGCTGTTGTTGCAATGGGCCTCAAACCCTCCGCTTTCTGGTGAAAAGTTGAATGCGGCTTTAATCATTGCCTTCAAAGATTTTTCATTTTTTCATCGTTACACTATTTCTTAACAAACCCCGCTCTGTCATTGAGTCAACCCTTCATTCCATCTAATGATCTCGAATCCTGTTAACTAAACGAACGTTTGCCGAAAATTTGCCGTTTTAGACGGAAATTTCGGCAAACGGCAACGGCAAACCCCAAAAATGGCCGGCGAACGGCAATTGCCTCCCACCCCTGACCGTAACCTGTACAAAACGGACCTCAGATTCGTGTTAGGCACATCAAACTACCCTCAGAGACGGATCTCGTGGCAAATCTATCGAAGAAATCCGTAAATCTCGGAAGTGGCGTTTTGCCTTCAAAATTTCGCTCGCTGGGATGCTTTAAGCAAATTAAGCCGAAAACTTTGGAAAATCGACAAATAAATCGCAAATTCATGAGCAGCGCACCAAATAGCCTACCTAGGGGGACTTCAAGTCGAATCTGAAACATTTTTCTGAAGCGCTTCCAGAACCCTTAAAGGCACAGGACACCCAGAAAACTATTTTTCAGATTCAATCCTTATCTTGGAGAGGGTCACGGTCTGATCACAGTGATATCTCTGAAATCGTCCAAGTTCCCCTACGAACGGAGATATGCCTCCTTGGAAATGCCTGTATTTTGAGGGAAAACAATTTGGTGGACGAGTTGTCTCAGGCCTGTATTTCTCTTGATTTGAAGTCGTGACAGGAGAGCAAAACAGGATGAGGAGATAGATCGGAAAGGGATTGAATAACAACGACTCGGTTAAAAATCATCCATCCATCTAGCCTCTATTGAGATCGAGAATCAGGAAGTGGGCCTGGCCTGTGGTGGTGGCCTGAGGGGGTCGGGCCCGTGGTGGTCGCTTATATCCCGCTTATTCGGAGGAATTGAGATCTCGCATTTGGCACGTGTTATACAGGAGGGGTCTTCTACACAACTACACAAATTTCTCAAAATTCTTATCTGAGGGTGTACTGTGCCTTTAAGAGCGTTGGAGCACTATTGATCATGGTAAAGTCGTCACGGCACGGATGAAGACGCGACCGGTGGACCCACTAGACTTACTAAGTAAATCTAAAGAGAACAACTAAACTGGCTATGAAAGAACCAAGGGCTTGCACATTATATGCAAACATCAGGGGTGATGGTAAATGGGGTGTTAAACGCGAACAAACCGCCACCTCCACGCCAACATGCCGCGACATAAATGTCGTAGAGCCGCCAAATTAACGCGAACAAACCACCACCTCCTGGCCGGCTACGGACCGCGACATAGGTGCCACGGTTTGTTGCCGGTTTACCGAAAGCTGCCCTCTGCTTACACATACAATATGCGTGACCTTCATCCGCATAAGTATTTTCTACACTTGGACACGAACGACGTTTACGGTGGAAAGACGAGGGATCGGAAAGATTATACAAGTAATGCTATTGATTTTATTCATTGGGAAGAGCATTCAAAGTGAACTTTATAATATTTCGCTTGTTCGAAACACGATCAGAACGCAATTTTTTAAATTTTCCTTGGAAATCCTAATTCTCGTAATTTTTTATGGTCTCCGTGAGTTTTCAGGACCACTTTCGAAAAGACATGTTAGTTTAATCATTAGTCTCAATCAATCAAAGGCGTGTGATCTGACAAAAGTTTGCATTTGTAGTAACTTTGTTAACTTTTTTTAATGTCAAACAAAAGTTTTTTTGAAAAACAAAAAATTTCTCCAAAGGAAATTTCGAGCGAACGAAAATTTGAAAATTTCTGGGTGGTTTATTCACAAGGTGTTCTTGGGAAGGAAAAGTTAGGTGCGAAAAAGACATTCCGAAATTCGTCGAGTAATGCATAAATTCAAAAAATGTCCTGCATTCAACTGAAATGGATAGTTAAAAACCTATAAGAATGATGATAAATTAGATAGTCTATTTTCGTTCTTGAAAAAGAATTCAAGTGTGTTTTTTATGGAAGCGTGCAACCGAAGTCTGGCGTCCGAGATTGAGGTAATGGTGTGGTTTCGGTCATTGATGCAGTTGAATTTGTGAAGTGTTTGCCGTCTTCTCAAACGTCCTGAATCAAAATGGCTAACACTACTATCAAACCTCCTTAACCCTCTGCATTAATTAAACTTGTACTTGCCCTCAGTATAGATGGTCAAAACTGTTCCTACTGTATCTTGCTAACCGCATCCAAAAACTCCTCAGGAGGAGTTTTTCGTTAACGGCCAGTTCCTCTCGCATTTCAGCACTATTTCCGTGCTGTCTGCGAGAGTATGTTAAAGGCGAACTTGCCGCGAGGATGCCACATGTCGGAATTTTAGAAAAAAAAAACAGACCTGAAAACGTTTTGAAATCGCTATTTTTCGTAACAAAGGTTACAATTGTCGCTTTTTCGAGGCGTTTTCATTGAAAGTGTGTCAAATGCCTACCACTGAGAGATGTTAGGGTGAAACTAGAGCGAATTCTCTCCCAACTACTAGGAGTCCTGCTCAGATTCTGTTGTGGTTACTCTGCCAACGCGTAGCTAGATGCCTCCGAGGGCGCGGCCTGTAACGCCGCCCCATTCCATGTAGCCAGAATTTACGGGTTATAGCTACGATGGCTAAAACCCGCATATTCTTGTGTCGACGGTACAAGGGTGCAAATTCTACGCGTATTCTACGTAAAAACGAAGGCTAAATTCGATACATTGAACTCTCTGTCGCTAAACCCGTATATTCTCGCTATAACTTTGTAGCGAGAATCTACGGATTTAGCGACAGCCTGTGTTGAAATGCTATCTTAAACCCGCGCTGGCTACGTGGAACGCAGGGATGCCGTTCAAACAGTGTTGGTCCAGTCATCTCACTGAGTGATTACTCGACACTCTGCGGCTGGCCGTGGAGGGTGACCCGGTGTCGCTCTCTGGGACACCATGGCAAGGATAATTTTGACCATTTTGATGCTGCAGGCGGTGGGGAAGAAACGGCGAAGCTGTCGATCGCAGCTGGGATCGCCGTTCTAATACGGGTCAGGTCTGGGTGGGTCGATGGACCGAGTGCTGTAACGAGAATTTACGTAGAATATGCAGGTGCCATAGCGAGAATGTAGCGAGAATTTACGTAGAATATGCGGGCGCTGTAGCTAGAATTTCACCAACTGAGGCTAAACTTCCCGTAATTTACGTAAAATCTCGGGTCAAAATTAGACTAGATGCCTCCGAAACCCTGGGCATCTCCGGTTTCCGTGTGAGGCATCTAGCTATGCACTGGCAGAGTAAACTCGCTTTTAACGCGAACTTAACGCCTGGTAATTCGCGTTTAACACCCCCAATAACTACCACCCCAGTTATATGTAGAGGTAGAACTGTTTTCAATCTTACTATAATGAGATTACTAGGTAGGCTTCGTTAGAATGATTTTTCATTTCAGGAATAGAGGGTAACGTCGGCAACGAATAGAATTCTTCGACCTTTCATGGGTTTTTTTCATTTAATGTTACCCAATGAAATTTTTCGTATTGTTTTTTTTCGACTGTTGAACACTCTAGCAAGTTTTTCATAAGCCAAAGGCGTTATCCGGTTTGTTTTACTGTTTAGTCTAGTCCAATTCACCACAAAAATCTCCTAACTGTGAGCGATTCTTCTTGTTTCTCATTTGTTTTTGGCTTCAAATGCTTTCGTGATGTTCCTTACTTCTCTTAGTAGCTTTTCCCTAAGCACGAGTCATGTCCGCGATTGGCTTTTTTATGCACTGGCTCAGACTGAACACCGAAAAATCGGACAACCCCTAGAATTGATTAAGAAGCTGCTAAAAATGTCAATAACAACACAAAATGGATTCCAGCGTAGCACCAAATAGATAAAAACATTACTAACAGTTGAGGACTCCGATCCATCGCCGGCGTTCCCCGCTGTTCTTGAAATGGAAACGCAAGGTCGCGAAGCTTCCCTATTAATCATAATACCCTCTGCTTCCCCACAGCTCGCACTAAGTTCGGCAGCAGTTTGGAATGCGTTCCGTGTGTGCGCTGCGGTTCACGGAACACTTTGTGCTGTGGGGTGGCCGTTCAAGGGTGGCAGCCAGGTGTCGGTCAATCGATGTAACGGGAATTATCGGTCGTCGTAATCATATGTTTTCCCCCACCGTCGACCGATTCCGGTACTATTCCATATTCGATATTCTCTGCTTCTATTCGACCTCTGCCTACAATTAGGGTAAGTTTTTTTCATTTCCATTGTTTATCGAAGTGAATAATCAATTATTAATTTATTTCTATCCATATAAACATTGTTCATAAACATTCAACAGTTTAAAACTAAATGCTAAGGAAAAACATAATTAAGCAAATACATTAATGAGTAAATAATTATTTGATAAAATCTTCAGTGAAGAGGGCAAATAGTGTTCAAATGATATTCAAGAATTTTGTTTTGAATAAATAATTACTTACTTATTAATGTATTGACTTAATTATGTTTTTCCTTAGCATTTAGTTTTAAATTGTTGAATGTTGATGAAGAATGTTTATATGGATAAAAATAAATAAATTAATAATTAATCACTTCGATAAACAATGGAAATTAAAAAAACTCACCCTGATTGCAGGTAGAGGGCGAAAAGAAGCAGAGAATATGGAATATGGAATAGTAGCCAAGAATAGAAGAACGAGAACACCGGAATCGGTCGACAGTGGGGGAAAACATATGATTACGACGACCGATAATTCCCGTTACATCGATTGACCAGCGCCTGGCTGCCACCCTTGAACGGGCACCCACAGCACAAAGTGTTCCACGAACCGCAGCGCACACAAGGAACGCATTCCAAACTGCTGCCGAACTTAGTGCGAGCTGTGGGGAAGCAGAGGGTATATAAAGGTTGAAAACAATCGGGACTAGGTCTAAAAAATCAGAATAACTGAAACAAAAACCCATTTTATCGACTGACGCCGATAAAATGACTACACTACACCGGTTTTTGACAAATGCTATATTAAAGCAACTACATGCACCGAAATTGAGGATACTGTGCTTCTCTGGGCCAAATTCCGGTCCGCGATTGCGTCTCGACACGCTTTGCGGCCGCACGCTTCCGAGTCGGAAGAGTTTCCAGCGCCGCAACCGCCAATCCATTGACTCTAGGGGGGCTTTGGAAACTGGAAACTAGGAAAAATTGGAGAAAAGTGTATAAAAAAGCCCCATCGGTTTTGGCGCTGGAAACTCGTCCGACTCGAGCGCGTGCGGCCGCAAAGCGTGTCGAGACGCAATCGCGGATCGGAATTTGGCCCAGAGAAGCACAGTTGGTCAGTATTCTCGGTTTTTGCGGTGCTTCCTTTCCGCGTATAAACAAAAAAAGAAGAAGAATAAAGAAGTAGGCAATGTAGGTAGCCCGCGATTTTGCTCCCTCCGTCTGCCAAGCACTGTCTCTAACCTCCGTTCCGTACCAACACGCGTAGAAATCATGAGGATTTCGTTTTGTAGTCTTTACAAGAGCGGGGTGTGCTGCGTCATGGCCGAATGGCCGGGACGGGGGCGGAGTCGGGTGGCACCAGCTGCCCAGGGCCGGTCGTGAACGGAGGTGTCAACGACGGTGTGAGGAACGCAATTATAGCGTTGCTCTCACTACGACAGCGTCGGCCAACTAATGAGCCATTCTCAGAAAAATGAAAACATGTTACATGTAATTTGAAGTGTACGATACTTAAGACATTCAAGTATCTTACCTTTATATGGCATGTAACCTACACTTATATTACATGTAACATACACTTAGATGCCACGTAACATACTCTTATATTTCGGATCTGCGATTTCCCGGTTGCTGTTCCAGGTACGAATCAGCAAGCTTCAAGCTCTCTTGGACATACCAGGAGCTTAAAGCTTGCTGCTCCATAACTGAAGCAGCTCGGGAATTTCACACTCTCGATTTGTGAAGTATTTGATTCATTTAGTGAATTGAATTTTCAAATATTCCATTCATATTTGATTCACTCGAAGGATCGAATGATGTTTTTTTTTAAATCGAGTCAATAATAATTAATTCGAATTTTTGAATACTCGAGCCAATCGGTGTTTTTAATAATCCAATTTTCGAATATTCGATCTATTCAGAAAACCTACATATTAGACTTTCTAAAAATTCGGCCAGTTTTGTGTCACGCCAGTCTGATCAAGCACAACCTAACGCGGCCTTAGCTATACTCAGACATAGGAGCGGACTTATCGCGACGCACAATAGGAACAATCGCGTGATCGACGGCGATCAAACCGGTATTTGAGGGCGATCAAACCGGCAATTGGAGCGATCAACCCGTCTTTAGAGCGCGGTCAACACTAAAAGAGCAGGCGATCAGTACACTTTCATCATAATAGGACATACCGCGCACAAACCTTCAGGACGTAGCCGTAGGCCTGCGTGCTGTCAACCCTACAGGGCCAAACAAATTTTTTTCCACGGGTGGCCCTCGAAAGTAAACAGTATGGGGTTCTATGGAGCGCCCGTAGCCACAAACACAAAAGATCGCCGCCGCTAGGGGAGGTGCGGCTGTAATTTATTATTGATTGTATCTTGAGATACCGCGGCTATCTACAGCTCAACAGAGCGAGGCATGTATAGATAGCCACAATCGTCAAGGATACAATCATTATATCATTCTCAACCGTACCTCCCGTAACGACAGAGGTCGCTTGTTATTCTTAACTATGGGCGCTCACTTAGAGGTCACCCAAGAATGACTTGGATGGCCTACAATACCGGGAATCGGTCTACAAATCGAGACAAGACTCAATTTTCACTCGCTACGGGCCGGATTCATACTTACCGCGACAAATGAAGAGAAGCCGTGCTTACAATCCTTATCGACCAAAAATCTATATGCATCCATGGACGATTGAAATAAACTCTGTATCGCGTCGGCGGTGATTATGGTTCCAGGCCATTTTCACTAATTCTCAGTCTTAACATCAAGATAGATATAATTTCATTTTCGTTCGCATCTTGAACAAATCGCAAAGGCACTTAAATGTACTGGACGCACAGTTATGTGAATCATTAAAGAAAAATTCGAATAATGCCTAGTGGATACTGGATATTTAATACTACTGTGGATAATGGATACATAGAGTTAACGTAATAAATTTAATCTGAGGAATGGACGGGGATGCGACGGTAGATCGCCGCGCGCGAATCGAAATCCCGTTGGCCAAAGAGGCCGCCAACACCGCACGACCAGCCGCCTGGTCCATGCGTCAGACTAAATCGAATACCAAACCATACATGTACTGAACAGACCCGCATTGTGTGCATCTGCAGAGAAAAATGCAAACAATTCTTAGAGAAGTAGCCTCGAGATGCGGAAGGATCATAAACAGAATGCAACCAAATTCCTGGGCCCGCAAATGAATGAGCATACAAGAGCATGATAGAAGAGACATTGCGCACCAAAACAACAGTACAACAGAGAACAAAAATTTAACACTAACAGAAATGGCAAAACATTCGATGACACGACAAAATTGCCATCATAAGCGAGATAAAGCACAGCTCGTGCGTGGTGTTGCTTATAGGATACATACAAAACTATAAGACAGATGCGAACATCTCATCTCCAAAGGTTATTAAACAAGCGGGACATGGATGAACTCTGAATTTTTTCAGGGACAACTGTGTCTCGGAAACGGTATATGTCTTCGAGCCGGGTCAATCAGGCCGTTGTGTAGGACCAAAACGGAGGTACGATACTGTTGGTGCCCGAAATTTCAGAAAAGTTTTACGACTGCATCACAAATCATTGTTGAGTATCAGAATTGTGACGATCCCCACTGGGAAATTTCATAACAGGGTTTTCTTTCGTAAAAAAAACCGTTTGAAAATCTCGTAGCATTCAGCTTCCTTTTTTCCACGTCTGTCTGACGTGGCTTGTGTAATACACAAATTTCGAAAATGCTGGACGTCTGAAAGGGTTTAGCTCCTGTAACTTGCTAGATTGATTATTTCTTTTAGCACTTTCATTGTCAAAATTTCTCTAAAAATAAGAAGCTTCCAATACACACGCTTGAGTGAGAGGATTTCTCGAAATAAAGAATGTGAAATTTCGGATTTCCCCGGCCTACCGGAGCCTGTTGTAGCGCTTCTGCTCCTCGCGCTAGGTGATCGACCGGGAAAAAGCCTTTTCAGACCTCGAAGCGGTTTACAAGATGCTATAGCATTCTGAATACGCAGCATTGAGGTCTCAAGCCTTGCCATCTATCTCCACTTGGTTCAAGCAGTGGATTAAGAAGACAAAACCAAGTGCGGTTTTCTGCGTGGACGCTGCCTTTAACGGCCCTTCGATAACGTACACAATCGCGCTAGTACCTGTTTTCGCAGCATTTCAATGAAATGATGTCATAGTAAAAGTATGGCTAAAACGGGTAATAAACCCAATCCTACCCTTTCGAGACAATTCGGCGCCAACCAAGTGTACGAACGCCAGTGTCAGGCGGATAAAGACTGTGTCACAGAGGAATTCCCATGCTTCCTACGAATGCGAGTCGGTAGCAGAGGTAAGAGACAGCGAGAGTGGAGGAGAAGCGAAGACAGTAGCCTTGCGAGCGTGGCTTGCGCTGTGAATAAAGGGAACTCCGATTTTTTACAAAAGATACCATCCCACAGACCAATAAAGGGACATTTATAAGCATTCACCAAATGTAGAAATTCGTGGTCGTGAGAGCGTGGCAATTTCGTGCCAAAAATAGCGAATTTCGTGCCAGGCAATTACAGACTGATCTCTATCCAAATGATTCACATACGGCATAAAATCGCTCTGAAATTATGAAAAAGAGTTTTTATCAGAAACTCAGAAAACAACTAGGCTAAACTAGCCGTGAGCTTAACAGGAAATTAACTGGAACCAGGCCGGAACGATAGAAAACTGAGCATATTGTGGCTAATATAAATCAAAAGACCACGACCCAACGCATTCTGAAGCGAAAAATCACAAACTCGGGATGAAAACGGCACAAATGACGCAATTGACAGGAAAAATTGTAATTGCTTATTACGGGATGAACCAGCGTAATGACATCGTAGTAGATCAACAAACTCGTAGGGACAGGGTGTAACGACATCGTGAAGCAGTAGCACGTAGAGATTTTAGCGCTCGGGATCTTGTGCTACCGTAACCTTCGGCTAGCCACGGAGCGCTTTATTGTATCATAAACGTCAACACCGTGTTCCGCGTAGGATTTGAAGCTGGGCCGAATGCATCAACAGGCCGGGTTGGGGCAGGGGCAAGGCAGTCTGCGCCTCTGAAGATCTCTGTTATTCAAAAAACCCAGCTAGGGGGCTGGGGCAGCTAGCGCAGCAGAAAACACTGCTGGGGCACTATTGATTAGATGATCTACTGCCCTCGCACTGCGATCGTCAAAGATGCCGACTGCCCTGCCCCAACCCGGCGCGTTGATGCATCCGGCCCCTGAAGTCTAGCGCTGTTGATGTTACCTCATTCAATAGCACGCCTGGATAGCGAGAAACTTTATAGGACGCCATAGGCGAAGAATACTACGTGGCCTTGAGCTGTGCTCACTACGCGCCGCGGTCGCGTCGCGGCGCTGCAATTAGAGCACGCTCATACGTCGCCAACGCCTTTAGATGGGGTTGTGGTGGGATGAAGAAGAACATGACAGACAACAATGTACAGGTGTTCAGGCGGCATGAATACCGCTGTCTACAAAGCCATTATTGGCAATCAACAATGGTTCCTACTTCCAGTGATGGAGCATGGGTGTTAAATGTCAGGCAAAACTGACGGAGGTCAAACTCCATCACTCGTCATCATGTTAATAGTGTCTGGTTTCTAACAGTTATCACTCTCTTCTATAGTTGTACAATTTCGAAAAAAAATTTCGAACAAACGAAAAATGAAAAAAATTCGTTCGACAAAATTTCGAACGAACGGAATTTGAAAAAACTTAGTTCGACGAATTTTCGAACGAAAGAAGACGAACGAAAAAAATTTCGAAAATTTCGTTCGTGTACAACTATACTCTCTTCTTCTATACTTTAAATAATTTCTTATTGTGAGACATTCTTCTTCCGTATTTACTAGGATTAACACCTGAGCTTATCAGTTATCTCTCACAAGACTGCCAACAGAGGATCGGTCTCAGAAACTCTTACGGAAATCATTCAGGCACGGAGAACACATCAACTTTTTGCCCCTTGTGCAAGCTAAAGCCTTTTGCATTCAAGAACCTGTATAGGCACATAATGGGGTTCACGAGTGCTCAGAGGCACAGGTGTAGCAGGTGAAAAATGATGTTAAAATGGCTAAATTCAAGGACTGCAATACATTTCCCTGTAATACTTGCGAGAAAACCTATCATTCAGCAAGCGGTGTAAAAAGACGGAGGGTATGTTTCAAAAATTGCAATGCTCCAGTTCCCACGTTAATGGCGAACTGAGGCCGAAACTACTCCACTACCGTCCTCGAGATGAAATATGGCAAAGAAACACCACGTGTCAAAGAAGAATCGCAGCCGGTTGGCAGAATACACTCTCCACAAGATCACATATAGTGGAGTTCAACAAGAGTGTCTCATTTACTTATCAATGAGAAGCGGTCGATTGGAGATCAATGGACATGAAACTCCTTGTAGCACAACTGCTCTCGCTCAATCGGTATCGAGCGTGCTGGTATGGGATTCATGCACATTGATCCCCAGCCGACCGCTTCTTATTGATAAGTAAACGAGACACTCTTGGTGGACTCCACTATAAACATTTCGTATAAATATTTGGGTGAAAAAAAATGATCGGGATGACCTTTGGGCAATGAAAGAGGATTAAATCTGACTAAAAATTAGGTAACTTCCGAATTATGAAGGTTCTGACGCTGATGTACATATCAAAGTGCGAAGAGGGTTTAGATTAGGTATATCAGGAAATGCGGTGATAATCGTTATATGAAACAAAGAGATAGTAACACTATAGTGAAGATAACACAACAAAATTGTAATATTATTATTATCCTGAAAATAGTACCTAGTTGATTTATTCTATACTCGAAATGCACGCTGCCCTGAATCATAATCAGTTGCCAATACTTGAGGTGAAATGATTTCTTGTGTTTGTTACACCACCTCAAATGATGGAAGGAAACCAGAGCATGTGAATGATTACGCATTCGGCTCCCACTCTGACATCCCACTGAAACAGAGGTAAGCGTGCTCTAATTGCGACGCCGCAATGCGACCGCGGCGCGTAGTGAGCCACAGCTCAAGGCCACGTAGTATTCTTCGCCATAGGCAACAGCTGCGGTGGTCCCACCACGAGTGGCAACGAAGAGAATTTAGAAAGTTTAAAGGACGCAATCTGCAACGGCTACGGAGGTCTCACCACGATTGGTAACAGAGAAACTTTAAAGGACGCAATATGCAACTACTACGATGGTCCCACTACGATTCGTAACCGAGAAACTTTAAAGGACGCAATTCGCAACTATTATGCTGTTCCCACCACGATTCGTGACGGAAAAGCTTGAAAGGGTCCAATACGCAACAAATGAGGTGGAAAAGAAGAAAGCTCAAAGGATTCAATATGCAACACCCACGGTGGTCCCACCACGATTTATCACTGAGAAAGTTTGAATGATGCAATATGCAACGGCTGTGGTCGTCCCACCACGACTCGCAACGGGGAAACTTCAAAGGAAGCAATACAGAACAGCTATGGTGGTCCCACGATTCGTCAGCGACAAATTTATGGAAAATCAGAAAGAACAACAATGTTGTTGTTGTTCCTTCCGAGAACAAACAACAAAAACAACATCCATGAATGAATACGAGATCAACATGAACCAATAAGAAAGAACCGTGATGAAGTACAGATACATACAAAACAATGGTCTCCACCATGAAGAAGCGCGCAAATTCGAATTTCAGCTTTGCGCGTGAACTGAGACGCAAATCAGCCCAGAACACACCACACACACTACCTCACGGTTAAACGCGGTCAGTCCGATTTTTATGCGACATCAGTCCTATTACTGCGTTTGCGCGCGATCCGACCGGATGGCGAAGCGGTTGTATCGCGAGCACCGGAATGCAATCGCTCTGACCGCGAGTTTATTCGCGGTAAGTCCTAATTGGGCTTTCGATCGCGGTCAAAACGGTTCCTGAGCGCGGTAAGTACTATTCGGCAAGTTCTGTGCGCGATAGGTCCGCCCTTATGTCTGAGTAGTAAATAAGAACGTGGTTATTGCGTCCCGAAAAGAGAAATGAGAGTTTCCACAATGTGAGAGTGGTGAAATAGTATTCTTTCGAAACCAATTTCAGTGGAAATCCTGCACTCAATTACAACCGTAGCAATTCTGTGAACGTTAGAATGCATGAGAGGCCTCTTTCTCGAGGGGTTTTCCACTGGGCGCTTTATTAGATAAAATGAGTTGGATTATGTATTTCGATTTTGAATTTTTATTTTTTAGAGATCAAAACGACTACGGTCGCTCAACTTTGGAAGTTATAACTTTCAAAAAAAAAAACCAAAAATTCGAGAGCATAATATATAATGATGATAATGATAATAAATGATCGGAATAACGTTTTTCATGCAACCAACTCCGTTCATGAAATTTTAAACCCTTTCCAAATCAAAGGAGCTTGTTGCCTGGAAGACTGACAATCCACACAAAGTCGGATTTTCAATTCGCTCAACTTTGTAAATGTGGAGTTGCCTAATAACGCGGCGGGTGTAAGTTCTCATAGAATCGTCAATCTGCCAACGTATGCTGGCGTACTAACGCTCATTATCGACAGAATTTGGACTGCCACCCTCCTTACCGGTGTTGGATATAATTCTTGTCGCGGCCAGCAGCAAGGAGAACATCCTCGCCGCGGTCCGCAACCAGGAGGCTTCCCTCGCGATAGGCGATGGAAGTAATTAGCGAACATTGGTGTTCGCTAATTAATCGGCGCTCTCCACAGGCCAACGGTGAGGCACTGCGCCTATTGAGGAGTGCGCTAGACGGCGATGGCGGGTTAGGGTGAAAAGCCCTCGAGAGGACTTTTCAGCGTAACCCGCCAATTCGGAGTTCTTCATCCATCATATTTGAAGCCGTGATTGTGCCAAGAACTGTCCGAATACACGTCAACTCCCCAACGGCTGGCGCAAAATTCGTCATGCCTAGTGATGACGCGATCAAAAGTCCGGTATTGCTATTCTTTGATTGATCAACGAAGACGAATCCAGCTGACTGTTTCACCCGTGATTGTCCCTTTTTGCCTAGCTTTCGTGTTTTGCGTTTACGATTTCTCTTGTTGTATGTTCTTTTGGTTTGAAAAAAACATTGCAATTTTAATAAAACTGTCCGAGAAACCTCTCAAACGAACAGCTGTTCCAGAATGCGCTGAAAGGCGGATTTTAAAGTTCTTATTTTTTTGCTTTTGGGTTGTGTCTTTTTGTTTCGTTTTTGCTTATCAGCAATTTGCTAATCTCCTTTGTCGTGACCCTGTACCTTCTGTTTTCTTAGGTAGGCTTGAGAAAAAAATACTTATAAATTTAATCCAATTGTAGAGCCGTGATATTCGATTTTTGAACATTCTCATGTGAATGGAATGCGAATATCTCGCAGACGAAAAATTGCCGAACACTAATACTGAACTAGACGATTTTTAATGGTTTTGTGAGAATTTTCCTAATATTAACCTGAATCCAATGCAGGACAATTATTCGTGTTCATTCATCTATCCGAAAGAATTTAACATCGAATATTATTCGTTAAATTACTCGGCTTGGTCCCATGTCTAGTATTTACTCTCCTTGTGTTTGCATAGCTGAGGCTAGCAACCACAAAAAACAGAAAGTACCAGAATTTTTGCTTCCCCGGATGTTTATTATTCATGTTCACTTTGAGAGTGAGTTTTATTTTTCCAGGCTACTCTTCTAATAAATTTTTTCCCAGAACACTTTTCAAATTCGGTAAAATGTATGTAGTTACTGCGGAAGTGAAACTGACAAATTGTGTGTTTTCTCTGTCCTTTTTTTCTTTTATAGGCTGAGAAAACAATTCTACAGGCCAAAGACAAAAGTGAATAGTAAAGTTGTCATGAACGCAGACGAAAAAAAAACAATTAGATCTAAACTTCCACAGTAGAAACTTCAAATTTCAGCTTTTAACGAATTCTGGAAAAGCTACTCTTCTGCCCATTTTTTCGGCCAATTCTACCTCATATCGTAGCCCTCCTTATATCTGAAGACATCACCAAGGAAGGTGGAGAACTCAGAACGTGAAAGCTAGACAAAGGAAGAACAAACAGAGAAAAAACTATCAGCTGAACGAATCGGTCAATGAAAGCATGGAGATAATAACTGAAAAGAAAGTGTGACTTTGATTAAATGTATGTCAAACACATCGTGAACACGAGAAGAAAGAGTGCGCGCTAAGCAAAAACTGATTTCCACTCTCATCATTGTTAAGGCTACTGTTTCTCTCACAAGTGTTGATGTGTATGAAACACGGTTAAAGAAGGTTGGAGAGCATATCAGCAGCCATTCTCTAAATGGTTGGGTGGTGTAGCGCAATGTAGCGCTGCAGCCATCAGCGCGGACTGTGGTTCGAATCCGCGAACATCCACTTTTCACTTGCATGTGGAAAAGTTTAAGACGTCAATCATCTGTGGCGCGCCATGATCAGCACAGCTTAGTGCAAAGGGATGTACCGTTGCTCATGTACCAGGTCTCGAGGGTACGCAACCGAGGTACTTTGCCAATGCGTGGCTAGATGCCTCCGAGGGCGCGGCTTGAAACGCCGCCCCATTCCATGTAGCGAGAATTTAAGGGTTTTAGCTACGATAGATAAAACCCGCATATTCTTGTGTCGTTCGAACCATTGTTCTATCTGACGCTAAACCCGTATATTCTCGCTATAATTTTGTAGCGAGAATCTACGGATTCAGCGACAGGCTGTGTTGAAATGCAATCATAACCCGCGTTGGCTACGCGGAACGCAGGGATGCCGTTCGATCAGTCCTGGCCCAGTCAAACCACGAATAACTTGAAACTCTGTGGGTGGTCGTGGAGGGTGACACCGTGTCGCTCACTGCAACGCAAGGGATAATTTTGGCCGCTGGTATGCTGCAGGCCGTGGGGAAGAAACGGCGATGCGCTCGATCGCAGCGGGGATCGTCTTTCTAGTACAGATCAAGACTGGGTGGGTCGATCGGCCGTGTGCTGCAACGAGAATAAGCGTAGGGTTCTAAGCTAGACCTCTTGCTGGGACGGGTCTTGTGCGCCGGCCTTCTCGCCGTTTGCCAATCATGGCAGCCTCGGCATAGGGTGTGCCGCGCTCGCCGCGGCAGCGACGACGCAACATCGATAACGAGCAGGCCGATTGAGTGATCGGCGGAGATCATGCAGAGGAAATGACTAACGACACATACATCTTAACTCCGTTTTAAGCGAAAACACTAAGGAATCCTTGTAATGCCTTCAAACATATCGCCCATTTTCAACAAGGATAACCCGATGGTTTTAAAGAGCATTTCTGACACGGGTGTGAGAAATTCTCCGATTTTTTTTTCAAGGGGTTGAAACCCCTGGGTGGGAGCATTTCTGACACGGGTGTGAGAAATTCTCCGATTTTTTTCAAGGGGTTGAAACCCCTGGGTTGGGAGCATTCCTGACACGGGTGTGAGAAATTCTCCGATTTTTTTTCAAGGGGTTGAAACCCCGGGGGGGAACATTTCTGACACGGGTGTGAGAATATCTCCGATTTTTTTCAAGCGGTTGAAACCCCTGGGTTTGTGAAATTCTGTTAAGCGTGCCATATGCTCTTACAATATAGTTATGCTCTTTCATTAAAACTTTGTTTTTTTAAAAGAAATCCTTACAAAGCGTGGTATATTATCCACTCCAGCATTTCAAACTTCGCATGACCCCTAAATATTTGAGGTCAGTACGAAGGAACCCCAGTGTTCTGCTCAAAGCGAAGTTTAGATGTATGTGTCGGTAGTCATTTCCTCTGCATGATCTCCGCCGATCACTCAACCGGCCTGCTCATTATCGTCGCTGCCGGGCCCAGCGCGGCACACCGTATACCGAGGCTGCCATGATTGGCAAACGGCGAGAAGGCCGGCGCACAAGACCCGTCCCAGCAAGAGGTCAGGATTAGATCCCCGAGGCTAAACTTTTCGTAATTTACGTAAATTCTCGTGTCAAAATTAGACTAGATGCCTCCGAAACCCTGGGCATCTCTTATTTCCGTGCGAGGCATTTAGCTACGCGTTGACGGAGTATTTCTAGTTTTGCGAACAAATATGTATCTGGCGGTTCCCAGTTTGACTTAGAGTTACACCGATGTCTCAAGTTATCATTTCTCATCGTTATCTTGACATTATCACACTTCTCAACTCTGAGTTCTGGCTAGTTTACTACCACCCCTGGTATTTAAGGACAGCCGTTTGTCCCCGTAACATCGATGGCTCTGGTGTAGGTGAGAGAATCTCAAGGTTTGTTTGGGTTGAATTTTCGAAAACTTTCATTTAAGAGTCCGGAGTTCTCGCAACAAAACTCCGACTTTTCATGAAGTTCTCAAGCGTATTTAATGAAGGATTTCGAGAATTCAGCCAACACAAACCTCGAGATTCTCTCACCTGCACCTAATTTATGAAGAAAGCGTACAGATTGCTATCCCATTACTCGTGCAAATACTGCTCAAAATTTCGCCGTTTTTCGCAGCGCACGACGTCTTTGATAAACGATCGCAAAATAGCTCTGCTACGACGGCCTCTCCAAATGTAGTGCGCAGAAACTCAACGGGAACATCGTGCTGTGGTGCAGCATTTCCTAGAACAATAATCTCACTGGATTCAACTGTTAAACCGTAATACAAAACGCATACCGCGCTTTGTAATCTGTTCCATCTGGTTTTCCGCGTCGTCGCTTCGAGCCTTCCCATGCGAAATTTCTCAGAAATTTCTGGAAAATAGAACCTATTCAGGTCGCCATCGTCGTGAGCCTATATTGCAAACGCAGATTTATCAGTTGGCTGTGTTAAACTGTAGCAACAAGTATGAGAGTAGCTAATTATTGAGAAAGCTGTTTTGTGAATTCCGTGTCCAGTGTACAAACTACGCACATTTTATGCATACATTAAGATGCAAAAGCTTCTTCTCAAACGTTGTTGGGATAACCATTGGGGTCGTATTGCCCATAGTAGAACGCTCGCGCCGTTGGAAGCGTCAAAAACTAATCTAAACTACTAAATTTGAGCAATGCAAGTAGAAAAATTTCGTCAACCTCGCCCCCGAGCTTCGACAACCCAGCCTCCAAATACGAACTCGTCCAAATTGATTCAAGAAAATGCTTTGGAATTTGAAAAAGCATGGTGAATTAGGCTGGAGGTGTGTGAAGGCTTCGGAGGCAAGTTTTCAATGTACCGAAAGTGGGCGGGGCTTCAGGGGTGTGCGCACGAGGGCAAAAAGTGCGTAGAAGTTTGAAATAAGGTGTGCATTGTCGCTGGATGTGTGCAAGGCCTAGTGCATACTTCGTCGCGGGTGCGACGGCGTCGCCGCGACAGAGTGCTCAACGACGTGATTGGTGATCGGCCCATCGCCTGCCAATGGAGATGACGCAATATTGCGCCCACGACCAAATACACACTATTTTCATGACAGTGTTTTTCATCTCCTTTCAATAATAAGGTCTAATCTTTTATGATCCAACACAGGCTCATTTGTAGGTGCTTGACACGGAGCTGTAATTCATTTTCGTCCTCTCCCTTTTGAACTGATTACTCTATATGTGAGGTATTTTGTTCCATTTCAGATTTGATTAAAACTTCACCTTTGGAGGCTTTTAAGGCAGGGATCATTGATAAGATACTTCTCTTGAAATTCCAAAATCTTGTAAAATGGCTGAGTGACGTTTTATACACCGTAAAGATCGCTATTCATAAAAATCATAAGCCGATGGTGAATCGCATAGTGATCAGCACCCAAAAAAACCCATTATAGGCGGAGTCCCGAGCGAAAAAAATTTCAAACGAATTTCAAAAAGTGGAATAGCGCCAGTCTCTGTGAATTTCGATGCCATTTTTCCATTTTCGTGATATTTGTTCTCAAAATAGTGTCTCTCTGTATGATTATCAATGTGATCATAATTTGGACTAGAAATAGTGAGTGCATTGCAATAAAAAATCTTGAAAAAGGAAAATGTGAAATGATAGAAATAATGGAGAAATTCATTTCATGATCGTTTTCATGATTTCGTGAATTGCCGTGATATAATTTACGCGAACTGTCGATTAGAACACATGACAAACGAATTTGAGGCCACTAACAAACCAAAAATTGTTGAAACAAACGCATTATTGCCTTCCAGGACGAATGTCTGGCGTTTACGTCGCGGTGTCGTAGTGCAGTGCACGACGACACGACACACCATCCAGATGGCGCTAAACAGCGCGCACATTGTGGAAAAGTGTAGATTGGCCGCGACGTAGGCACGACACCGTCGCGTATAGCAGCTCCCACTAGATTGGCCGCGCGCGATGACTGCCAGTGCTAGGCGCGATCGATCACTGCCCTGGGCGCGGCGGGTTGTACCAGTTCCTACACCGCGACCCCGTCGC
This sequence comes from Aplectana chamaeleonis, assembly GCA_029168955.1. Lineage (NCBI taxonomy): Eukaryota > Metazoa > Nematoda > Chromadorea > Rhabditida > Cosmocercidae > Aplectana > Aplectana chamaeleonis. Next base: position 50,469 of record JAPDOI010001425.1, read on the forward strand.
CGCGACGCAAGTATGCACTAGGCCTAAGGGTTCCTAAGAAGTGTTTTCAAAGTTTTGAAAAGTGGGAGGAGCTCAGCCAGGAGTACGCACAACAGCAAAAAAGTGCTCTGGGATTTGAGAAAAAATTAAGGAGCGACGTTGTAGGTGTGTGCTAGAACTCTCACCTAATTGTAAGCACCAAAAACCAGCCACAGTGACTGTATTCGTGCACAAACAGCGCTTATTGCTTTTATGTAGACAGGAGCTGAAAGTGCAATAGTATATGCAACTGATAACAGCTTGTGCTGTGTAATAAAATAAAGAAAGAAAGAGGGTTCGATCCCGCCGGAAGTCCATATTCTTTTACGAGTCACGAGAGTGGGATATGCGAGTCAAGCGTGATTGATTTACAAAGTGTACAAACTTTCACCATCTCAGGTGAACGCCGAAGACCGCTACAGTATCCGGGATCACATATCAGGTGTGGTCCCGCCGGAAGTCGAGAATTTTAAAAACTAGGAGTCATGAGAGTAGGATATTTTAGACCAGCGTGGTCGACTTACCCTGGATACGAACTATGACCATTTCAAATGAACGCCAAAGACCGCTAAATAGACAGCTGAGACAGTGAAAAAAAGTCGACTGAGTCCTTAAAAAATTAGGTTCTTTGGAACGTTATAAGTTAAGTGCTGAACGAGTTATATGAAAAACTTCTGGTTTTAAGAAACTAGACTTTATACTTTATCGTTTAAAACTTTTCGCACCCCTGGAGAAAGCCTTTGAAAAGAATTCACTAGGTGTTGATTCTTCTTCAAAATGCACTCAGGGCCCACAGCTGGGCCCACACCTAAGTACTGAAAAAACGCGAAAAATGTTGCAGAACCCACACCAGGAAAATTCTCATCAAAGGCCTTTTCAGGGGGTGCGGGTGGTCTTAAACTGTAGAGTTCAGAGCGTAGTTTCTTGAAGCTAAGGTTTTCCGGGTACTTTATTTAGAACTTAGGTTACCGAAGTTTCAAAACCCAAATTGATGTTCGTGGACTTGGCCGTTTTTCATAGTCTCCCGCTATCTATGTAGCGCTCTTCGGCGTTACTCTGAGATGACGAAAGCTTGTAACCAGGTAAATCGATCACGCTGGACTCAAGTATCCTACTCTCATGACTCCTACATAGTTCTCAAAATTGACGCCTTCCAGCGAGACCACACCTGAGAAGGTATGATCCCTTATACTGTAGCGGTCTCCAGCGTTCATCTGAGATGGTGAAAGTGAGTATATAGGGTTAGTGGACCCCTCTCAACTCGAATATCAACTCTCTTGACTCATAGTAATCATTTGCAGAAATTATTTAGTATTTAGTATTCAAACTGCTTTGGGCTTTTTACATGAAGGATTCATATGTCTTGAATATTAATCTGAGAAGACCTTTCCTTCACCCTAAACTTCCCAATTGAACTCCGCGACTCGTAAATCAGTTAAACTAGCCTTTTAGTTGAATCGCAATCCATATTTGAACTCTACGTAAAAATCTGCTCCTGACGGTTTTTCCTCACGAACACGTTGGTTCAACTGGTCTTCGCCCAAGGATCAGACCCCCCGCTTCCACCCCTCCGGAGCTCAGACCCCCCTGTGGAAGCCCACAGCCGCGCCGAACCCTGGTTCGTGCAATGAGTCAGGCCAGCGGTTTGAAAGAGAGGATGGGAAGGCTAACATGTATGCAGTGTTGCCTTATGGTTGCCGACGAAGATTTGCCCGCCCATGACCAGTGTTCGAGTCCCGTCGAGTTCAACGATTTTGCAAATAAATAGTGATGCGAGCGCTTTACTACGGAGTGTAGGACAATGCAATCAACGAATCAGGCGGAGCAGAGGGATTAGAGGAGGCTAGCAATTTTCATGTCGGAGATTCTATCAGCATCGAGGTGAACGTTTTTGCACGTGTGCTTACAAATTTTTCTCGGCTACACGTAGAATAACAAGAAGTTCTCGCGCTTATGACCTATTAAATTTCGTCCAAGAATGTAATTTAGGGCGTTTATAGTTTGCAGAGGCAATCGTTTCCTGACCGTTGCAAGTTTGTCAACTCAGATAGCAATTTGGCTTCAGGTCGTAAGAAAGCTGCCGCCAACAATCCTGCTATGCGATGATTCCATAATTAACAGACAATGAACGGTTGAGCAGATTCAATATCTGATAACCTAACCCATTAGGTATAGCATATTAAATTGCACTTCCATTGCTTCTAGATACATACGTATGTAGTCTTCTCTAGCTCCATCCAGTATTCCTTTCCTGCAAAAGTAGGGTGAGTTTTTACTCATGCGAAGTTGTTTTGATAATTGCTTCTGTGAGCTTACTATCCATGGGTAGGATTCACCCCTTTTTGGGAAAGAATTTTCTGTTTTTCACTGTTGTTTTGGTTACTAGTGGTTTGGGTTGCTTCTTGCATTGTGTGATTAAAGGCAGCAGACACGCTCAAAAATGGTATCTATTTTTATGACATAAATCAAAGATTTGGAGCTGGTTTATCGGGAACTGACGAAAAAGAACGAAAACTGTGTGCAAATAGAGGAATAACGGTTATTTAGTTATCAGGTGAAAGTGGACGAGTTTTACGGCGCGCGGTTGAAACAGCGAATATTAGCAACAAAACGGTTGAGATAGAGAAGCCGATATACTCTTACAGCCTGTGCTGGAACGTCAACCTCGTTGGAAGCATCCAAAACCAGCCAAAGGGACCGTATTAGTACTATCAATCTGGACGAGCTTGTGTTTAGGGGCGGGGTCGCAGAAGCTCAGGGGAGGGGTTGCAGAAATTTTTCGATTTGCATTGCTGAAATTTAGTACATAGTTTTGACTCGTTTTTGACGCTTCCAAAACCAAGAAAAACAAAAATCAGCAAAATCCTTATTCCAAAACAAGTTCACTAAAACCCATGGCTACAAAAAAAACAGAAATAATTGCAAAAACAACCTCTTATGCAGAAGAAGTCACCTTATTACTGCAGGAGAGGATAACTAGCTGAATATCCTGAAATAATCTGCCTGCCGTCAACTGTTTTGTGCTCGCTGAACGCCCGTCTTGCTCGTCCACTCGTCGTCGATTGATTTTAACTGTTGATTTCGGCTTACTGCACGAGGATGCGGAACGCAAACCTGCGGAGTGCGACGACCGTCATGCGAGAACCGTAAGGCTCCGTCCATAGCAGACGACCAGCGGCAAAGCATCATGCGCCAGCGTTTTTTTTCCTTAAATACCAGGGGTGGTAGTAAACTAGCCAGAACTCAGAGTTGAGAAGTGTGATAATGTCAAGATAACGATGAGAAATGATAACTTGAGACATCGGTGTAACTCTAAGTCAAACTGGGAACCGCCAGATACATATTTGTTCGCAAAACTAGAATTACTCCGTCAACGCGTAGCTAAATGCCTCGCACGGAAATAAGAGATGCCCAGGGTTTCGGAGGCATCTAGTCTAATTTTGACACGAGAATTTACGTAAATTACGAAAAGTTTAGCCTCGGGGATCTAATCCTGACCTCTTGCTGGGACGGGTCTTGTGCGCCGGCCTTCTCGCCGTTTGCCAATCATGGCAGCCTCGGTATACGGTGTGCCGCGCTGGGCCCGGCAGCGACGATAATGAGCAGGCCGATTGAGTGATCGGCGGAGATCATGCAGAGGAAATGACTACCGACACATACATCTAAACTTCGCTTTGAGCAAAAACACTGGGGTTCCTTCGTACTGACCTCAAATATTTAGGGATCATGCGAAGTTTGAAATGCTGGAGTGGATAATATACCACGCTTTGTAAGGATTTCTTTTAAAAAAACAAAGTTTTAATGAAAGAGCATAACTATATTGTAAGAGCATATGGCACGCTTAACAGAATTTCACAAACCCAGGGGTTTCAACCGCTTGAAAAAAATCGGAGAATTTCTCACACCCGTGTCAGAAACGCTCCCCCCAGGGGTTTCAACCCCTTGAAAAAAATCGGAGAATTTCTCACACCCGTGTCAGAAACGCTCCCCCCAGGGGTTTCAACCCCTTGAAAAAAATCGGAGAATTTCTCACACCCGTGTCAGAAACGCTCTTTAAAACCATCGGGTTATCCTTGTTGAAAATGGGCGATATGTTTGAAGGCATTACAAGGATTCCTTAGTGTTTTCGCTTAAAACGGAGTTAAGATGTATGTGTCGTTAGTCATTTCCTCTGCATGATCTCCGCCGATCACTCAATCGGCCTGCTCGTTATCGATGTTGCGTCGTCGCTGCCGCGGCGAGCGCGGCACACCCTATGCCGAGGCTGCCATGATTGGCAAACGGCGAGAAGGCCGGCGCACAAGACCCGTCCCAGCAAGAGGTCTAGCTTAGAACCCTACGCTTATTCTCGTTGCAGCACACGGTCGATCGACCCACCCAGTCTTGATCTGTACTAGAAAGACGATCCCCGCTGCGATCGAGCGCATCGCCGTTTCTTCCCCACGGCCTGCAGCATACCAGCGGCCAAAATTATCCCTTGCGTTGCAGTGAGCGACACGGTGTCACCCTCCACGACCACCCACAGAGTGTCAAGTTATTCGTGGTTTGACTGGGCCAGGACTGATCGAACGGCATCCCTGCGTTCCGCGTAGCCAACGCGGGTTATGATTGCATTTCAACACAGCCTGTCGCTGAATCCGTAGATTCTCGCTACAAAATTATAGCGAGAATATACGGGTTTAGCGTCAGATAGAACAATGGTTCGAACGACACAAGAATATGCGGGTTTTATCTATCGTAGCTAAAACCCTTAAATTCTCGCTACATGGAATGGGGCGGCGTTTCAAGCCGCGCCCTCGGAGGCATCTAGCCACGCATTGGCAAAGTACCTCGGATGCGAACCCGCGAGCCCTGGCACATGAGCAGCGGTACATCACTTTGCACTAAGCTGTGCTGATCATAGTGTGCCACAGATGACTGACGTCTTCAACTTTTCCACATGCAAGTGAAAAAGCGGATGTTCGCGGATTCGAACCACTGTCCGCGCTGATGGCTGCAGCGCTACATTGCGCTACACCACACAACCATTTAGAGAATGGCTGCTGATATGCTCTCCAACCTTCTTTGACCGTGTTTCATACACATCAACACTTGTGAGAGAAACAGTAGCCTTAACAATGATGAGAGTGGAAATCAGTTTTTGCTTAGCGCGCACTCTTTCTTCTCGTGTTCACGATGTGTTTGACATACATTTAATCAAAGTCACACTTTCTTTTCAGTTATTATCTCCATGCTTTCATTGACCGATTCGTTCAGCTGATAGTTTTTTCTCTGTTTGTTCTTCCTTTGTCTAGCTTTCACGTTCTGAGTTCGCCACCTTCCTTGGTGATGTCTTCAGATATAAGGAGGGCTACGATATGAGGTAGAATTGGCCGAAAAAATGGGCAGAAGAGTAGCTTTTCCAGAATTTGTTAAAAGCTGAAATTTGAAGTTTCTACTGTGGAAGTTTAGATCTAATTGTTTTTTTTTCGTCTGCGTTCATGACAACTTTACTATTCACTTTTGTCTTTGGCCTGTAGAATTGTTTTCTCAGCCTATAAAAGAAAAAAAAGGACAGAGAAAACACACAATTTGTCAGTTTCACTTCCGCAGTAACTACATACATTTTACCAAATTTGAAAAGTGTTCTGGGAAAAAATTCATTAGAAAAGTAGCCTGGAAGAATAAAACTCACTCTCAAGGTGAACATGAATAATAAACATTTCGCAAACAAAAATTCTGGTACTTTCTGCTTTTTGTGATTGCTAGCCTCAGCTATGCAAACACAAGGAGAGTAAATACCAGACATGGGACCGAGCCGAGTAATTAAACGAATAATATTCGGTGTTAAATTCTTTTGGATAGGTGAATGAACACGGATAAATGTCCTGCATTGGATTCAGATTAATATTGGGAAAATTTTCACAAAAACCATTAAAAAATCGTCTAGTTCAGTATTAGTGTTCGGCAATTTTTCGACTGTGAGATATTCGCATTCCATACACTTGAGAATGTTCAAAAATCGAATATCACGGCTCTACAATTGGATTGAATTTATCAGTATTTCTTTCTCAAGCCTACCTAAGAAAACACAGGGTCACGACAATAGAGATTAGCAAATTGCTGATAAGCAAAAACGAAACAAAAAGACACAACCCAAAAGCAAAAAAATAAGAACTTTAAAATCCGCCTTTCAGCGCATTCTGGAACAGCTGTTCGTTTGAGAGGTTTCTCGGACAGTTTTATTAAATTTGCAATGTTTTTTTCAAACCAAAAGAACATACAACAAGAGAAATCGTAAACGCAAAACACGAAAGCTAGGCAAAAAGGGACAATCACGGGTGAAACAGTCACTCAGATACTCGCGGCTTAGTAAGGCAGCACGAGGGGATTACTAACGCATTTACTCGTCGAGGTGTAAGCCCCTTTCGTTCCCCCAACTGCTGCCCAGGGCAGCACGTTGTGTTCTCTTGCTCCGCTCACTGCCCCAACTGCTGCTCGTATAGTTGCCCCACCTGCTCTTACAGTCGCCCCAACTGCTCCAGTCGTCGCCCCAACTGCTGCTCTTCATTGTGGCCCCAACTGCTGCTCCTCATTTTGGCCCCAACTGCTGCTCTTCTCTCCCCAGCTGCTGCTCTTCATTGTGGCTCCAATTGCTGCTCTTCATTTATGATCTTTCCTTTCTTTCTCATAATCCTTTTCCCGCAGGGGATATGTCGAGCTCAGCATCAGTGCTGGGTCGACCTATCAAAAATAGAGACCTCATTGAGGCTCATTCATATCTACAACGGCTTATTTATCCTTGATTATATCCTTTGATCTTCGCTACAGCTGATGGAAATGATGCTGCCACTACGGGCCTTCTCATGCCCACCCTAGGCGGCCTCGTATCTGGCACGAGTTTGCGAGGGCCGTTCAACACAGGCCTCGGTCAGTAGTGATTGTGAGTCTCCAAAAACATTTCTTGACACAAAATTTCTCCTATACCTTGAGCAATAATTGATTTTCACTCGGTTGTGGGACTGTAGAGATGTGAATTAGGCGTGATAATATGTTTCTCTCATTTTGAAAAACGATTTATTTATTTATTTTGTATCAATACACTACATAAGGTGGACGTGAAAAAACGGGCGTAGAGTATGATACAGCAGAAAAACAAATTGAAAAAATACCACGCAAGACGAATACCCGAAGCTTTGCGTTTGAAAGCAGGAAAAGAACTGGGTACATTCTCCAAATTTAATTTCAAGGAGACGAATGCTGATCCAGCCCTACATGTGAAACTGTTTAATCTGAGATTAGTTTTGGGAACCCCATACCAATTTTCTCAGAGTTTCCACGTGTAGAATTATGACTTTCTTTGTAAAAAATAGTTATATTCACATATTCCAAGAATAAAGTCCCCCTCAAAATATATTTGAGTCGCTGAAATTAGCACTGTTTAGAGGAACTCTCAGGGTTGAACGGAATTCAAATATCAGAGTATTCATCATTTATTGAATGGTGATTTCTTCTCTTCCGAAAAACAACGATTTTAGAATTTCTTGAACATTTTTTCTTATTTCTAAATTATTACCGCGGACATTTTTCGGAAGAGTTCGAATTATTATTTTCATTGAAAGGTTGTTTTTGAAAGTTGTCGGCTTTGAATTCTGTGAGCATTGTGCTTTTCGTGAAGAAAAGGTATGTATTCCCAATTTCGCCTAATTTTCGGCAAACCATCGCCGCTCAGCATTTGAAAAATACAAGTTTCTGACATTAAACCGAAACAATTGGTTTTTCTGTCAAAAATGCGAGTAAAGTTTAAGTTCAAGGAAACGCATTTCAGAGTGAGAAGGTGATTTTTCAAAATTTTCCGTTTACACCTTCGAGATTTGAAAAAAAAAACAAATTGTTGCAAATCTGAAAAAAACACGCTAAAAAAATCGTTCTTGAAAAGCCGAACGCCTCTCGAATTTTTGGCCAGTTTTACACAACCACCATCCAATAAGAGGGACGACTCATCCCTTTTTCCAGAACGATTCATCTGTTTTTTGGCCGGGCTGAACCGTTTAAATTGCTCGCAGGGAACTTCCTTTCTCGAGTGTGCCATTTTAAATTTTAAATTGACATTTTCTTCAGAGTGAAACGACGTTTAATTTGATAATCAGTGAAATAACAAAAGTTTTTTTTTGAAGACTTGATGCAACGAAAATGTGAATCTTGCATAAAACTACCACGTTTGAGAGGTCGCGCGCTGATAAAAGTGAGATCCCTGCTCAAATCATTGGCCGCTACCGCGCGTTTAGCCTAAGATTGAGTCATAGAAAGGCGACCAGTTGGAGATGAAATGAAAGTGTTGAAAAATGGCTTCGAGCAGTTGGCAGTTAGTAGCGTCAGGTCGCGGCGATTTTGCGATTGGATGGCAGCGTGTCTTGGTCGACGGCGCCTGGTCTTTAACTCGAAGACAAACTGGCATTGAATTGACAAACCTTTGCTGCAGATTCATGAGGAGATATCGTTTGACTTGAACTCCCTCTATTGTTTTTTTGCGAGCAACAGATGTTGGTACAGTCGACCTGATAACAGGACTGTCGAAAAAGTGTACAGCGGGGAAGGTATGCGAAAATCATTTCGATGCACTCACTGATCCAGAAATATGAAAACACCAGCAATGTCAGAAAAACGGCTACAAACGAACATAAAAAGACCTGTGCGGCCCTAAACCTGAGTGTTCCGCTCACGCCACGCCCACTCCTTTCAACCGCTCAGGCAATCGACGCATTCAATGCGAGTAGAATATGCATTCAACTCGAAGACAAGACGGTTCGAAGCACAGTCAGGGAACGTGCTGCAACCGTAGCACGTGCTCCTATTGTGCTTCAAAATACAGCACGTGCGCCAACAATTAAAACGTTCTATGCGTGCATGATACACAATCATTTTGATGGCGAAACGATTTTCTAAAAAAGGAAAGCATACGACGCACTCTTGAGGCCGGACCCAAATGATGGCAGCGTCGCCGGTTCGATTACCCAAGTTTGCGGTACATGGCTCGCCCGGGCGCTGGTGACATCGTCCAACCGCTGGCGGCCCCATATGGTGCTCGGCGAGCTGGCAGGGTCGCATGTCGGTGTGCCGGCCGCGTCGCTTGTCGGTGTGCTGCTACGATAGCGCTGAACTACCTTGCAGCACGTGCTCCCGCATTTGCAGCACGTGCTCCTCTGGTGAAACTTTGCAGCACGTGCTGCTGTTTGAAGTACGTGCCCGTACGATAGAACCTTTCGATGGGCGTGGTCACTCAAGTTGAATGCATATTCGACACTCTTTGAATGCGGCGGTTTTCTGAGCGGTTCCGATCCGTAAACTACTGAAAACCCGGCCTTAGGGGTAACAACATACATCCAGGAGGTTACAATCCACTCCGCTCAATAAAACTTACCCCATTTGATAATCGGTTGCCTTCTTATAGTCGGGTCACTTCAGTCAGACACTTTTATCGGTAGCCGTTGAGGAAGTGGGCGTGGCGTGAGCGGACATTCAAGTTTGGGACCGTATAGGGCTATTTTGTGATCGTTCTTAGCCGTTTTTTCGGCACTATTGATGCATTGAGCCTCGGGTCTTTCGATTTACGTTGGAAACCCGAAGTGTTTTGATCGTGGGCACTGCCTTCAAGGTATTCCGTGTGATAGGGCTGGAGATCGATTGGTTGTGTTAACTCAATACAACTTGCCAGGAAGTGGGCATGTTCATGTTCTTAAAAGGGAAGAACTCTCCATGTGAATCATGAGTATGGTCGTAGTTACCTACGGAAGCACTTTGAGCAGTGTTACCCCTACTAAGCTGGCCATAACACAGAGCAGCAGCTGGGGCGACAATTGGAGAAGGAGGGCAGCACGTGCTCCTCGAGCAGCAGCTCGTCCCCTTGTGCTGCTCTCGCTATTCTAGTAAAAGTGAGAGATAGTTGCGCTCCTTGGCAGCCCACGATCGTCTGAGATGAAGATCAATCGATTGCTTAGATTCCATACACCTTGCTTGGGGGAGAAAAGAGAATTGGTGAATTTACATATAACTAATCAGATGTCTGTATGTGCATGCTCAAAACAAAGAAGTCCCCATGCTGATTGTAAATATGCTCGTAGCTGTCCAAACGGACCACTTTGAGCAATGTTACCACACTACAATTGCCACAAAAAAGAGCAGCAGCTGAGGCGACAAATGGAGGACGAGGGCAGCACGTGCTGCTAAGAGCAGCACAAAGGCAGCACGTGCTGCTCGAGCAGCAGCTCTTCCCCTCGTGCTGCCCTCGCTATCCTCGTCGAGGTGAAAGCCTATTGTGCTCCATTACGACCCCGCGATCCTCTGAGCAGCTGGATTCGTCTTCGTTGATCAATCAAAGAATAGCAATACCGGACTTTTGATCGCGTCATCACTAGGCATGACGAATTTTGCGCCAGCCGTTGGGGAGTTGACGTGCATTCGGACAGTTCTTGGCACAATCACGGCTTCAAATATGATGGATGAAGAACTCCGAATTGGCGGGTTACGCTGAAAAGTCCTCTCGAGGGCTTTTCACCCTAACCCGCCATCGCCGTCTAGCGCACTCCTCAATAGGCGCAGTGCCTCACCGTTGGCCTGTGGAGAGCGCCGATTAATTAGCGAACACCAATGTTCGCGGTTGAGAGTTTCAAGGGGGTAAGAAGGTAGTTAAAGCGTACTAACTTTGAAGTTTAACTCTAAGATTTTCATAGTAGCTTTATTTCTGTCCTAGATGTTAGTACACCGATTTCAGTCAATACTAATAACCTCTCAGTTAACATTGATGTTAAAAGTCTTCGGTAACATCGTAGTTTGGCAGGTTTACTACCACCCCAGACGGCTACATACATTTCAAAGATTGTAGTAGTTGGTGGAACTCACCTTTCATAACCACCATATCGACCACACTCCTGTTGAATCTCTTCTCAAACCAATCCTTAACTGGTCGGGGAAACCCTTGAACACGACTATTACAATATGAACATTGATATTATCAATTCTCCGATATTGAAATGAACAAACGCGTAATGAAATCCGAGATCGTGGTTTCCTGCTACTCAGACAGTCGGGGCTTAGTACGTCGGCACAATACCGTTAGTACGCCAGGGCAAACCTGGCATACTAACGCTCGTTGTGTGCAGGAGCTGCTGGTTGCGGCAGCATATCCTGCCAACGTATGCTGGCGTACTAACGCTCATTATCGACAGAATTTGGACTGCCACCCTCCTTACCGGTGTTGGATATAATTCTTGTCGCGGCCAGCAGCAAGGAGAACATCCTCGCCGCGGTCCGCAACCAGGAGGCTTCCCTCGCGATAGGCGATGGGGAAGGTCCCCTCAGCATTCCAAAATTAACTTCCGAACAGTGACACAAGGTCACCCTATCGGACTGGCCTCAAACGGCCAACTGCCCCCTCAGCGAGACTGGGCGCCTTATATACCCGCCGCCGTCGTACAAGAGGATGCTGCAATGTTCATTCGTATTAGACAAATCAATGGAAGAGTGTCAGCAGACACTAGGAGAGAGTGGCTGGCAATAGCACGCGTGCCACGATAAACAAAGCGTTAGTACGCCAGCACAAGCAGCAGGAGCTCCTGGTTGTTGCCAGCATATCCTGCTGTTACCAGCAGCTACAGCACAGATGCTACCGATCCCTTCGTGCCGGCGTACTAACGGTATTGTGCCGACGTACTAAGCCCCGACTGTCCGAGTAACACGCGAACTTTAGATCTACTTGATGACGAGCCAAATCGGGAATCGAGACGATCTGCGTATTCTTTTCCGCGAAAAATCCAGGAATTTACAGCTTTCAGGCAGGTAATGACGGCCCATAGTGGGTTGTCTTTGTCATAAATGTAAATACGACACGAGCACCTTTTTCCACCTCTATTTTCTGTCCTATTCAGAAGTATCATTCGACTGTTGTTGTAGTCATATGTGATTGCTGTTCAAGCAGACCAACGATCGATTGAATGACAACATGACTATTTCATTCTCTGTGTAATCACAGCAAGTAAAAGGACTTGCAGCGTTTAAGAACAATGTCAGTTTTGAGTGGTGTGCCTCGTGTGCGGTCGATCTCGACTGCTCTCTCTGGTTGTGGTGTGGTCGTACTTGACCTTATATCATTCTCATTCCAACTTCGAAGTGTTGCAGCGCCTGCTCACATTCTCGGACAAAGTCTAAGTTCAATGTTTAAAATTTTGTTGCCCAGATAGTTGGAGAGATTTTTTTTTCGTTGTTGCCCAGATAGTTGGAGATTTTTTTTCTCGATTGCACCTGCTGTACGATAATGTCAAAACCGTCAAAGCCAACTACTCGCCAGGCCAATAAGGGTCCCGGAGTTGTCGCGGGAGAGCTCGAATCATCATCCACTAGGGATCCTCAGGCTTGTAATGAGGTTCTGGAGGCTGACATTGCAAAGATGTCAGCTCTTGACCTCATGAACGCCATACTCCAACGTAACAAGGATCCCCTGGTAGAGAGGATGGTTCGTGCTCTTTTACACAAGTTTCCGGAACAGGTCTCGGCAGGCATTGAATCGGAAAAAATGGCACGTAGCATAGTAATCTCCGGTCTCCCTGAGGCTCCGAAGGAGATGCCTCCCTTGGAGAAGCGGGCCGATTTGGAGAACAAAGTGGACCAAGTTATGAGCGTACTAAACGTGGACTGCAGGCCATCAGATGTGTTCCGCATGGGCGCTTTAAGTGAGTCGAGCGCACGTCCGCGTCTGGTTAAAGTTGTACTACCCACGCGGTCGTACTGGGCAACGGCTCTGGCTAACACCCACCGGCTTCGTGGGTCCAACTTTCCTGACGCTTACGTGCGTAGAAGTATGACTAGAGAAGAGCGTCAGCGAGAGTTCGAAATGAGACAGGAGTGTCGAGAGCGCAACAAACAACTAAATTCTCGCACTTGGGTTGTGTACCGCGGCGAAATTCGGCGCGTTCAAGACCTACCTAGATCTACCGTCCAAGACCTACCTAGATCGGGAAACGCCTAGTTAGTCACGGAGCACCCCAAGGTTTGAGTTGCTTCCTTTTTAATGCTCGAAGCCTTTGTAATAAAATTCACCACCTTCACTATTTCCTTGCAGTTCATACTCCAGACATGGTTTTTATAACAGAAACATGGCTCTCATCTAAGATTACCAATTCCGAAATAATCTCGAAATTTCCCTATAAAATTTTTCGATCAGATCGTGGGGGTAGTAGAGGTGGTGGAATATGTTGCCTTGTTAAACGCTCTATGAACATCTTATCGTGCACTTTCCCCCCTGCTCTTAAATCGAACTTGCTCGTCCTGGATGCTTTTGATTCGCAGTTTTCGTCGACGTTCAGTATAGTCTTGCTTTATCGGCCGCCCAGCTCAACCTCTGCCGATGACGAAGCACTTCATGATGTTCTTGTGGACTCTTGTCTTTCTGATAAATTTCTAATAATGCTAGGAGATCTGAATCTTGACATAGATTGGGTATTGAGTGTACGAAGAGATGCGAATAGTAGAAAATTCCTAGAATTTTTCAAGTGTTGTAACTTGTCCCAGTATGTGCGCTCACCAACTCGGGGCACTTCGTTTCTAGATGTAATTTTAACTTCAGAACCTATTTTGGACAATATCTCGGTCATTCCCCCTTTTGCCACTTCTGATCACAATATGATTTCCTTCCGGATTTGTAGCGAATTGCCATCAATCCCGTTATTACCATTTCCAAATTTCAACAAAGCCGACTATCATGCATTATCTGCATACTTCTCCTCTATCGATTGGTGGGGAACTTTCCAAGGTTACACTACTGTTGACGATGTTTATCAAATATTTTGCCGCAGAGTATACTCGGGTTTGGCTCAGTTCGTTCCATTTGAGACTAGACAGGAAAGAAAAGTACAGTATCCTAGACATATATGTAATCTAGTCTCTCAAAAAAATCGCCTTTTTTACACTTTGCCTGAACCTTTATCTCATGCGTGCTACAAGAAGGTTTGCGACGAGCTGGATCGCCATTTGAAAAAATTCTTGGCCAACCAAGAGAAACGTGCCAGTAGCAGTCCTAACAGAAAAGCGATATACCAGCTTATAAATTTAAAACTGAAATCTCAGTGTCATGACTTCGTAATCGAAGACGATACTGGTAACAGATGGATGGACGATAAGGGCAAAGCGGAAGCACTAGCCAAGTATTTTGCTTCGGTTTTTTCCTCTGAAAATGATGATGTTTTCAGTAATCACCTTTGTTGCGATCAAGTTTTGAACTCTCCAGATGAAGTAGTAGTATTCCCGCACGATGTACTCAAAATTTTGAAATCATTAAAAAAATCCAATGCGGCAACTTTCGATGGAATTCCACAAATTGTCTATAAAAACTGCGCGACTGCTCTCTGTAGACCTCTTTCTATGATTTTCAACATGTCTTTGATTTTCAATGAAGTTCCATCGTTATGGAACCCCGAGTTGGTGAGCGCACATACTGGGACAAGTTACAACACTTGAAAAATTCTAGGAATTTTCTACTATTCGCATCTCTTCCTACACTCAATACCCAATCTATGTCAAGATTCAGATCTCCTAGCATTATTAGAAATTTATCAGAAAGACAAGAGTCCACAAGAACATCAAGAAGTGCTTCGTCATCGGCAGAGGTTGAGCTGGGCGGCCGATAAAGCAAGACTATTCTGAACGTCGACGAAAACTGCGAATCAAAAGCATCCAGGACGAGCAAGTTCGATTTAAGAGCAGGGGGGAAAGTGCACGATAAGATGTTCATAGAGCGTTTAACAAGGCAACATATTCCACCACCTCTACTACCCCCCACGATCTGATCGAAAAATTTTATAGGGAAATTTCGAGATTATTTCGGAATTGGTAATCTTAGATGAGAGCCATGTTTCTGTTATGAAAACCATGTCTGGAGTATGAACTGCAAGGAAATAGTGAAGGTGGTGAATTTTATTACAAAGGCTTCGAGCATTAAAAGGAAGCAACTCAAACCATGGGGTGCTCCGTGACTAACTAGGCGTTTCCCGATCTAGGTAGGTCTTGGACGGTAGATCTAGGTAGGTCTTGAACGCGCCGAATTTCGCCGCGGTACACAACCCAAGTGCGAGAATTTAGTTGTTTGTTGCGCTCTCGACACTCCTGTCTCATTTCGAACTCTCGCTGACGCTCTTCTCTAGTCATACTTCTACGCACGTAAGCGTCAGGAAAGTTGGACCCACGAAGCCGGTGGGTGTTAGCCAGAGCCGTTGCCCAGTACGACCGCGTGGGTAGTACAACTTTAACCAGACGCGGACGTGCGCTCGACTCACTTAAAGCGCCCATGCGGAACACATCTGATGGCCTGCAGTCCACGTTTAGTACGCTCATAACTTGGTCCACTTTGTTCTCCAAATCGGCCCGCTTCTCCAAGGGAGGCATCTCCTTCGGAGCCTCAGGGAGACCGGAGATTACCATGCTACGTGCCATTTTCTCCGATTCAATGCCTGCCGAGACCTGTTCCGGAAACTTGTGCAAAAGAGCACGAACCATCCTCTCTACCAGGGGATCCTTGTTACGTTGGAGTATGGCGTTCATGAGGTCAAGAGCTGACATCTTTGCAATGTCAGCCTCCAGAACCTCATTACAAGCCTGAGGATCCCTAGTGGATGATGATTCGAGCTCTCCCGCGACAACTCCGGGACCTTTATTTGCCTGGCGAGTAGTTGGCTTTGACGGTTTTGACATTATCGTACAGCAGGTGCAATCGAGAAAAAAAATCTCCAACTATCTGGGCAACAACGAAAAAAATCTCTCCAACTATCTGGGCAACAAAATTTTAAACATTGAACTTAGACTTTGTCCGAGAATGTGAGCGGGCGCTGCAACACTTCGAAGTTGGAATGAGAATGATATAAGGTCAAGTACGACCACACCACAACCAGAGAGAGCAGTCGAGATCGACCGCACACGAGGCACACCACTCAAAACTGACATTGTTCTTAAACGCTGCAAGTCCTTTTACTTGCTGTGATTACACAGAGAATGAAATAGTCATGTTGTCATTCAATCGATCGTTGGTCTGCTTGAACAGCAATCACATATGACTACAACAACAGTCGAATGATACTTGTGAATAGGACAGAAAATAGAGGTGGAAAAGGTGCTCGTGTCGTATTTACATTTATGACAAAGACAACCCACTATGGGCCGTCATTACCTGCCTGAAAGCTGTAAATTCCTGGATTTTTCGCGGAAAAGAATACGCAGATCGTCTCGATTCCCGATTTGGCTCGTCATCAAGTAGATCTAAAGTTCGCGTGTTACTCGGACAGTCGGGGCTTAGTACGTCGGCACAATACCGTTAGTACGCCGGCACGAAGGGATCGGTAGCATCTGTGCTGTAGCTGCTGGTAACAGCAGGATATGCTGGCAACAACCAGGAGCTCCTGCTGCTTGTGCTGGCGTACTAACGCTTTGTTTATCGTGGCACGCGTGCTATTGCCAGCCACTCTCTCCTAGTGTCTGCTGACACTCTTCCATTGATTTGTCTAATACGAATGAACATTGCAGCATCCTCTTGTACGACGGCGGCGGGTATATAAGGCGCCCAGTCTCGCTGAGGGGGCAGTTGGCCGTTTGAGGCCAGTCCGATAGGGTGACCTTGTGTCACTGTTCGGAAGTTAATTTTTGGAATGCTGAGGGGATCTTCCCCATCGCCTATCGCGAGGGAAGCCTCCTGGTTGCGGACCGCGGCGAGGATGTTCTCCTTGCTGCTGGCCGCGACAAGAATTATATCCAACACCGGTAAGGAGGGTGGCAGTCCAAATTCTGTCGATAATGAGCGTTAGTACGCCAGCATACGTTGGCAGGATATGCTGCCGCAACCAGCAGCTCCTGCACACAACGAGCGTTAGTATGCCAGGTTTGCCCTGGCGTACTAACGGTATTGTGCCGACGTACTAAGCCCCGACTGTCTGAGTAGCAGGAAACCACGATCTCGGATTTCATTACGCGTTTGTTCATTTCAATATCGGAGAATTGATAATATCAATGTTCATATTGTAATAGTCGTGTTCAAGGGTTTCCCCGACCAGTTAAGGATTGTTTTGAGAAGAGATTCAACAGGAGTGTGGTCGATATGGTGGTTATGAAAGGTGAGTTCCACCAACTACTACAATCTTTGAAATGTATGTAGCCGTCTGGGGTGGTAGTAAACCTGCCAAACTACGATGTTACCGAAGACTTTTAACATCAATGTTAACTGAGAGGTTATTAGTATTGACTGAAATCGGTGTACTAACATCTAGGACAGAAATAAAGCTACTATGAAAATCTTAGAGTTAAACTTCAAAGTTAGTACGCTTTAACTACCTTCTTACCCCCCTTGAAACTCTCAACCGCGAACATTGGTGTTCGCTAATTAATCGGCGCTCTCCACAGGCCAACGGTGAGGCACTGCGCCTATTGAGGAGTGCGCTAGACGGCGATGGCGGGTTAGGGTGAAAAGCCCTCGAGAGGACTTTTCAGCGTAACCCGCCAATTCGGAGTTCTTCATCCATCATATTTGAAGCCGTGATTGTGCCAAGAACTGTCCGAATGCACGTCAACTCCCCAACAGCTGGCGCAAAATTCGTCATGCCTAGTGATGACGCGATCAAAAGTCCGGTATTGCTATTCTTTGATTGATCAACGGAGACGAATCCAGCTGACTGTTTCACCCGTGATTGTCCCTTTTTGCCTAGCTTTCGTGTTTTGCGTTTACGATTTCTCTTGTTGTATGTTCTTTTGGTTTGAAAAAAACATTGCAAATTTAATAAAACTGTCCGAGAAACCTCTCAAACGAACAGCTGTTCCAGAGTGCGCTGAAACGGATTTTAAAGTTCTTATTTTTTTGCTTTTGGGTTGTGTCTTTTTGTTTCGTTTTTGCTTATCAGCAATTTGCTAATCTCTATTGTCGTGACCCTGTGTTTTCTTAGGTAGGCTTGAGAAAGAAATACTGATAAATTCAATTCAATTGTAGAGCCGTGATATTCGATTTTTGAACATTCTCAAGTGTATGGAATGCGAATATCTCACAGTCGAAAAATTGCCGAACACTAATACTGAACTAGACGATTTTTTAATGGTTTTTGTGAAAATTTTCCCAATATTAATCTGAATCCAATGCAGGACAATTATCCGTGTTCATTCATCTATCCAAAAGAATTTAACATCGAATATTATTCGTTTAATTACTCGGCTCGGTCCCATGTCTGGTATTTACTCTCCTTGTGTTTGCATAGCTGAGGCTAGCAATCACAAAAAGCAAGAAAAGTACCAGAATTTTTGTTTGCGAAATGTTTATTATTCATGTTCACCTTGAGAGTGAGTTTTATTCTTCCAGGCTACTTTTCTAATGAATTTTTCCCAGAACACCTTTCAAATTCGGTAAAATGTGGTTACTGCGGAAGTGAAAACGACAAATTGTGTGTTTTCTCTGTCCTTTTTTGCTTTTATAGCCTGAGAAAACAAATGCTACAGGGCAAAGACAAAAGTGAATGTAAAGTTGTCATGAACGCAGACGAAAAAAACAATTAGATCTGAACTCTCACTAAAGAAACTTCAAACTTCAGCTTTTTACAAATTCTGGAAAAGCTACTCTTCTGCCCAATTCTTCGGCCATATCTACCTCATATCTTAGCCCTCATTATATCTGACGGCATGACTAAGGAAGGTGGAAAACTCAGAACGTGAAGGCTAGACAAAGGAAGAACAAACAGAGAAAAAAACTATCAGCTGAACGGATCGGTCAATGGAAGCATGGATATAATAACTGAAAAGATAAGTGTATGTCAAACACATCGTGAACACGAGAAGAAAGAGTGCGCGCTAAGCAAAAACTGATTTCCACTCTCATCATTGTTAAGGCTACTGCTTCTCTCACAAGTGTTGATGTGTATGAAACACGGTCAAAGAAGGTTGGAGAGCATATCAGCAGCCATTCTCTAAGTGGTTGGGTGGTGTAGCGCAATGTAGCGCTGCAGCCATTAGCGCGTCCAGTGGTTCGAATCCGCGAACATCCGCTTTTTCACTTGCATGTGGAAAAGTTGAAGACGTCAGTCATCTGTGGCACACTATGATCAGCACAGCTTAGTGCAAAGTGATGTACCGCTGCTCATGTGCCAGGGCTCGCGGGTTCGCATCCGAGGTACTTTGCCAATGCGTGGCTAGATGCCTCCGAGGGCGCGGCTTGAAACGCCGCCCCCATTCCATGTAGCGAGAATTTAAGGGTTTTAGCTACGATAGATAAAACCCGCATATTCTTGTGTCGTTCGAACCATTGTTCTATCTGACGCTAAACCCGTATATTCTCGCTATAATTTTGTAGCGAGAATCTACGGATTCAGCGACAGGCTGTGTTGAAATGCAATCATAACCCGCGTTGGCTACGCGGAACGCAGGGATGCCGTTCGATCAGTCCTGGCCCAGTCAAACCACGAATAACTTGAAACTCTGTGGGTGGTCGTGGAGGGTGACACCGTGTCGCTCACTGCAACGCAAGGGATAATTTTGGCCGCTGGTATGCTGCAGGCCGTGGGGAAGAAACGGCGATGCGCTCGATCGCAGCGGGGATCGTCTTTCTAGTACAGATCAAGACTGGGTGGGTCGATCGACCGTGTGCTGCAACGAGAATAAGCGTAGGGTTCTAAGCTAGACCTCTTGCTGGGACGGGTCTTGTGCGCCGGCCTTCTCGCCGTTTGCCAATCATGGCAGCCTCGGCATAGGGTGTGCCGCGCTCGCCGCGGCAGCGACGACGCAACATCGATAACGAGCAGGCCGATTGAGTGATCGGCGGAGATCATGCAGAGGAAATGACTAACGACACATACATCTTAACTCCGTTTTAAGCGAAAACACTAAGGAATCCTTGTAATGCCTTCAAACATATCGCCCATTTTCAACAAGGATAACCCGATGGTTTTAAAGAGCATTTCTGACACGGGTGTGAGAAATTCTCCGATTTTTTTTCAAGGGGTTGAAACCCCTGGGTGGGAGCATTTCTGACACGGGTGTGAGAAATTCTCCGATTTTTTTTCAAGGGGTTGAAACCCCTGGGGGGAACATTTCTGACACGGGTGTGAGAATATCTCCGATTTTTTTCAAGCGGTCGAAACCCCTGGGTGGGAGCATTTCTGACACGGGTGTGAGAAATTCTCCGATTTTCTCCAAGGGGTTGAAACCCCTGGGTTTGTGAAATTCTGTTAAGCGTGCCATATGCTCTTACAATATAGTTATGCTCTTTCATTAAAACTTTGTTTTTTTTAAAGAAATCCTTACAAAGCGTGGTATATTATCCACTCCAGCATTTCAAACTTCGTATGATCCCTAAATATTTGAGGTCAGTACGAAGGAACCCCAGTGTTTTTGCTCAAAGCGAAGTTTAGATGTATGTGTCGGTAGTCATTTCCTCTGCATGATCTCCGCCGATCACTCAATCGGCCTGCTCATTATCGTCGCTGCCGGGCCCAGCGCGGCACACCGTATACCGAGGCTGCCATGATTGGCAAACGGCGAGAAGGCCGGCGCACAAGACCCGTCCCAGCAAGAGGTCAGGATTAGATCCCCGAGGCTAAACTTTTCGTAATTTACGTAAATTCTCGTGTCAAAATTAGACTAGATGCCTCCGAAACCCTGGGCATCTCTTATTTCCGTGCGAGGCATTTAGCTACGCGTTGACGGAGTATTTCTAGTTTTGCGAACAAATATGTATCTGGCGGTTCCCAGTTTGACTTAGAGTTACACCGATGTCTCAAGTTATCATTTCTCATCGTTATCTTGACATTATCACACTTCTCAACTCTGAGTTCTGGCTGGTTTACTACCACCCCTGGTATTTAAGGACAGCCGTTTGTCCCGTAACATCGATGGCTCTGGTGTAGGTGAGAGAATCTCAAGGTTTGTTTGGGTTGAATTTTCGAAAACTTTCATTTAAGAGTCCGGAGTTCTCGCAACAAAACTCCGACTTTTCATGAAGTTCTCAAGCGTATTTAATGAAGGATTTCGAGAATTCAGCCAACACAAACCTCGAGATTCTCTCACCTGCACCTAATTTATGAAGAAAGCGTACAGATTGCTATCCCATTACTCGTGCAACATACTGCTCAAAAATTTCGCCGTTTTTCGCAGCGCACGACGTCTTTGATAAACGATCGCAAAATAGCTCTGCTACGACGGCCTCTCCAAATGTAGTGCGCAGAAACTCAACGGGAACATCGTGCTGTGGTGCAGCATTTCCTAGAACAATAATCTCACTGGATTCAACTGTTAAACCGTAATACAAAACGCATACCGCGCTTTGTAATCTGTTCCATCTGGTTTTCCGCGTCGTCGCTTCGAGCCTTCCCATGCGAAATTTCTCAGAAATTTCTGGAAAATAGAACCTATTCAGGTCGCCATCGTCGTGAGCCTATATTGCAAACGCAGATTTATCAGTTGGCTGTGTTAAACTGTAGCAACAAGTATGAGAGTAGCTAATTATTGAAAAAGCTGTTTTGTGAATTCCGTGTCCAGTGTACAAACTACGCACATTTTATGCATACATTAAGATGCAAAAGCTTCTTCTCAAACGTTGTTGGGATAACCATTGGGGTCGTATGGCCCATAGTAGAACGCTCGCGCCGTTGGAAGCGTCAAAAACTAGTCTAAACTACTTAATTTGAGCAATGCAAGTAGAAAAATTTCGTCAACCTCGCCCCCGAGCTTCGACAACCCAGCCTCCAAATACGAACTCGTCCAAATTGATTCAAGAAAATGCTTTGGAATTTGAAAAAGCATGGTGAATTAGGCTGGAGGTGTGTGAAGGCTTCGGAGGCAAGTTTTCAATGTACCGAAAGTGGGCGGGGCTTCAGGGGTGTGCGCACGAGGGCAAAAAGTGCGTAGAAGTTTGAAATAAGGTGTGCATTGTCGCTGGATGTGTGCAAGGCCTAGTGCATACTTCGTCGCGGGTGCGACGGCGTCGCCGCGACAGAGTGCTCAACGACGTGATTGGTGATCGGCCCATCGCCTGCCAATGGAGATGACGCAATATTGCGCCCACGACCAAATACACACTATTTTCATGACAGTGTTTTTCATCTCCTTTCAATAATAAGGTCTAATCTTTTATGATCCAACACAGGCTCATTTGTAGGTGCTTGACACGGAGCTGTAATTCATTTTCGTCCTCTCCCTTTTGAACTGATTACTCTATATGTGAGGTATTTTGTTCCATTTCAGATTTGATTAAAACTTCACCTTTGGAGACTTTTAAGGCAGGGATCATTGATAAGATACTTCTCTTGAAATTCTAAAATCTTGTAAAATGGCTGAGGGACGTTTTATACACCGTAAAGATCGCTATTCATAAAAATCATAAGCCGATGGTGAATCGCATAGTGATCAGCACCCGAAAAAACCCATTATAGGCGGAGTCCCGAGCGAAAAAAATTTCAAACGAATTTCAAAAAGTGGAATAGCGCCAGTCTTTGTGAATTTCGATGCCATTTTTCCATTTTCGTGATATTTGTTCTCAAAATAGTGTCTCTCTGTATGATTATCAATGTGATCATAATTTGGACTAGAAATAGTGAGTGCATTGCAATAAAAAATCTTGAAAAAGGAAAATGTGAAATGATAGAAATAATGGAGAAATTCATTTCATGATCGTTTTCATGATTTCGTGAATTGCCGTGATATAATTTACGCGAACTGTCGATTAGAACACATGACAAACGAATTTGAGGCCACTAACAAACCAAAAATTGTTGAAACAAACGCATTATTGCCTTCCAGGACGAATGTCTGGCGTTTACGTCGCGGTGTCGTAGTGCAGTGCACGACGACACGACACACCATCCAGATGGCGCTAAACAGCGCGCACATTGTGGAAAAGTGTAGATTGGCCGCGACGTAGGCACGACACCGTCGCGTATAGCAGCTCCCACTAGATTGGCCGCGCGCGATGACTGCCAGTGCTAGGCGCGATCGATCACTGCCCTGGGCGCGGCGGGTTGTACCAGTTCCTACACCGCGACCCCGTCGCCGCGACGCAAGTATGCACTAGGCCTAAGGGTTCCTAAGAAGTGTTTTCAAAGTTTTGAAAAGTGGGAGGAGCTTAGCCAGGAGTACGCACACCAGCAAAAAAGTGCTCTGGGATTTGAGAAAAAATTAAGGAGCGACGTTGTAGGTGTGTGCTAGAACTCTCACCCAATGGTGTAAGCACCAAAACCAGCCACAGTGACTGTATTCGTGCACAAACAGCGCTTATTGCTTTTATGTAGACAGGAGCTGAAAGTGCAAAAGTATATGCAACGGGTAACAGCTTGTGCTGTGTAATAAAATAAAGGAAGAGAGAAGGTTCGATCCCGCCGGAAGTCCATATTCTTTTAAGTGTCATCAGAGTAGGAAATTCGAGTCAAGAGTGATTGATTTGCAAAGTATACAAACTTTCACCATCTCAGATGAACACCGAAGACCGCTACAGTATCCGGGATCACACCTTTCTCAGGTGTGGTCCCACCGGAAGTCGACAATTTTGAAAACTAGGAGTCATGAGAGTAGGATATTTTAGACCAGCGTGGTCGACTTACCCTGGATACGAACTATGACCATTTCAAATGAACGCCAAAGACCGCTAAATAGACAGCTGAGACAGTGAAAAAAAGTCGACTGAGTCCTTAAAAAATTAGGTTCTTTGGAACGTTATAAGTTAAGTGCTGAACGAGTTATATGAAAAACTTCTGGTTTTAAGAAACTAGACTTTATACTTTATCGTTTGAAACTTTTCGCACCCCTGGAGAAAGCCTTTGAAAAGAATTCACTAGGTGTTGATTCTTCTTCAAAATGCACTCAGGGCCCACAGCTGGGCCCACACCTAAGTACTGAAAAAACGCGAAAAATGTTGCAGAACCCACACCAGGAAAATTCTCATCAAAGGCCTTTTCAGGGGGTGCGGGTGGTCTTAAACTGTAGAGTTCAGAGCGTAGTTTCTTGAAGCTAAGGTTTTCCGGGTACTTTATTTAGAACTTAGGTTACCGAAGTTTCAAAACCCAAATTCATGTTCGTGGACTTGGCCGTTTTTCATAGTCTCCCGCTATCTATGTAGCGCTCTTCGGCGTTACTCTGAGATGACGAAAGCTTGTAACCAGGTAAATCGATCACGCTGGACTCAAGTATCCTACTCTCATGACTCCTACATAGTTCTCAAAATTGACGCCTTCCAGCGAGACCACACCTGAGAAGGTATGATCCCTTATACTGTAGCGGTCTCCAGCGTTCATCTGAGATGGTGAAAGTGAGTATATAGGGTTAGTGGACCCCTCTCAACTCGAATATCAACTCTCTTGACTCATAGTAATCATTTGCAGAAATTATTTAGTATTTAGTAGTCAAACTGCTTTGGGCTTTTTACATGAAGGATTCATATGTCTTGAATATTAATCTGAGAAGACCTTTCCTTCACCCTAAACTTCCCAATTGAACTCCGCGACTCGTAAATCAGTTAAACCAGCCTTTTAGTTGAATCGCAATCCATATTTGAACTCTACGTAAAAATCTGCTCCTGACGGTTTTTCCTCACGAACACGTTGGTTCAACTGGTCTTCGCCCAAGGATCAGACCCCCCGCTTCCACCCCTCCGGAGCTCAGACCCCCCTGTGGAAGCCCACAGCCGCGCCGAACCCTGGTTCGTGCAATGAGTCAGGCCAGCGGTTTGAAAGAGAGGATGGGAAGGCTAACATGTATGCAGTGTTGCCTTATGGTTGCCGACGAAGATTTGCCCGCCCATGACCGGTGTTCGAGTCCCGTCGAGTTCAACGATTTTGCAAATAAATAGTGATGCGAGCGCTTTACTACGGAGTGTAGGACAATGCAATCAACGAATCAGGCGGAGCAGAGGGATTAGAGGAGGCTAGCAATTTTCATGTCGGAGATTCTATCAGCATCGAGGTGAACGTTTTTGCACGTGTGCTTACAAATTTTTTCTCGGCTACACGTAGAATAACAAGAAGTTCTCGCGCTTATGACCTATTAAATTTCGTCCAAGAATGTAATTTAGGGCGTTTATAGTTTGCAGAGGCAATCGTTTCCTGACCGTTGCAAGTTTTGTCAACTCAGATAGCAATTTGGCTTCAGGTCGTAAGAAAGCTGCCGCCAACAATCCTGCTATGCGATGATTCCATAATTAACAGACAATGAACGGTTGAGCAGATTCAATATCTGATAACCTAACCCATTAGGTATAGCATATTAAATTGCACTTCCATTGCTTCTAGATACATACGTATGTAGTCTTCTCTAGCTCCATCCAGTATTCCTTTCCTGCAAAAGTAGGGTGAGTTTTTACTCATGCGAAGTTGTTTTGATAATTGCTTCTGTGAGCTTACTATCCATGGGTAGGATTCACCCCTTTTTGGGAAAGAATTTTCTGTTTTTCACTGTTGTTTTGGTTACTAGTGGTTTGGGTTGCTTCTTGCATTGTGTGATTAAAGGCAGCAGACACGCTCAAAAATGGTATCTATTTTATGACATAAATCAAAGATTTGGAGCTGGTTTATCGGGAACTGACGAAAAAAAGAACGAAAACTGTGTGCAAATAGAGGAATAACGGTTATTTAGTTATCAGGTGAAAGTGGACGAGTTTTACGGCGCGCGGTTGAAACAGCGAATATTAGCAACAAAACGGTTGAGATAGAGAAGCCGATATACTCTTACAGCCTGTGCTGGAACGTCAACCTCGTTGGAAGCATCCAAAACCAGCCAAAGGGACCGTATTAGTACTATCAATCTGGACGAGCTTGTGTTTAGGGGCGGGGTCGCAGAAGCTCAGGGGAGGGGTTGCAGAAATTTTTCGATTTGCATTGCTGAAATTTAGTACATAGTTTTGACTCGTTTTTGACGCTTCCAAAACCAAGAAAAACAAAAATCAGCAAAATCCTTATTCCAAAACAAGTTCACTAAAACCCATGGCTACAAAAAAAAACAGAAATAATTGCAAAAACAACCTCTTATGCAGAAGAAGTCACCTTATTACTGCAGGAGAGGATAACTAGCTGAATATCCTGAAATAATCTGCCTGCCGTCAACTGTTTTGTGCTCGCTGAACGCCCGTCTTGCTCGTCCACTCGTCGTCGATTGATTTTAACTGTTGATTTCGGCTTACTGCACGAGGATGCGGAACGCAAACCTGCGGAGTGCGACGACCGTCATGCGAGAACCGTAAGGCTCCGTCCATAGCAGACGACCAGCGGCAAAGCATCATGCGCCAGCGTTTGGGGGCCGGCGCATAACGCTCAACGGCTGGCGCATTGAACGTGTCCAAGGACGGCACGTGGTTAACGATGGTATCGATAATATTAGTGACAGCCGTTGCGGTCACTATGCCTCCACCGCCAGCGACTGACCGGCTACAGTGGTCGCTGGAGAGTCGCGGGGGAGTCAGATCTATAACAAATGCTGAAGATGTGAACCCCCAGCGTCTATTTACGGTCACTTGACGCTAGGACGTCTGCTATGGACGGAGCCTAAGTTGCACGGGGGCAACTCGCGGGGTTCAAATGACAGCCGCGCTGCGTCTGTACTACTTCTCCTTGCCCCAACACCTGCCAGCAGGCGCGGAGATGATCTTCTTCGCACACCAAGTGCGTCGAACCAACCGTGTGGCCACCATTTCTGCCCGCAGGGAGACCAGCCATCGCTAACCGTGTGACGGTTCGATTGATGCTGCCATGCCTCCCTGCACAAATTGACCGCATGCAGGAAGCTCACCTCAGCGCACTGGGTGTTTACTAAGGGCCCAGGCTTCATTCGACTGACGTTCCGGCGGTTCCGCAAACTTGCCCTCTAATTTGGGACCAAATTTCTGTCCCATCGGTGCCCCCGTACTCCTACTGACCCATGATCGCTTAGGGACTTGATTAGACTCTGAAGAGGCGAAACCGCCGAAACGCCGGTCGAATAAAGCCTGATACCACCTCGCACAAAGCTGCAGTCAACGTCAACAATATACTGTGAACAAGTTAGCGTAATTAATGGTTTATAGATTTTGATGCTATCTACATACACTTAGCAGATTTTTCCTAGATCTGAAGCAATTCATGAGGTTCTGTACTGAATATGTTGTGTAAGCCGTTCCACAAAATGGAGCCTCGAAATGGGAGTACTTCTCCATTCAAGTGCAACATCAGAGAAACCACTGCGATTTTGAACCTGAAAAGGTCTTCCGTTGATATACTCTGTTACCCAGTTATGGAGAGCAAGTTGAATCTTTTCCACTTTGAAAAGGCATTTGACAGATGCCACTTGATGAAATGCCGTCAAAGTCGAACACTGACACCTTGTTAAGAGTTCCGCGAAGAATCTGTGTGGACTCGTCAGATCGCCTACGACTCATACCGAGTTGTTTTTTTTTTCGAATGGTATTCTGCTATTCCATATGTCATTATGTTTTTGCACTTTCCAAGAGTTTCACACAGCACTGACGGAACACTGACTTCAAAATGGTTTACTGGGCTAAAATCAGGCCCCTTAATCAAAACAGGACTTGCAAGCGAGCACTTCCACCTACACGGTGCATCACTATATGTATGCATCAATGACTTATCGAGCATCGAGTATGAGTACTGTGCTTATCTGGGCGAAATTCCGGTCCGCAATTGCGTCTCGACACGCTTTGCGGCCGCACGCGCTCGAGTCAGTCGGGTTTCCAGCGCCAAAACCGACTCGATGTGGCTTTTTTATACAATTTTCTCCAATTTTTCTTAGTTCCCAGTTTCCAAAACCCACCCAGAGTCAGCAGATCGGCGGCTGCGGCGCTGTAAGCTCTTCTGACTCGGGAGCGTGCGGCCGCAAAGCGTGTCGAGACGCAATTGCGGACCGGAATTTGGCCCAGATAAGCACAGTACAGAAGATAGCTCTCGCGCAATCACATTTTTGAATAAAGAAAAGTAGGAATTCGTGGTAGCGACGCATGAGTGAGAGAGGAACAGTTGATACTTCCGTGCTTTGAGTAAAAGTAATGTAATAAGGAGAATGACAAAGGGCAAACTCTAGGGTTTTTGAATGAAACAAGGCTGTTTCTGAACGTGAATCATGAGATAACTCGAATCCACTCCATCACTCACTCAATCATGCATCTGTAAGCCATAGCAGTAGCGGTGGCCCCTATTATGCTAGATTAGCGTTTAAAAAAATTATTCAACAGAACCTTTGTGATGGGAAAGGTCGTGGTGGACCCATCCACTTTCCCAAGGTTTTTGAGGCTGACGACCGTGGATTGATTGACATTGAAGTCTTCAGCCAGCATTAGTGTGGTCATGTCCTCGCCCTATTCCACAGCTGCCAGAGGAGCTTGATCCTCGAAATCCGATGGCCGACCTCGTCCTGGCTTATCCTCCAATCTGGTATCATCTGATCTGAAACGAGCAAACCGCTCCCTACACTAATTTTCACTGATTGCTCCTTTGCCGAAAAGTTCGTTGAGATCGCGAAACTACTGTGCTGCTTTCCATCCTTTCTCGAAGTGGTAGAGCATAATATGTCAAATATGACTATGGCTTTCGACACACAAATTTTGCTTAAACAGTTGAGAATATTATTTTCATGCAAAAATCATAGACAAAACCCTATTTTCACTGATCGAGAACGCGCCGATAAAAACGCCGGATAATTTTGCATCAACCTAATATTTATAAACAGCTTGCAAATGAAGCTCTTATTGTTAGTGGACGATAGACTTCAAAAACTCTTGTTAAGTGTTTAAAACTGGTCTTTCTCTACGGATTGTGGCTTCTGTGGGGTCCTAACAAAATTCCTCATCACATGAAGGACGCGTGTGCTCAGAGACATGGGAGAATAGATTATGGATTTTAGGATTTTCCATACCGCCACCCCATCATTGGTCGAGTTGCATGCAAATAATGGCAGCTTGACTCTACATTTGATGGTTACAAGTGTTTTTTTTTATAATAACACCGGTAACGGATTATTTTGATGATCATGTGCATTACTGGTACCAAGTGTTTCTATATTTCTGAGCATAAATCGTGTGGTGGAGTATGGTGCGCATCCCACATTTCATCATCGCACCATACTGGGGCTGAATCGGTTGCGTGCAATTTGCTTTCTTGTCCGAGTGCGTTTCCATCTGTGCGCGTTGTAAGAGAGCAAGTGGAGTGATCGGATGGCGACCATTGCGTCGTCATCGAGCGTCCGGGCGCAACCACGTGGTTCTCTGGCGCCGTCCCAGCATGTCAACGAAACCGACGACTGTGAGAGCGCGATGGAGCGTTCATATCTTGGAGAACGAGGGCGGGTAAGAATAGCTCTGTCAGAATGATCCGACGACGAAAAACAGCGCCGTCGACGCTGCTACAGCCATTAGCACAGAAACGACCGCCATTCCGCAGACGCACGCTATGCTTTCTCGAACGCCAACGTAAATGCGGGAAGTTTGACGTACTCGCGCAAATCTCCTTTTTACGGCGCAAGCGAACCCTGGGTTGGCCTTCATATGCAGAAACAGCTTTACGAAAAACCGAGCAACCGAAAAAAATGTTGTCGGTTGGAATCCAATCGATGTGTCTTCATTGTCGAACTCATAGTTTTCACCTGGACGCATCTAGAAGTTCGTGCGCTCGATTCAGACTACAAGAGACCTCGGGTTGACCTGCACTTTTGGTTAATTAAGGCTTTCCGCATATCTCGGACTGAATGGATGTGGCCGCTAATGACTCCAGCTGTCAACCTGCGAGTTAAAGGCACAGTCCAAGCTCAGGGGCGAAATCCGAGAAAGCCACATAATTGTGAAGTAGACCCACCCCTTATAACACCTGCCAAGTGCGAGCTCTCGATTCGCCCGAATAAGCGAGATATAGGGGGAAGCCACCCTGGGGCGCCCGCACACGGAAGCCACCTTGGCACGCCCCTTTTACCATGTTTCGAGCTCAACAGTCGCAAAATGAGCGATGGTTTTTGAACAATATTCCCGTTCTTCCCTTCATTCTCAGTCTCTCTCCCCATTCAGGTCCGCTCGCAGACATCGGTTGCAAATGAGGGATGTTACAAGCCTCGGACAACTCGTCCACCATGCTTCCGCAGCTCAAATTTGGAGAGGCCCTAACTGCGTTCCCAGGGGGTCTTGTACGATTCCGGAGACATCGTTGGAATCAGCGTCGGACCGTTCTCAAGATAGGCCGAAAAACGTAAACACGATTCTGAGGTTGAACTGTGCCTTTAGGTCCAGGTGTAAACCTCGAAACACTCACAGTTCAAACTTTATTCACACTGCAGCCGTCATAGCTTCCACAAAACAGCAATGGTAATCCATGAAAACATATAACTATTACAAGGCAAGATACATGAAGTGGATCAATATGGGGGTGTGTATACAAGTCTGTTGGTACCTGCTCTCATTGGCGCTCCTGTTTCTGTTATACCAAGGGGGCGTTTGAGTGTACCCAGGGAATCTTTGAGATGGATAGCATGTACAACTATATATTTAAGAGTTTTCCCACATATTGCTGAATAGACCTGTCTGCCAGAACTACGCATGTAGTCATGTTTTTCCGATCGCTCACCTTCCGGGTACTTGTAGGTTCTGTAGCTAGGGAGTTCATGGAGTTTTTGGCCACATGCCTTAATTTTGCCCCTGAACTTTCGATCGCTGACGAGTAGTATCAAACAAATTGCGCTATCCAGACTTCATTCTCAGCTGTTTCTATCCGCAGTTTGCTGCTTTGCAGGAAACTAGCTTTAAGGATAGACCCATCATCAAAGTCGGAGAGTGTACCATCTACTGCAAAGACACTGATGATAGGAGAGTGGGAAGCTGTGCGATGACTGTAATGAAGGAGTTCGAAGAGATGATAGAGGAGTTCGGCTCAGCGTCGTGTAGTAATGCACTTGTACGGCTGCGAGATCATAGACGATTCAATCTGAGGGTAGTGAGCACTCATGCGCCTACCGAAATCACCGAAGACAACACCAAGGATAGTTCTATGACGATTTCAACACGTGGCTGGCCGGGATACCTTGTCAACATGATGTAGTTGTGGGTATTCACGCAAATGCGGAGGTGGTATTTGAGCAGGAATCCGAATTACTCGGTAAATGGTTCTACCCAGTGGAGCAAACGTCGGACAATGGTCTTTTCGACCTGTGTCAAAACAGTGGTCTGACTATTGCATCGGCACTGAACAGGAATCAGCGCCGCCATCAGCTTACGTGGCAAGGACCGACCCAGCCATCCCCAGAAGAAAAGCCAAAGCGAAGGATGAGAATTTTTGAATTTTTTCTCTGACAATAAATATTCCAGTGAAGGACATCGGAAGATCTAGAGTTGTGTCGGATGTCGTATTCGACCCGTATTGCTATCCAGTTCTGTTGAATTTCATTGAGAGGATTCATGAGAGAGAGAGCGAGGGGTCCAGTCTCTTCAGATGATTTAAATGTCAAGACTCAGAAATGAAGAATATAGAAGAAAATTCCGACAAAGCGGTTGTATTCACATCGGCTTACGGGAGAAGAAAAAACTTCTTGACGCGGATTTTTCCGTCAAGTGTATCCAGGACGCTCCGAAAGAACCACTCCCGGTTGTACAATCCAAGCAGAAGTACGCCTACATCTCTGCGGAAACAACATCTACCCTCTATAAAACGTCGTAATTCACATGATTCATAGCGCGAGCGGCGCGCGCGATGCCTCAACCTCCGTCTGTCCCCCGCTCTCTCATTGTCTCTAACCTCCGCCCCGCACCAGCACGCGTAGGAACCATGTGAATTTTGCCGTTTTATAGCATGTACTGTTTGCTCGTATACTAAGAGGAACGCCGGATCGTCTCCTACAACGCGCTCTACTAATGCTTCCGAATCCTGTCTGAAAACGGCCACCTTGAGGTGGGCGAAAGTTCTGGACTGTCTTAATAGAGGATTTGAAGTCGTTCGGCATCGAAAGACAGTTCAGACGCATTGTTCTATTTTGCAGGGAACGGAATAGTGACATTTGCACGGATTCTGTTGAGTAAGTCATGAAACCAAGCTCATCCATTTTTTTTCACAGGAGAAGGGTGGGAACTGCTACCGGGAAGCCAGTTACAGACACCTTTCGGAAGTGTCCGTAAGCAACTCTGCTTTCTCGTAGTCCGACGTGGGAAACTCTCCATACCCATTATAAAAATGGCGTACACGTTCCCGAGGCTAGACTGTAATGCCTGTTAACCTGGAAAACGGTTCCCATGCACCGAGGGGCCATACCGACGACCAGAAATGAGCTCAACAAACGAACTGGTCATCGCCGCCATGTGCCTTCGAAAAAAGTTCTACATACGCGCGACCTGTGAGCAGGAATGATCCTACAATTAGAGTAAAGGCTACATTAGAGTAAAGGTTGCACAACAGAATCTCATATGAATTTCGCCCACTTGATTATATAACAACGTCAGGAAAATATCGGTGCGTAGCGAGCAATGCTACACCTCCTTTTCGACGAAGTCTAGTGCACCTAAAAGCATGGTACGCGGCTTTTTAATAACTAAAGAAAGGTCACTATGCGGCTCAAGCCAAATCTTGCTTCAGGTGAGAACCCCGAGATCAAAACACGACTAAAAGTAGGTGAAATTGAGCATTCTTTTTTGCAAAGATACAATTTTGCGAAGAGCACAACTCAAGGCGGTACTCAGAACAACGAGGAGCCATTCCATGTTTTCCCCAGAATAACGAGGTAGCATTGAATGTTTTCCTGTAATGAAAGGAGAATAACACAAAATGAAACGACTGAGACGTTAAACAGAAAAACGACTGTAAGAACCTTGGCAATTGTATCCTGTTCAACCACACGAACGGACGTAGCATTAAGTATCACGAGTGACATCTGCAGATTGCTTGTATACAACAATGGATACAGCTGTCGACCGAGAGTCAGGGCCCTGACCACTATCGTTCCGAAAGAAGTGGCAGATAAAACCACACTCGGCACCCTTGGTTCTCTTCCTAAGCTCCTCCTTACGAAATACTGAAACAGGATTATACAGTTCGAAAACGCCAGCAATCTACAAATTGATTTGTAATACTGATAGAGATGTTCACGAAGATTAATGGAACTAGATTCTGAAACACCATAGACTATCACAGAACGTGGCATTTCTTTTTCCCCGCCCACGCATTCTTGGGCGCTGCTGGCCTGTTAAAATATCCTTTCCCGAACAAGTCAAACCTATCATTTGGCTGATCGGCGGAGGTTTCGGTGTGATTCTAACTGCTTGAAGATTCGGGGTAAGGCCTCATACGCGTGGCGGAGTATTTGGAGCAACATGCTGCGTCTTCATTGTTTTTCTCCACTACTCTCCCATGTGGAACACAGTAATGGCAGCCGACAACGTATAAGATGCATTGGAAGACCCGGTTTCTGTGCTAGTCATGTTTGCCACTCCTTGAATATCGATGAATTCGCAGGCATCGGTGGCAGGTTGAAGCCGTCAAATCCAGCCCTTCTTAACCTTCCACCGACGCGCGAGACTGCACGAGGGATATACAGTTCACCTCCGCACTGCCGTTTAGTCCGCAAAGTGCACCCTGATTGCGCAATCTTGCTGCGGCGCGGTTGCGAACATCCTCAGACAAGGATGTGGGATCACCCGGGCGCTTTTGGCCTTTGGTGCCCGGGTGATCCCACCGCCCGGGTGATCCCACATCCCTGTCTGAGGATACTCGCAACCGCGCCGCAGCACGATTTCGCAATCAAGCGCACTTTGCGGACTGAACGGTAGTGCGGAAGTGAAGAATACCCACTTCTTATAGCGCCACAGGCCCGACCCCCTTCCGGATTTTCGAACTCGATAGCGCCTCGATGGATGGATGAATTCCAACAAGTCGTCGTTCTTCAGTCCACTACCGGACTGTCTCCTTATCCTGGCTTTCTCTCACGCAAAGATTGCGATTGAAGAGAATTACATGGCTGAGACAACTCGTCCACCAATTTTTCACCGTCAGAAACTACGCATCTTTGAAGAGCCATAACTCTGTTGAAAGGGGGTTTTGGACGATTCCATAGGTACCGCTGCGATCAGCGTGTGACTCTCTCCAAGATAAGCATAAAATCTGAAAAATAATTTTTTGGGTGTCCTGTGCCTTTAAATAACGAAAAATGGCCGCTTATTTACTGCCCAACATGTCAAAAACACGCCAGCAGTGGCTACCTGGGTAAAACATGATTGTGACGCAACTTAACGCATTAGAACTGGTGAAACGTGGAATAATTACATAGGAAAAAGGTAGACGGCTAAGGAAAAAGATATGGATGAACAAAATAATAGTGCTAACTTACAATAACAATGGATAAAATAAAATAACGATAAATAAGACAGAAAACAGCACGGAATGGTATCACTCGTTCTACATTACTTGTTTATTGTTATATGTGAGGATTCATGAGCCTTAAAGGCACAGGACACCCAGAAAAATAATTTTCAGATTTCATGCTTTTCTTGGAGAGAGTCACACGCTGATCACAGAGGTATCTCTGGAATCGTCTAAGACCCCCTTTGAACAGAGTTATGGCTCTTTAAAGATGCTTAGATTTCGAGGGTGAAAAATTGGTGGACGAGTTGTCTCAGGCCTGTATTTCTCTTCATTCGCTATCGTTGCGTGAGAAAAAGCCAGGATAAGGAGACAGTCTGGTAGTGGACTGAAGAACGACGCCTTGATGAGATTCATTCATCCATCAAGCGGCTATCGAGTCCGAAAATCTGTTAGGGGGCCGGGCCTGTGGTGGTGAGCGAAGGGGGTCGGGCCTGTGGTGGTCGCTTATATCTCGCTTATTTGAAGGAATTGAGATCTCGCATTTGGTACTTGTTATAAAGGAGGGGTCTTCTACACAATTACATGAAAATCTCAAATTTCATATCTGAGGGTGTACTGTGCCTTTAAAGAGCATGTACAACAAACATTTTATTTGTGCAGTCATGACAACCTCATTTTCGAAGCTAAATCGGCACCCTGGAGAGTGAACGGGATTTTCTACCACCTGTAATTCTTGGAGAATTAGCAGTTGATGAAAAATCAACAAAATGGATCGCGGAAAAAAAGGAGTTGAAAATGCTAGAAGAAGGTTGCGAGAAACGAAAAGTTATAATAGAGCCAGTTTTGAAAATTATTAATTCATTTGTTGATGAGTCTTAAAAAGCCTTCACAATGAACATTCTTTTTGTGCAGCGTAACAGGGCACTTGACGTCTGCGCAAAACAAAAAAATAGACATACGAAATAGGCATGAAGGAATGTTCAGGATTAACAGTACTAAGCACCGTGCAACGATTAAACTCAAAATGGGCTCAATAGTGTACTAAAAACGTATAAAACACGAGAAATCAGAAATTCTCTTTGTTAGAAAACATCCACCACTGAAATTCCGAGTGTTTAACACGTTTACGACAGGTTGTACACATGAGTTGGCACGTTGCCACCACATCTGGAAGCAGAAAGCTCTCGTCCAAGCCCGTCAAAATATGTTGTCTGAACCTTTCAAAACACCTAGGGTGATAGTAAAGCGCTCGAAACTGCGATACAACCGGCGCTTTCAACGCGTAAATCTGGCGTGAACAACCTACCCTTCATGACAGCTGCTGCTGAACCCTGTGCGCTATTTTGTTCTGATCAAATGCGTTGTGCCCCAAGTGCCGGGTGGTCGCTCTTTTACATAACACCTAGAACAAGTTATACTATTGCGGCAACTCCCGGGTAGTCAGCAACTTCCACACCAGCGACATCTTGTGAACCATGCTGCATGGGTATCCAACTTCCTCCAACAACTTGAACTTCTGCTCCAACGCTGCTATGTATTGATTTGAAAAATGATAAGGCAGCATGGGCACAGATGGTATAATTTGCTTCGCAATAAAACTATATGATGCTCCGAGTCGTCTTTATGGATGCTGCTCACGGCTGTCTCCAAAAATTCCAGCTCGTCGCTCTCTTCCATGGCCGTCAAGACTTCATCGCCTTCCATAGTCAGCACTTTCCAAGCGGGCTCATGTTGATTTTGAGAAGCCCAAACGACCTATCGTCGGACCTTGGCTGTCTGTCTTTCAAACTTGGGTAGATAAACCAGTGAACTGAAATTAACATATTCATTGGGTGCAAATCATTCATTTCCGGACATGCATCTGAAAGGTTCAAAAACTTCAACCTCATTTTCAAGGCAAAGTAAGACACTGCACTTCGAACGGCATCCCCTATCACCTGCAATCATTGTAGAATTATTTAAACCTGCAATTATTAGAGAACATTTTCAAAAATTGAAAAGGAGCAGAAAATGATAACGGAACTTTGCACGAAACGACTAATCAAGTTAGGACCAGTGTTGGTATTATGTGCTTCCGGCAGAATGTGATTTGTGTCACGACAGTTCAATTGAAGTGATCTATCTTCGCATACCCTTTCAGGTCCTCAGACAGTCGGACTTAGTACGTCGGCACAATAGCATGAGTACGCCGGCACAAAGGGATTGGCAGCATCCGTGCTGTAACTACTGGTAGCAGCAGGATATGCTCCCAAAGCACAGGAGCTCCTGCTGCTTGTGCTGGCGTACTAACGCGCTGTTTATCGTGGCACGCGTGCTATTGCCAGCCCCTCTCTCCTAGTATCTGCTGACACTTTCCTCCATTGATTTGTCTGATACGAATGAACATTGCAGCATCCTCTTGTACGACGGCGGCGGATATGTAAGGTGGCCAGTCTCGCTGAGGGGGCAGTTGGCCGTTTGAGGCCAGTCCAAGGAGGTGACCTTGTGTCACTTTTCGGACGTTAATTTTGAACGCTGAGGGGATCATCCCCATGACCCATCGCGAAGGAAGCCTCCTCGTTGTGAACCGTGGCAAAGATGATGTTCTTGCTGCGGACCGCGGCGAGGTTGGCCTCCTTTCAGCTGGCCGTGACTATGGATCATACCTAACACCGGTAAAGAGGGTGGCAGTCCGAATCCATCCAACGTTTGCAGAACAGGCTGTCGATAATGAGCTTTAGAACTCCAGCATACGTTGACAGGATATGCTGCCGTTGTCAGCAGCTGCTGCTCACAAAGAGCGTTAGTACGCCAGGTTTGCCCTGGCGTACTAACGCTATTGTGCCGACGTACTAAGCCCCGACTGTCTGAGGCAGTATATATTAGATCCAGATCATTCATTTCAGCATATCCAACCGAATGATTAAAAAATTCCAACATCATTTTCGAAGCAAGCTGAGACACTGGTGAGACACTCAACAATATTTTCCACTATTTGCAATCGTTGTAAAATCAGGCCTTCATAAAAAAGGAAAACGGATGTGAAAATTGAAAAGGAGCAGAAAACGCTGAAAGAACTGTGCAAGAAACGACAAATCAGTTTACGGCCAGATCAGAATTTATCTTTTTTTCCGGCAAGTAGTCATCTATGTCACAACAGTTCGACTGAGGTACGCTTTCCTCTCGGACACTCACTGTCGTTAGTTCCTCATACACTGAAGGGGCTAGCGCAGCTCTACAGGGGGGCACCCCTCCAAGCACCGGCGCTTGCCCCCCCCCCCCCAAAATTGGGGGGGCTACCGCCGAAGTGCCAATTAGGCTTGATCGGAGCCCCCCCCCCCCCGTCACTGCTCAGAAACCTCCCTGTCACTGCTCTGAAGTCCCCCGTCACTGCCTCGGAGCACCGATGTCACGGCCCCGGAGCAGTGACGTCACCCTCCCCCCTCCGGAAAGCGTCGCTGCTCTCCTCCAAAAATATCCTTTTCTGACAGGGACTCAAAGTCCCCGTCCAGGGCGTGTCCTCTTGGACCGAATTCGGCTCTCTATGAAATGAGGCACCTTTTATACCGGTTGAGCACGTGATAGATCACAGGAGAAATTACGTCAAATCGGGACAAAACTTGACGTGAACGTTTTCGTTGTGTAACTTGCGCTATTTTGTTTTTCTGGATATGTACCCTCTACACCCGGAGGACTCGCAGGGCGTGGCTCTTGTATAGAAGCGACGCGTGTCTGCGTTGCGTTACGAAGAACTCTTTGCGAGTAGGGTGGCCATTTGTGGGTGATGCTCCGGCCAGCAGCCTAGGTGGCCCGTCGTTGATCGATATCAGGGGCGGCATGCATGAACGCAGCGAACGGTGTCAGGGAGCCGCTCCGCGTGCCATGCGCGCAGCGTCGAGCAACGGGGCGGCTCCAAATTTCGTGGCGTGTATTGAGGTGCCTGATTTTCGGGGCCGCCCTGTTGCTCGACGCTGCGCGCATGGCACGCGGAGCGGCTCCTGACACCGTTCGCTGCGTTCATGCATGCCGCCCCAGAAATGTCGGCCGCGCTCTTCTGATTACCCCTACTGAAAAAGAATTTTCGTCCCATTCCTTTATTTTACTAAGGCCTACTGTTCTAAATTCGATATTTCCTGTTCTATTATTTAACCTTTGCTTGCAGTTTAGGTAAGCTTTTATGTTTTCACTGTTTTGCGAAGAATTTATTCATCTGTCAATTATTTTTCATATTTGTTTGCTTAATTCAGTTAAAACACAAAAACTTACCTGAAATGCAAGCAGAGGGTAAACAGTAAAATACAAAATACCGAAATTAGAACAGTACGACACAGTAAAATGAAGGAATTTGACGAAAATCATTTTCAGTAAGGGTAATCAGGTGATCGTGTCGGTCATTTCTGATATCGATCAACGACGGGCCACCTAGGCTGCTGGCCGGAACATCACCCACAAATGGCCATCCTACTCGCTAAGAGTTCTTCGTAACGCAACGCAGACACGCGTCGCTTCTATACAAGAGCCACGCCCTGCGAGTCCTCCGGGTGTAGAGGGTACGCCTGCACTTTTCATTTTTTTCACTGCTTGCAGAAGTGTTTTGATGATGAATGTTCTCCAAGACAGGAAGGGAAGACATTGCGGGAGTCCAGTGTTGGGTGACTTTGTTCTCAGGCAGTCTCGAATGTCGACAGCAGGGGTGGTAGTAAATGGGGTTTTGAACGCGAACAAACCGCCTCCTCCTGGCCGGCAACGAACCGCGGCATAGATGCCACGGTTCGTTGCCGGTTTAAAGAGAGCTGCCTAAGTGAGAAGCTGAACTGCACCCATCCTTATTGATAAAAATACAGTAATTTCCAGATTTCAAGGGTAGCAAGGGATAGAGCAGTTACTAAGTTGAAAAGCTTCGAAACCGGAGGTTCAGCACTGAAACTCTTTTTCAGTTATTATGGTAGCCTAATATCGTTCAAATACATTGCACCGCATATCGAAAACGGTGTAAAATTACATTTCGGCAGTATTCCTCATCCCGAAATTCCGTAAGACAAGCGATTTGCAAGATTATTGAAGTAGGCGTGCAAACTACTTTTCTCACTCTCAAAAAGCAGAGTACACCATCTCCCATGTACGCGGCCAGTGTTTCACAGCTTGCCAAGTGTCGTCGGCTTCTGCCGCTGGGCACACAGCAAACACCCGCCGTCACCACATAAAGATGGCAACCAATCTGAGGCACATCGTGCCCCGTTGCCAGCTAAAGCCAAAACTTGGAAGACCCATCTCTCAAAGCAAATTCGTTGGCAAAACACAGAGGCATACCGGATTCGAACTACGGTGCTGGTAGAGTCGACGAGGCACCCAACCACTACGCCAGTTGCGCGGCTACTCGTCGCGGAAGATTTTCCTTCAACATCTATGACAAGTGAAAATTTTCTCAAGCAGAGGATCTGGTAGAAATCATTAATGCGCCCACATACGATTCATCCATTTTTTCTTACACATACTTTATGCGTGACCGTCGTCCGCATAAGTATTTTCTACACTTGAACACGAACGACGTTTACGGTGGAAAGACGGGGGATCAGAAAGATTATACAAGTAATCCTATTTATTTTATTCCTTATAAAGAACATTCAAAGGGAACTCTCTAAAATTTCGCTTGCACGAAACACGATCAGAACGCATTTTTTAAGATTTTCCTTGGAAATCCTAATTCTCGTAATTTTTTATGAGCTCCGTGAGTTTTCAGAACCACTCTCGAAGACACATGCTAGGTTAATCATTAGCCTCAATCACCAAATGTGTGTGATCTTACAAAATTTAGCCTTCGTAGTAACTTTATCAATTTTTTTTTCAATTTTTTTTTTCAAACAAAAATGTTTTCGAAAAAGAAAAAAAAATTTCAAACAAAACTTCGAGCGAACGAAAATTTGAAAATTCCTGGATGAATTAATCAAAAGACGTTTTTAGGAAAGTAACGCTAGGTGCAAAAAACGACCTTCCGAAACTCGTCGAGTAATACATAAATTCAAAGGGTGTCCTGCATTCAACTGAAATAGATAGTTAAAACTCTATAAGAATGATGATAAAGTAGATAGTCTATTTTCGTTCTTGAAAAAGTTTTCAAGGCAGGGTGAGAATTAAAACACTCCGAGTGACTCCACCAATGCACCAAAGCAAGTGCTTCGCGGACCCTCAAGAAAAAGGGGCCAACGATGGCAATGATCCAGCAATGAATGGTGAGTTTTCGAATTTTACAGAAAAAAAGGAGCACGAAGATAGCTGCATTTGAAAACAAGTTCGAATTTCTTCGCCAACAAACTCGTCCGATACGCCCCGATTAGTACAGAATAAACATGACTAAACATCGAATCACTGGAAAATCAGTCGCTTTGAGATTTTTCACTTCCTGGCGCCAAAAAATTGTGGATAATTCCTTCAAAACGCGAACAAGCAAATAATTTCCCACAAACTCGTCATAGCCTGTGCTAAGCAATGAATTATGAAAAGGAAACTAACCCGATGACAGCGAAGCGGAAGAATTTTGGAAAGGAATAAGAAAAAAGAAGAAGTGTCGTCGCTCGCCGAAAAATAAACAGCTGATCGGGAGGGATTGATTAGTGCTACCCTAGAAGACGGCCAACGTGTTTCAGCAATGATCTCCGCTTCGTTTTTGATACACAATCGCCGGTTGGCGGTAGACGTTGCAAAATTATTCCTTCTATCACCTTCAGTTTTAGAGATTTCCTGTCATTCTAGATTCAAAATGGCTGACTCTGTTATCATGTTTACTTCACCCACTGCATTAATTGAACCTTCACTTGTCCCTCAGCATAGATGGTCAAAACTGTTTCGATCGTGTCGTGCTAACCGCATCCAAAAAACTCCTCGGGAGGAGTTTTTCGTTAGCCGCCAGTTCCTCTCGCACATCAGCACCATTTCCGCGCTCTCTGCGCGAGGATGTTAAACGCGAACTTACCGCGAGGAAGCCACATGTCGGAATTTATGAGAAAAAACAGTCCTGAAAACGTTTCGAAATCGCTATTTTTATTAACAATGGTTACAATTGTCGCTTTTTCGAGGCGTTTTCAAACGCAGTGTATCGAATTCTTACCACTGAGGGATGTTAGGGTGAAACTAGAGCGAATTCTCTCTTAACTATCAGGAGTCCTTAGAAACTAGTGTGGTTAAACTTGCGTTTAACGCGAATTTAACGCCTGCTAACTCGCGTTTAAGACCCCAATTACTACCACACCAGGTTTCTGAGGTATCATCACACAGCACATCAGCTGAGGACACGAAAAAGGGGTGTTTTCGACGCGAGAGAACCTGGTATCACACCGAAAGGTACAGTTATAGACCCCCTTTCGCTGGATTTGAAGACGGCAGCATGACCTAACTGAATCCCCAAAAGGTTCAGCTGCTGACCTTCTACCGCCGGATTTATGGATTTTGCTGTAGACATTCTATCCCCGGCTTTTGCAGGGTTTCCTATTCGGAAAAAACTGGTGAGACGATCTCATAGCAGCAATGCGTACAATTCTTGATTGAGCTGTGTGAGGGTTGAATTGTGGAACTGAAACGAGTTAAATGAATTTCTCAAACGTTGCGAAATTCGTTTTTTTAGAAGGCCCATTCCTAATTGCGATCCTTTCTTCTCACGAACCCTTATGAACTCTCAAACTCAACTTTGTGAAAAATGATTGATAATCGACAAAATGAGTATAGGCATAAGGATAAGGCATTCTGTAAGATGAATAAATTTGAAGTGAATCAAAGCCGTTGGAAATGAGGATGCGATGGGAATTGGGTATGAAACTAGTTGGGGAGGGGGCACTCAAGATTCATAATGGAGTGTTTGATAAGAAATTTTTTAACACGTCTCTAACACGTGATACGTCACGTTCAGCACGTTTAACACGTTTCTAACACGTGTAGCTGTGGAGAAAATCTCTAAAAAATCTGAATCTTGAGTGGCCCCCCACTAGTTTCAAACCGGAATTTTATCTCCTAGAAATTTCAAGAGATGCGAAATCCGCTAAATTCAGTACAAGTTCCGAGCACCGAGTCAGGTATAAACCGCGGCTACTAAAAAAAGCGATTGTGCGTTGCGTATTTTCACCAAGCACACTGTAAGGTGCGCCATAATCGACGGCAAAGTTGTAATTTTCGCCTGAACCTCGAAGAAAAAATAAGGTAATGTTGAGAAACGGTGATTTTCTCCCACACACGAACATTATAAAGATACCTTAAGTCTTTGTGCAATAAATACGCACACTCACTCACTCATCCCGTTCGCTGGCGTCTGGCGAAGCGGAATGACCTCCCAGCCAAAACACTGCTGTGGGTGCCATACGAGCTCGAGCGGCCTGAACGATACACTTCCATCCAGAACGATTCGCAGCAATAGGTCTAGCATTAAAGACAGTGCCCGTGGCATCTTCAGATCATCCTCGATTTGTTTTTTTTTCAGGGGTCGTACCTTGGATCTTCCAGTGC
This sequence comes from Aplectana chamaeleonis, assembly GCA_029168955.1. Taxonomy (NCBI): domain Eukaryota; kingdom Metazoa; phylum Nematoda; class Chromadorea; order Rhabditida; family Cosmocercidae; genus Aplectana; species Aplectana chamaeleonis. The sequence goes on from JAPDOI010001425.1 coordinate 93,236, forward strand.
ACTGCACTTTTCCTCCATAGTAGGCTGTACTGTAGTCGGCTCGCGTCTATTCTGCATACAGTTTACCGCAAAGTTAAAAGGGCATGGCACGGTTGCGGTCACACACTAAAACTACGGTGGAAGACGCCAAACTTCATTATCGATCGACAGCACTGATTTTCTGGGAGATTTACGGTTTTTTTCTCCTGTTTACTTCGGTATTATTTTTGTTTCTGACTCTTATACTATTACGAATAGGGGCTTTTCTTAGTGTGCGAGAGGAATTTGCCGTTTTTTTTCGATTTGAAAACAGAATTTTGAAAAAAAAAACACTTCGAAGCCCGAACAAACTACTAATTTCCCTCACGCACTAAGAATAGCCCCTATTCGCAATAATTAAATATTCAGAAACAAAAATAATGCCGAAACAAACATGAAAAAATAACAAACCGTAACTCACCCAAAAAATCAGCTGTGCTGTCGATCGATAATGAAATCTGGGCCAGTAGCAATCCCCCAATGTGGTGACTTTTAAGAGGCAGCCAACCTGAGGTCGGTGACGCCTAGATGCCTCCTACGGTTGCCACCTCAGAACGAGAATTATTCTCGAAGAGTAGCGTTGAATGCAAAACTTTCAATAGTCGACGTATTTGAACCAGCACTGCACCAACTTACGAGACGGATGCATAAGAAAGTAAAGGCCAACCGAACATTGCTCGACACGACGCGGTCGCCCCACGGCTCTCGTAAACAAAACTGATGATAACCAATCGATAAAGGGTAGAGTATAAAAAAAGCGGAGAGCGGTGTGTCTTCATTCACATACCGTCCTACTCTAGTGGTCAGCTGTTGAGAATCTGCCTGGACTGGGAAGTAGAAGAACAGCACCACCCGTGGTCAAGATATAACAAAATCGGAGTAAAAACTTAGAAAATTATAGAGCCGTGGCGCGATCGCGTTGTGTCGAGCAACGTTCGCTTGTGACGGATGCCCAACACAGCGCCTTAGACCACTAGGCCACATGTTCATGTGCAAGAGACCGTTTCTGTCTTGCTACATACACTCCCTCCACAGTTCTTCGTATTCATTGTAACTTTGATCGAACTAGCAGTAGAAAACAAGGGTTTCGGGAGCGTGCAAATGTGTCTATCTTTCAGATTTAATAAGTTTTCAACCTTGGATGATGGGATTTCGGAATTTTTCGAGAAAATCATCAAAGCGAGAGAATGTTAGATTCAAAAAACGATTTTGAAATTTTTTTGTTGGATGACCACTTACCACTGAACCACGATACACAATACTTTGTAGTATGATTGTCTAGGAGCCAACCTCGTGTTTTTTTTTCAAAATGTACCGAAAAGTTCAAAGGATTTTTTTCAATTTATGAACTATTTTCATACCTAGTCTGTTTCACGCTTCCCAGTCAACAAAGAAAGAAGAGATGAACTATTATGCAGCATTTAGTAACTAGTACACGCGGATCACGTAAGTTTCATGCATTTTGTGAAAAATGAAACCGTTTTTCAGCCATCTGTCTTAGATGGCTTTCTAAGCAAATCTGATTTTATTTGTGGTGAGCGATTATTGAAAAAAAAATCTGAAAATGGTTGAATATGGCCATAGCAACTTCTAGGAATTGGAAGTTGAGCTTAGCATAGGACGAAAGCACGTGAAATCTATAAAGGAGACGTATTCATGACAGCTACGTACGATTTGACGTTAATCTCTCACTAATCTTCGCCAGGAATCATTGAAACATCAATAAATCCTTCGAACGTTTCGCCAGTCATTCCTATCAGCTGGCAGCGGAGTTGGATGGTCGCCAGCCGGTGGGTGCATTTTTTCCTTGCCCACCTAGACAACGAGATAGGCCGCCGTGCTGTGCTGGGGTGATAAGTGGATAGCGGACTGGTCGGATCGTAAGCGCTCCACTGAACTTTCTTGGAGCGCACTTGCTTCAAAAAGTCAGCACCATTGGACGTGCTCGACCCCATGACCGCGGTACCGACCCAGCTCCTCTTCGCTCCGCGCGCTATTTCTCTTTTCTCTGCGGCGGTGAGCGAAGTCACCACCCGTTTCTTGCAGTCAGCCACCTCATAAAAGAACGCTCACTGCTCCCAGGTGGCTGACTGCACTGGTCATTAACTTGAGCGCCGCCTGTGCATTTCTATGCCGGCCCGTCCATATTAATAGCCAAGACGTGATTGACCCAGTCACCATGCAGTGACAGCCGGTAGCTGCCACCTTTCGGGGGGATTGCTACTGGCCCTGGCGCCTTCTACCGTAGTTTTAGTGTGTGACCGCAACAGCACCATGTCCTTTTAATATTGTGGTAAACTGTACGTGCATAAACCATTGCAATCGTCTGGTCTGGACTTGGTCCTCGATCGTGGTCACTTTTCTCCCTGATGATTTCATTGCGTATGCGGTTACAGAGGCTAATCCCGACTCTGAGAAAGTTTGCCGCGTCAGTGCCGGGAGAGTACCGCGACCCTCGATCGTGCCGCGATAGTTCCGCGATAGTACCGCAGCGGCTTCGTGATCGAACGATTTTGTTGCCGTGTCTTGAGCCTCGACATCGCCGCGATAGTACCGCAGCGGCTCCGCGAGGATTCAGCAGTGAACCCGCGTGGAACGCGAAGTACTGACCTGTGTGGTAAAACGAAATTGTTTCCGGTTCAATTACCCAAGTTTGAGGTACATTCCTTATTTCCTTAGGCGCAAAAGCGGCGGTAACCTCTGTCTCTATTGGACAGAGGACGTGGCGGCCGCAGGTGCGTATTTTTGTTCTTATAGTTAGGCCGCCCTAGTTGTATTGTCATTCTTGAATAACTTCATATCAGATACTCTCCCGGAGCCGCTGCGGCACTATCGCGGAGCCGAAGCGGCACTGCCGCATCGCCGCTACGACTTCGCGGTAGTTCCGCCGGCGCGGCAATTTCTCTCAGAGGAGGATCTGGCGCGAGCATCGCATCTGGAAGGACTCGAGTGTCACCAGGTCCGACTTGAGCAGTGCCCAGGTTTCCGAGCCGTATAACAGTTAAGGAATTATCAATGCTCGGAAGAGCCGAATCTTACTATACGTTGGCTTTCTTCCATAGGATGGATGCAAAAAATGCAAAAGCAGTAGAAGCCTGTCCGATTCCGCCGTAGATCTCCGTCGTTGCTGCCACTTTCTTTTCTTGGACTATTGATCCAAGGTACTTAAAGCCTTTCACTTGCTGGAGTTCGACTCCTTCGAAAAGCACAGAGGCGTGCGTCTGATGTCATAACTTTCGTCTTATCCTTAGTGATTCGCAAGCCATAGGAGTTCGCAAACTGCGCCATGTTACCATTGGTTCAATTACCCAAGTTTGGTGTACTCGGCCCGCTGGAGGCCCACATGGTGCTTGGCGCACTGGCTGCTTGGCGGGTCGGGGTCAGGGGTGTCCGGAACTTTCTGTTTTCTGCCCATTTTTGGCCATTTTCTCTGCTTTCTGTTTTCTGTGAAAATAGCCCAAAATTGAACAGAGAACAGAAAAAAACATGAATTGCGATTTGTAGCAGGATTGCTCCAGAAAAAAAGGTCGAATTTATCGAAGCTAAGATAGTAGGGGAAGGGTGCACTTCACCTAGGCTCTCTGCAGTTCCCCCACGCTAGATACTACTTTTATCTCGCTGTTGTGGTTATCCATTAGGGCGCACGTGGCGTGGTGGGAGGAAGCGCTGCTGTTCGCTGTACACCGGTGGGTTCAATCCTAGCCGAGGTAAACAAAACAACTATTCGTTCGGGGTCCTATAATTGGTAAAAGATTCATATAGAGAGAAGAAGGCACTCATTGAGAAGTCGGCTGGACCCCCGCAAGCAACTGAATATTCGCGAAAACCATTCAAGCCTCTACGAATACAACATCGAATGAGCTGCGCATCCCAATAGAGATTTAGGAAGCCGATTCCTTATCTTCATCTTATAGTGGATACCCTTACCCAAAGCTTTACCGTTCACGAATCCCTCAGATGGTACGCGACGCAGTCAAATGACGCGAAAACTGCAATGTTACTGTATGACTTACTTGACTTAATCGGTTGGCTTTCGCCTGACGCGGTCATTCCGCATCTTCACCGAAGTGTGCCGTCCTAGTAGTCAGCCGTGTCCATTTTTCACGGTCTTCAGCCACAATTTGAACACATTCCATCCAGCTGTCACTATTCCACTTCCTGCGAAACGAAACATCGCGCCTGAACTGTCTTTCGATGCCGAGTGACTTCAAATCCTCTTTAACCACATCCGTCCAGAACTTTCGCCTACGCCCAGGTGGCCGTTTCCAGACAGGATTTGGAAGCATTTTTAGAGCGTGTTGTACGAGACGATCCGGCGTTCTTCTTAGTATATGCCCGAGCAGTCGATGTCGACTTTCCATTGCTGCTTGAGATGGCGTTAGGAGATGCTGGCAACTCCCTCGTGTCAAGCGTTGATGTACTGCGTCGATTTCCTTGTAAAGGTCTTCGTTATGGCATACACGCGGCCAGAAATATCCAAGCAAACGCCTAAAAAGCTTCCTCTCCGTGCAATCCAACCTTTCCATCTGCATTTTCGGTGCTGCCCACGTCTCCGATCCGTACATCATGATAGGGCGAATAGCGGATAGGTAGACGCGCAACTTGACTTCCTTCGCGATGGTGGTAGACCACAAACACTTGGTTAGAGAATTGAATGCAGACGTAGCTTTCGCACATCGTTGTCGAATATCCGCTGCATAACTACCATCGTTCTTCAGCAAACAGCCCAAATAACAGAAATCGTCCACCAGTTCGATACGTTGTCCGTCCACACAAACTCCAGTTGAAGGCCTCTGAGAGACCCACATCTGCTTGCATTTGTCGGGACGAAGACGAAGTCCATAGGCTGCGGCATACTTCGAAACGAGGTTCACAATCCTTTGCAGTTTTGCGTTGTTTTCAGCGAATAGCACAGTGTCGTCGGCGTACTCCAGGTCGACAAGGGAGCGTCCTGATGGTGTTAGGATCACATCCGCAGGAAACTGTTCTGCAACTCTACGCAAGATGTCATCAACGGCGAAGTTGAAAAGAAAAGGTCCTGCAACGGCTCCTTGCCTTACTCCTGTTTTCACCTCGAAAGCTGACGTAAATCCGACAGGTGTACGAACTGCTGCTGTTGTTCCTTTGTTCATGTCCTCGATTAACCGAACATACTTTTCCGGGACTCCATCTGCTCGCAGAGCATTGAGCAATCGATCACGATGAGGAGAGTCGAACGCGGCTTCAAAGTCCAAAAAAGCAAGCTGTAATGGCTTCGAAAACCGCTGCCACGATTCAATTACTCTTCTCACGACGAACACTTGGTCGATGGTCGATCTTCCAGGTCGAAAACCGGCTTGCTCATCTCTGGTCTTTCCTTCACGATGTTTGATAAGTCGCTCGAGAATGATACGTTCTAAAACCTTGTACATGACACGAAGTAGAGAGATTCCTCTGTAGTTCTTAGGATCCGTGACGGATAGCTTCTTGTGAAGAGGTACGATGATCGCATGTCTCCACGAATCGGGTATCCTTTCGCTCATCCATATGGCACGGATGGTGTTGGTCATTTCACGAATCCCAGACGGAGGAAGAGCTTTCAGCATTTCAACAGTGATGTTGTCATCTCCACCTGCCTTTCCATTCTTCATTTTCCGGACACAATCCAAAACTTCAGACTCAGTCGGCGGTTCCTCACTGACATCGTAATGTGCTCTCTGAACATGCGGGAGCTCAGGTACTGATGGCGCTGGACGATTCAGTAGTGAACTGAAGTAATCCTTCCATATTGGCAGCGTCGCATCACCAACTGCAACTCCATTGATAGTGTTCAAGACAGGAGAACATCTCTTCATCTTCCCGCTATACTGTCGCAGCAACGTGTAGGCTTTCTTCGGATTCTTCTCCTCCCAAGCCTTCTCGAACTCCTTAGCTCTACACGTCCACTCTCGTTCGCGGTCACTTTGAAGCTGCCGACGCAACTTCCTCCTCAGACGCTTCTCCTCCACGAAGTTTCCTGCAGTTCGGAGAGCACATACTCTGTTGTAGGTAGATGTTGTTTCTTCTGAGACGTAGGCGAACTTCTTCTTAGGCTGTACAACCGGGAGTGCCTCTTTCGAAGCGTCCTGGATGCGTCCTGGATGTTACTGTATACTAACAAGAATAAACTACTAATACTACTTACGCCCACTATACATACTCACACTGGCGCGTCGCTTGAGTATGATTAATTTTCGCACTTCGGCAGAGACTAAGAATTCTCCAGCGCACCCGCTTTGGTGGAGCGGGGTAATCTTAGGCCCAACGGTGCCATGCGCGCAAATTCTGAATACGTGTTACAACTTATTGCGAAGCAGGTGATGCAGATTTCAAATAAGATGAGGCGCCAAGAATTTGATGGTGAGGCTATGAGGCACATGATAATTCTGCCACAGAGGTACGAGAGGCTCTCAACGGTGGTGCGAACGGCGCGTCAGGTCATTTATACTCTAACGGCGCAGGCGCGCGGTACGGGCGTGACTTTCAGCTCTGAGGAGTAGTACAGTGTTCAAACCAGCAGTTATCCCGCAATCAGTGTCAAATATGTACACTAGAGAGTAGAAAGTCCGCTCCGACTGCATCTACAGTACCGCGCATATTTCCTGCAAAAACGGCGTTTTGTGGCGTTTTTTGCGCGCACAAAGCGCCGCTTTGTCATAACTCGCTTCAAAGTGGTCCAAAACCAATTTTGAAAATTTGTCTGGATTCTCCTCAACGAGAAGATTCTAACGGTTTATAGAAGTATTAACTTTTATGAAAATTGTCAGCCTTTAATCTAGAAAAAACAAATTTTCAGCCCAATTTTTTCAATTTTTTTGATTTTTCCGTGTAAAACATGCTATGACGGATGTGTGAAATGGGAAACACGAATCTCTCAAGTAGATTCTAGCTAGGATTATACATTTCATTCTGTGGGAATATTTTTATACGCGCTTTCAGAGCCCACAATGACTGAACCTCCATAACCCCGATTTTTCAAAGAATTATAACTTTTGTAGAATATGTTTGCTAGGGTTTATGAAGTATTTAATGAACTCCTTTCCTCATGGAGCATCCGGGCGGTGACAAGCATTCGACTACCGCAGCGAATTTAGATAGATGATTTTGGAAAACCTCGAATTTTTAGCTGTTCGTTACCAAATTTTCATCATTCTCAGCGTTATTACATTTGTATTTGCCCTAATAAAGTTCGAGGTAAGCAAATTAGGTGAAGCGTGATGACTCTACTTGCAAGCAAACCCTTGTCGAGCGAAAGACGCTCCTATCAATATTTTTCTGTAGCATAACAGCTTTGATAGCTGCATTTAGTGATTTACCCGTTTTTGAGCTTCCATTTTTCAGTGCTCAGCCGAGTGAAGAAATCCAAATATTTAGGCCTCTTTGAACGCTGGGCTACCTTCTGATTACATAATTCCGTCCTGCACTCTGATTAAACATCGCAGTTTCTCCGAACCTCCAAGTTTCCGACTCTGAAGGTTTCACCAGCGACCTTTGCCAAGGGCCATGTTCAGATGACCCTCTCGCCCGTTCCAGACGTCCTCAGCAGCAGTCGTCTCACTGTCGTAGGCCCGCCTAAAAACTGTTCTGAAAACGGCCCTCACTTCCCCTCAGAGCCCCTCCGCAAGAGATACTCTGAGAGAATCCTTCTCGCTAGTACCTTGATGCTTCCGCGATCCGCGATGGTACCCTGTTAGTCTCCCCCTCGTCCCGCGATCTGCGTCCGTTCCGCGATACTTACCCAATCAACCATTCCGTTGACATCTTCTTGCTTGTACCGTGATGGTACCGCGATCGTTGCCAAGCTTACCGCGCTAGTACCGCGATGAACTCGCGATCCGCGATGGTACCGTGATCGTTTCCCCGCGGTTCCGCGCTCTCATGCTGTGCAGATTTGCAAAGCAGTGCGAAATACGGCACGGGCAATACCTTATAGCTTCGTGTTAATCTGATAGGCAACACTCGCTCGGGTGAAACACCGAGAGGGCATGGATGCGGTACGATCAGGGGTGGAGGCTGGCCGAATCTCGCGATCCTCCCGCGATAGTTCCGGCCTCAGTTCATCGCTGTTCCGCTGATACCTTTTCCGATTCCTTCTCGCCCTGCTCTTCATTACCATCCAATCCTGTTACTGTGACGTTTCCCATTATGCCTAATTCGGTCTGGTTCCATAGTGATGAAATCTATAACCTTTTATCTAAATGGCCGCCGTCATCTTCCCTTACCCCTGACCACATACCCCTTGTTGTAATTAAGCGTATCTCTCACATCATAGCTGGTCCGTTGACGCATATTTTCAACTTAAGCATTATGCGGGCCGAGATTCCAGCCAGGTGGAGACTGTCATATGTTACACCCATTCCAAAAAAAGCTCCCTTTTCCTCGCCATGCAACTACAGACCGATCAGCATCACCTCCATTTTCGCTAGATTATTTGAAAAATCGTGAAGAAACGGATCGAGAGGCATCTTGACGAATGTTCCATTATTCCAGCTAATCAACATGGGTTTCAAAAAGGAAAGTCTACGATTACCGCAATGTTGGAATGTTTAAATGATTGGACTTCCACGCTTGACCGGGGAATGTGCATGGATGTTGTTTATCTAGATCTTTCTAAGGCCTTTGATAGGGTTCCGCATAATAGCCTCATAAACAAATTCATTGCAGTGGGCATACACCCCCGCATAGTTTCTTGGATCAAGGCCTTTCTCACTGACAGGTATATGACGGTTAAAGTCAACAATTTTTTTTCTCAGCCTAGATGTGTAACAAGTGGTGTTCCCAGGGAGGGTTCTATCTCCCCTCATGTTCAGTATTTACATTCACGATCTGCCCCAGGTTATTGCTTCAACCGGTGTTAAGTGGTCTGCTTTTGCAGACGATATCAAACTGTACCATAGCCTGGGCTCTCTCGGCGATGAGGTGGTGTTACAAAATGCTGTAAACCTTGTACATCAGTACGCTTTGGACTGCGGACTACCTCTTTCTGAAGATAAGACCAAAGTGCGCCACATTGGTCGTCACAATTCTGAGGCCAAGTACTATATTGAGTGGTCTCTGATCGAAAAAGTAGCTGAAATAAAAGGTGTCGGTTTCCTGGTGACTAAAGATCTCAGTTTTGATAAACATTGTGAGCAAATCGCAGCCAAAGCACAAAAAGTTGTTTGTCAACTCTTTCGCGGTCTTGTAACTGATGATCCTAGAGTGCTCCTTCGATCTTACAAGACTTTCGTCAGGCCACTTTTGGAATACGGTACTGTTGTCTTCAATCCTTTTAAGCGCAAAATCATTGACAGAATGGAAAGAGTGCAAAACAGCTTTACTAGGAAGCTTTTTATCAGAAGACTAGGTTTCCTGTATGACGGTATACCTAGTTCCAGTACTAGAAACGCCAATCTTAAGTTGCCCACCCTTGCCTTACGCAGACAGAAATTTGATCTCATTATGTTTCATAGACTCCTGACTGGCAGCTGCGGGCTTTCAGCTGGAAAATTTCTCACCATTGGACCATCTATTACAAGAGGGGGTGCGTCAAAGCCAATCATTTCCAAGGCCAAGTTGGGCTGTAGGACGAATTTTTTCGTTAACAGGGCATCCGCAAGCTACCTCAAATTCACGAAAACCGTGTGCCACCTTGTTCATTTCATGCGTTCTGAAACATCGTTAATGATTACCTTGATCCGTCTTGATCTTGACTTTTTATTGTTTTCAGTAGGTTAACCTCTTTCTATACATAGTTTTTTTAATGAATTCCAGAGATATTCTCGTTGCTTGTTAATCGTTTTAGTTTTGTTGTTTCCTTTTACACATGAGTATTCCTCATGAATAAATCAAATCAAATTATCTCCCCAAATACGTGGATATGTTGACGCGATTCACCCTTAGGTTGGAACTGGTAGAATCTCGCGATCGTTCCTCGTCAGCCCCTGGCTCGATTCCTTGTGGTTCCGCGATGGAGCATGGCTGGAGCATCGATGAACGAGCGCGGTACGCGCTCGGTTTGAGACTGGCAGAATCTCGCGATCGTCCCGCGATAGCCCCATGCTAGTGTCCTCTTGGCCCCTACCAGAAACCGAGTGGATTCTATCCGTGAACGATCGCGGGGGATTCTCTCAGAGTACGCCCCCGCAAATACACTCCTCGCCACACATTGCACGGAAACACTTCCGAAATCGCTCACTGTAAAACACCACAACGACTTCATCGCTCGGAAATTTGCCAAAATACCTCTCAAACAATGCCTTATCTGAACTTCAGGTCATTCTGTGCAAATCTCGATAGTCGCCAACTTCGAATTTTCACGGCCCCCACCCCGCTGCCGCAGCTCACCCTCGCCCCGCCTGGCGATGGTGGGCCGACGGACAAAAATGGGACTCCTCCACCACCGAAATCGCATCTTCATTATACTACGACACTTTTGAGTTCGCCCACAGCATTGATTCACTCAAAATTTTAGTCCCTTTCAACCACCCATGACACATTTTTCGCGATTTTTCTCGTTTTAGACCCCCCTTTTCCAGCCATCCGGCATCCTACACAGGGATGAGCGGAATAAAAATACTAAATTTCGAAAATCGGTTTTCGGGTTTCGGAACAAAAATTTTTTTCTCGGGTTTCGGAAATCGGGCGCGAAACGCCTGAAAATGCGCGGAAATGCGGTTTTCGGAACGCGAAACGCGGAATAAGCCAAAATTCTACTGATGTTTTCTTCCTTCCTAGATGACCCGAAATTTTTGCGTTCCGCAGCGTTTTCTGCGGTTTTCGGAAGGCGGAACGCAGAATGCCAAAAATGCGCGAAACTGCGGGTTTCGGAACGCGAAACGCGGAATTCCGCTCATCCCTGGGCCCGTAGTTAACCCCCAGTGCGCTGAGATGAGCTCATTGCATGCGGTCACCTTGTGCAGGGAGGCATGGCCGCATCAATCTAACCGTCACACGGTTAGCGATGGCTGGTCTCCCAGTGGGTGGAAATAGTGGCCACACGGCTGGCTCGACGCACTTGTGGTGCGAAGAGGGTCACCTCAGCGCCTTCTGGCAGCTGTTGGGGCAAGGAGAAATAGCACAGGTTGCGCGAAGACGCAGCGCGACTGTCATTTGAACCCCGTGAGTTGCCCCCTTGCAACTTACGGTTCTCGCATGACGGTCGTCGCACTCCGCAGGTTTGCGTTCCACATTCTCGTACAGTAAGCCGCAATCAACGGCCATAACCAATTCATGCTGAGTGGGTGGATCTTCTGCGAGCGCAAAACAGCTGATAGCAGCCGTATTTTTTCAATAACAGTCTAGTCATTCATTCCTATAGTGCAAAGATGAGTTTTCTAGCATAAGAAATTGTTCTTATAACTATTTTGGTGTTTTCGTACCTATGCGTGGGACTGTACTTGATGTGGGGAGGGTTCCTTTGTTTTTTTTTTCATTTTTTTTCCGGTAAACAGTTACTAGGGTTGTTTTTGCTCTGTGTGATGGACACTGTGGAACGTTATCCGTTCTGCAGTTTTCTGTTGCTTGTTGAACTCCTTTTATTAAAGCAAATCGATTTATAGAGCTGTGAGGGCGTTGAAGTATTCGGGTTTTCATTTTTCGGCCTATTTAGAAGCACGACATTCGAATATTTAGCAAAAAAAGAAAATCATCCAAGGGTACTCTTGAGTTAATTAGAATTCATTCGAAAATTCGTTCGATCACTGTAATAAAATATTCGAGTATTCGATTTGAATAGAGGTCAGGTTTTCGACATTATTAATTTGAAAAAATTCAGAGGTCTTGTATGATGAATGCATGCAATTGGATTATTTTATGAGGCCTCAATCGAAAAAGTTATTTTATCTTAATATTCATGTTTTCTTGCTGATCTTTGCTTAGCAGGGCTGCTACCGCGGCTTGCTTGCTATATGGGGTACTAAAATTCCCTTAGTTGGGAAAACTTGTTTCTCCCAGGTAGACTTTTATTCAGTTCAAGTGAACTCCTGTTTTCGATTATCACAGCGCACAGCGGTGGCTTTTTCGCCGGAATCTCCTTATCACTAGTTATATTTCACTGGTGATAATCGAATATTTCACTGGTGATATTTCTGCTGGTGATAATCGAAATCCACAGGTCACTAGGGGTTTTCGAGAGTCTAACGATATACTCCTCAAACTCTAAACGTCCCAAATTACGTGACTGGACGAAATTTTAATAAGCCACACAATACCTGCACCGTTTCGCACTAAGTATTAAAGTACTAGCATAATAAATTATGCAAAAACATTCCCCGTAGCGAAGATAGAAAATTCCACATGTCGTTCATTGCCCTCTGCTCCATCTAACACATTTATTGCATAGTCAAGCACTCTTTCGTAAAAGGCATGCATTACAATTTATTTGCAAAAATATCCTACTTGACGAGAATCGAACTTGAGACACGCGCGCCCAAGTCCTCGTCGGTAACCACTTGGCCATGCGTCGCATAACCCAACCCTCATGTCCACTCTTTGTGACCACTGGCCTTTCTCATTGAGTGAGGGCCTCTCGCCTGCCAGCTCATCACTGTAACAGCCGATTGCACGGGGCCGATAATGCACCTCAGCGCACAGCCGTCTTGTCATCTCAGCGCGGAAGGGGGGTTTACTACGGGCCCTGATCCTACCCCGCTCCGCCTGCCTTGGCCTACACAATGCTCTTTTACCTTTTCACGACTGTGTTCAGCTCCCCCTTTCAAGCAAGATCCACAGAATTTTCGACCCCCAAATGTACCATCTCACGAATGTCTAACCAGCGACCTTTGCCAAGGGCCATGTTCAGAGTACCCTCTCGCCCGTTCCAGACGTTTTCAGCCCCAGTCGTTTCTCTGTCCTAGGCTCGCCTAAAAACGGTTCTGGAAACGGCCTTCACTCCCCCTCAGCGCCCCTCCACAAGAGAGATACGCCCCACGAAAATACACTCCTCGCCACACATTGCACGGAAACACTTCCAAAATCGCTCACGGTAGATCCATCCAACAACTTCATCCCTCGGAACTAGGCTCGAATACCTTTTGAAGAACGCCTTATCCGAATTTCAGGTCATTTCGCATCCATCTCGAAAGTCGCCATCTTCAATGTCGCTTACCAGTTTTGTATTCCGCCTTCAAAAAGTTCTCCATTGCGTGTAAAAGTGTGACAGTGATGTCGTGGGCTAGAGAATGAGTCAAGTTATGAATAATCTGATATCACCAAGTATGTGGTCCAGTCAAGGAGTATTGTGAACTCCAGGTGCAGCAGATGTATATTAATGTTCTGAGACAGCCGAATCAGCCGACTCCAACGTGGAAAGGCTTCGCCTTCTGCGTGAGGAGCACATCCAGTTTGTTCGAAGATATCTGGAGAAGGCGGCTGTGAACCCTATCATAGGAGCAGTGCCGCCTCGGCCTTGCGAGTCCGAGTCTCAACTCGGCAGGCGAGCCAGATGTGCTTTTGCCTCGCTGCGCTGTGGTCACTCTATTTTGCTCGTTTTCTCAGATAGAGACATCACACTTCCCGCGGTACCACTAGCCGACGTCCCGTAACCCCTCCCGTGGAAGGCCAATAGATCGGTCGCGGGAAATCGGCAGCGCCGTTTCGTTTACTGCCCGTACACGTTGAATAAGCACTCTGCGGCCCTTCTGCCATCGTGCTACTGCTAATTTGATGACTGACAGAAGACGATCCAAAAGAAGTTTGCGGCACACTTTAAAATCACCCTTTAGATAAAGATCTGTGGGAACAAAATTTCAAAAATCCCGTTCTGGGCTCTTCATCTTGAACTGCCTCTGACAAGTAAGGAGTAAGCTTAGACAAGGTTGCTTACTACGCTCGCTTGCGCTTGCAGTCTTTTCATCCGCAGATGCCATCAACAGACAACTCAGAAAAATGAAAACATGTTACATGTAATATAAAGTTTAAGATACTTGAGACATTCAAGTATATTACCTTTATATCGCATGTAACCTACACTTATATTACATGTAACATACACTTATATTTCATGTAACTTAATTAGAGCTGCAAGTTGAAGCTCAATGTTTTAAGGGTTAGAGCCGCAAGCTCCAGGCTACTGCTTCGGGTACGAATCAGCAAGCTTTGGCTCTTTTGAACATCCCAGGAGCTTTCAGCTCGCTGCTTCATGACTGAAGCAGCAAGCTTGGATCCCACAGCTTCTTACAAGAAGCAGCGGGCTTAAAGGCAGTGTCCACGATAAAAACCATGTCTGATTTTTTGGTGGAGATCGGCAGCTGCGGGGCCTATCGCAACCCTAACGTTGAAAAAACTAAGAAAAATGAGCTTGGAACGGTCCCCTACGGCCCCAAATTTGGACACTCGTCAGCTCGTCACACCCCAGTTGCACTTGCCACGCCCACCGATGTGAACAAATGAATGCTCGAGATTGTGAGATGAGCGATGGTTTCCGATTAATAGCCCCGTTCTTCCCTTCATTCTCAACTTCTCTCTTTACTCGTACTCAGATAGAGACATCACACTTCCCGCGGTGCTACTAGCCGACCTCCCCTTAACCCTTCCCGCGGAAAGCCAATGGATCGGTCGCGTGCAGTCGGCAGCGCCGTTTCGTTGACTGTCCGTACGCGGTGATCAAGCACTCTGCGGCCCTTCTGCCACCGCCCTACGACTAATTTGGTGACTGACAGAAGACAATTCTAAAGCAGTTCCCGGCACAGTTAAAAAATCAACCTTTAAGTAAAGGTCTGGCAAAACAAAATTTCAAAAATTCCCTTGTGGGAACTTCAGTTTGAACTGCTCTTGACAAGTAAGGAGTGAGCTTCTACAGGGAAGCTTCCTACACTCACTGGTTCTTCCGGACTTGCCATTAACGGACAGTGGTTCACCTGCCCAAGACCAGCGTCGCACACAGCGCGGGTTTTAGAAAAGTCTCAACACAGCGTGCTCTGCTCATCAATCGTTCATTGGCTCCAATCTAGTGAGTGGTGCAATGATGATATCAAAATGAGAATCGATGAGTGAGTGTTCGATGACCCCCAGGAATAGCCGACTGCCCGCCGACACTCCGCGGAAAGACGGGAAAGCCTCTCTGTCAGCGGGAAGTGGGGCGCTGTGCCACGCCCACAAAATTGGGGCCGCGCGAAGTCGACTAGCCCGACTTGGCCAACGGGAGGTGGGCTGTTTTTATCTGAGTATGAGGCGGCCCGTATGCTGTGCAGGTTTGCAGAAAGTGTTCCCCATGGGCCCTCAGTTGCTAGAGATATTTGAATCATGTTACACTTATACTACATGTAATTTACTTGAGTAGAGATAATTCACATGTAACTTACATTGACGGAGATGTATTACAAGTATATTGTGAACGTCTCTTATGTTACAAGTATTATGTTTTCACTATCGAAAACATATTACTTGCGACATTTGGCCTGCGAGCGAGGGACCGATCTATTACATGTAATATACATCGGTCCAGATGATTTGCAAGTAATATACATTAGCCAATTCATATTACATGCATATTGATTCAGGCCTTTTATATTACATGTGATATGTTTTCATTTTTCTGAGAATGGCCCACCTGCCCAGAGCCAGCGTTGCATACAGCGCGGGTTTTGGAAGGAGTCTCAACACAGCGTTCTCTGCTCAGCAATTGTTCATTGGCTCCACTCTAGTATGTGGTGCAATGATGATATCAAAGTGAGAATCGATGAGTGAGTGTTCGATGACCCCCAGGAAAAGCCGACTGCCCGCCGACACTCCGCGGGAGTACTGGAAAACCTCTCTCTCCGCGGGAAGTGGGGCGCTGTGCCACGCCCACGAAATTGGGGCCGGGCGAAGTCGACTAGCCCGACTTGGCCGGAGGGAAGTGGGCTGTTTTTATCCGAGTTACGTCAAAAAGATCGACAGCAGCAGACCAGACGCATGCCCGGACTGTGGTGCTCCCGGACACGACACGGCGCACTTGTTCATGTGCCCGAAGAGACCTACCTCCTTAACCACAATGGACCTTTGGACGAATCCTGTGAAGGCCGCCCAGTTCGCCAACCTATGACAAAAACCACATTAAGGCTGCAGAAGGAGAAGAAGAAGAAGAAGAAGGCAGGAGGGCCTTACGAGAAGGGCCAGGATGCAACACAGTGCCTTATGCTCTGGGCGCGTCGAACCAGGAACGATCCCGGAGCACATCTCGTTCCCAGTGCGTAATGGACGCAAATGCACTACGTACCGTAAATTCCACGCCTAAATGCATTTTTGAGAAGGGTTGGGCCACCACGCCCAGCCCATCTCCTGCACAAGTGCCTGAAGGGATAACTGAATTACAAAAATTATTTATTCTACAGAAGAATCTAATCGCATGCTCATATAAATCAACTACACTTCTGAAATATCAAATACATTTATGATTAAGAGGGAGAACACTACACTTCACTATCTTTATGATCTACCGGTTAATTGACTGAATGGCCTGACTAAGAATAAATACATATATACAGGTATATCAGTTGCACTTCAGAGAACCGGAGAACTATGACAGCAAGCATCACCGCAGACCTAAACGAGACACTTCTTTGAACCAAGGCAAGCCGACGCGTTGCGCTGCGTACGCGAAGCGGCTGCCACTTCACGTACCTACTGCGAAGTCACAGGCGCTTCTAAAATTGAATGGTTCCACTAAGCCGCAACGCAAGCGTGGGTTGAACAATCACATACAGCCGCACTGAAGGCGATCGCTCAGCTGCGACAAGGGGGTTTTTAGAGTTGCACCGTAGCGCGATTTCATGATTCATATGCAAATCGACGAGCGGCGTGTTATCGATCGATGACCACAAAAATATTTCATTGCGGCACGCTGCGATGGAACTCTAACATAAGCCAAACTCGACTGGCCGCGTCGCGTCAGGCACGTCTTCTCAAATTTTGTTCGGAAAGATCAGGCAGGTCAGCAAAGGGCACGCCTCTCGCTAGTAAATCAACGCGAGCTGCGACGCGACCGCTCGCTCTTTTCGCAGGTATACCGCCGCGCAGCACTATGAGGGGCTGAGCGTAGCGGAGTCGCGGCGCGACCTTATGATAAGCCACCACATCGATAGATCACGGCGACCAATCAATACGGTGGTCCATTGCTAGGTCCCGCCACGATGACACTCTGCTCAGCGCTTAACAATCACATTGAAACGACATGTCTTTCCTTACCTCCAAAAATCTCCACTATCTAATGTCCCATATAAAGGTGCACTGGAGGAGCGTAAGCCAATATCCTACGTTTGGCCGGACAATAATCTTCACTGTGAGCACACTGCAAAGAAACAATTTAGGAAAAAGCAACAGTTTTGCTTATATCACAGCGGTCCACGCAGAAAACACGCATCACGCTGTTTGGGAGATGCAAGCACTTAAGGGGTCGTTTATACTCCCGCCGCCGGAAGGCGCGGCACAGTGCATTTCTGTAATACTGATCACGCGGCGCGATCGATATTGCAAGATTGCACTTCGCCGCGCCGTTCGGCGGCGGAAAGATAAACGACCCTTGAAACCCTTTACCAGGCGCTGCGTCTGCCGCTGCAATCAGGCATCGACGTTTCCCAATGCGACTGCACGTATTGTCCTTGTCATTCTATCCGCGAGCCGCAACGCAGCTATGTGGCGCACGTGAGGACGTATAAGTAACGATAATCAGTCAAAGTCCTCCGCGTCTCAAACCAGCGTCGCGTGTTCCAGATATGATGACACGACTATAAACACATTATTGAATTATATCGCTGGTAGACAGGGCAAAAAAATCTACTCATTCTGCGACCTCAAATACGCGGTGCTATCTTAGCGCGGGGGGCAATATGGCGCAATGCACTTGGCCACACCCCTTTTACCGTGCCGCACTTGATTTGAGCACCTACCCGGGTTTCCCTTGCCTATCAAAATCAGGAGTCGTTGCGGCACGGAAGAATGGGCGTAGCCAAGTGCGATACAACAAAGCCCCCCCCCCCCCCCCACATGCTGCAGTAGCACCAAATAAGCATTACTTCTAACATGAGCCCACTCCGATTAAAAGGTTTGGGAGAATAGCTGCCTATCGTAACCCCTTCGGGCGAATTGCCGCCTCCCGTTGGCTCAAAGGGCAAATCACTGTCAGGTTGCGGACGGATCACAGCTCTCGAGCTGACCGGATACGTGAATTTTTTTCTAGTGAAGCTATCTACCCGCTAATTGGCAGCAATCAGCCCGGGGAGACCACAATAGGTGGCTAGTGGCCCGGCAAGGTCATGAGGGACAGCAATCCGCCCGCAACCTGCTGGCCGTCCGCTTGCAGAAGCCTTGATAAGCAGCGGTCCGCCCGCAACTAATGTACGGTGCTCTTACCCGCCCTACTAGCGATAAATTTTCATGACGAATTTGGCCTCATACAGCGAATTTTTTCTGCTCCAGGGGTCGTTCGTTCTAAAAGACATTTGAGGCCCGTTTCCAATTTCGTTTCAACGGAAGCTACGGCATTCGTAGTCATATGAGGCTGTCCAAGTAAGAATCGAGATAGATCGAAACACAAAAAAATATAGCCGTTTTTAAAAGTTATATCGCTGGAGCACCCCTAAAACTCATGTATAGGCATCTAGAATTTTCAGAAAACTTTAAATAAAATGTTTTAAAATTTCAAACTTGGGCATTTTTTGAACATTCCTTCGCCTAGATCCTCAATGGAAACAAAGTCCTCTAAGAAAAAAAAATTCATTAGAGGTACTGCGCTCATCTGAGCCAAATTCCGGTCCCCAATTGCGTCTCGACACGCTTTGCAGCCGCACGCGCTCGAGTCATTCCGGTTTCCGGCGCCAAAGCCGACTGGATGTGGCTTTTTTATACAATTTTCTCCAAATTTTCTTAGTTTCCAGTTTCCAAACCCACTTAGGGTCAGCAGATCGGCGGCTGCGGCGCTGGAAGCTCTTCTGACTCGGAAGCGTGCGGCCGCAAAGCGTGTCGAGACGCAATTGCGGGCCGGAATTTGGCCCAGATAAGCACAGTCAACAATTATGACGAATCGATCGGCGTTATCAAAATTTTAAAAATTGCGCTCAGTTATATCCGAAAATTCACTCATTTGGGAATTTTCAGAAATGATTATCCGAAGTATTCATTCATTGGGGTTACTGTAAGAATACGATATTCAAATTTCTGTTTTACTCAAAAGCTACGTAGTTTCGAATGTCTATGATAGAGCGTTTCTGTTCCGTATCTCTTCGAACTGTATTCCATTTTCACATCACAAGTTACTAAACACACTTTACGCTACCTCAGCGTGCAATGACCTCCTTAGCCTTGTTCTTAGTAGGTGCAGTAAAAAAAGAGGTTCTTGTGAACCAAAAGTGCAATTTTATGATGTGAAAGTAATAAAATATCCTCTTTTTCAAATTCTATTCCAATCGATGCCCCGTAGTCAGTTCCTACTGTAGCCATTTTGCGCGCGAGAGTATCCATGAGCGGCCTCTTTCTCGAGGGTTTTTTCGTCTGTGTTCGCTCGAAAAAAATGAGGTTGTTTGTCTTTCGATTTTCGGTTTTATATTTCTTATGAATCAAATCGAACACGGCGCATTTTTTGGGTATAGTCTCTATCTGCAGGATCTGGGCTCAGAGAAACTAAAAAACTAGTTTTTTACTGAGCGCGATTTTGAAAATTTTGATAACGCCAATCAATTCCTCATAGGTGATAACTTATCCAAAGATTTTCTCAGATTAATTTGTTTCCATTGAGGATCTAGGCGAAGGAATGTTCAAAAAAATGCCCAAGTTTGGCCTTTTATAACATTTTTAAAAAAAGTTTTCTGTAAATTCTAGAAACGTACACCTGAGTTTTTTGGGGTGCTCTAGCGATCAAAATTTTAGAAAAACGGCAATTTTTTTGTGTTCCGATCTATCTCGATTCTTACGTGGACAGCCTCATATACAACCGTTTTCGGGGCCAAATTTGGCCCCGAGAGCGACAGTAGCTCTCCAAAATTCTTCAATTCGATCGTAACTTTGCTTGCGAAGGTTCTAGTCAGCAATTTAATTATCTGGCGCCCCTTCGTCAAAGAATTACGGTACGTTACGGTAACTGAATGACATTGGAACTACCGTAGCTATTAGACATTCTTCTAAAACCGAAAAAAAGCTGTAGAAATCATGATCAGGATCTACAGTAGACCACTAAAACAAAAGGTCAATCAAACCTGAAACAAAAACCCGCCTATTACGGTATACATACCGTTGCCACCCATACTCTTTTGGAAACCTGATCTCATGCTACGCATGATGACAATCTATCGGCCGGCTATCCACTCTGCAACGCCTCCACGCCTGAATTTCGATAGTGTGACTGCGGTTAGGCCCTCCAGTGGCCATCAGTCGGCCCGGTAATAATGTCTGAGTGCGTGGTGCAAAAAAAATTAGTCACTTACGTCACCACGCCGTGCTCCCTCATATGATGACCGTGCCATATCCTGATATCGAAGAAATTCGGCACCGGTTTGTTCAAATCCATACACATATAAACGACACGTTCATGGCAGAAGCGACACTTCGGAATGCTACGCCTCTAAAGAGAAACGTTTGTAATGCAAATTACGCTTCTATCTTCAGTTAAAATGCCAATCTCAGCGATTAACTCGTTCGACACGTTGCACGCAAATACTAGAAAGCGTTTTATAGCACCCTAGAAAGGGGAAGTTCTGAAAAAAGGAGAATCCATAGCAGGGAAAAACGTTGCTTTGCGGGTTCTACAGTCCTCATTGAAACAAAATTCCGGTCCGCACCTGCAGATAACCGTTGTTCCAAACGAGATGGCAAGCAAGGAGTACAAAAAAGCAGCGCTCCCTCTGCGTCTCTGACTTTTTGTGATTACGGTAAGACGTCGTGTATGCAAATCACGCATCATGTCTTACCGAAGTGTTTACAAAATGTGAGAACAAAAAAAAACTCGTTAAATTCTGTTTTTGGATCACAGTAAGACATGCTGCGTGATTTACGTACGCGACGTCTTACCGTAATCCAAAAATGTAAGAGACGCAGAGGGATGCTGCTTTTTTGGACTCTTCGCATGCCATCTCGTTCGGGACAGGGTATAGCATGGAGACCTGCCAAGACATAGTGGCTAAGCACGATCAACCTTGATCTCGGCACGATTTTGCGCACAGTGCGTAGGCGGCTGTCCGCAACCGCAGATCGGCAGTACATTCTAACAAGGACTGTAAGACTAGGATAAATGCGGACACGAGTCTTCGTCTGTGTATCCAGATTACAACTAACTTTATAAATTTTGTTGCCATCGCAAACGGGAGGGGGGAGAGCACCTGGTCACCGCGCTGGCTACGCCCATTCTTTCGCGCCGCAACTTTACCCACCCCTTGTTGCGATAGTACCCAGGTTTGCTATGGGTCAATTTCAAAATGGTGCAACCGCAGCGGGGGGCGGGGACTGTGGCATCGCACTAGGCCACGCCCATTTTCCGTGCCACAACGACTCCTCTGATTTTGGCAGGGGGGGGGACTCCGGGTAGCTGCTCAAATTCAAAGCGGCACAGTAAAATGGGCGTGGCCAATTGCATCGCCCCCCCCCGCTAAGATAGCACCTTCAAAATCTCACCAATTGCAGACGTCCCGCATAAACTAGCGGAAGCGAATGCTGCTGCATTACTAGGAACGAACAGAATTCTTGCGGGGCGGAAAATGGGCGTGGTTAAGTGCGATGATTGCATCGGAACTCGTCCCACGCAGTCATTTTTTAAGACTAAAGCTTAGGGTTAAACACATATCGAACACCCGACTTTGGGCCTGAGTTACGTCTCGCAAAACCCTTAATTCTTCTGATTTTAGAATTGAAGGGAAACCCCAGATTGGTGCGAAGTTGGTGTGAAAATGAAGGCGTGGACGCAACCAAGTGCAATCCAGTTTGCGATAGCACCCGAAATTTCTTCTACCCCATCCCGCTTCAAAACCATACGAATACTAACAAGAATCAGTTCAACGCGATACCAGCAAAGTTCAAACGTCCGTTGGTCCTTCCCTGGTCTTAGCGAGTTTATAAAATCATTAAGGCTCATCGATCAGAAGGTTGGACAGTGTCTACGACGCTCTGCTTTTTCTCGATTACCATTTCCAGCTCAATAGTTGCAGCAAACGGCCGACTAATAACACTAAGCTTCCTTAATACAGTACCACACATGCCTCCACAACAGTGAGGTTCACACACAAGCCAAGTCGGAGTAACGATGTTACGCGACCTGAGCTACTCTTGCCTTGACAGTCTTACATGAACACGGACTGTTTTGCTGAAAGACATGACCTTCTCAGCTGAGCACCGTTACGAGGGATAGTGGGAGCAACTTTTAAGTCTCCTGGTAGTCGACAAAATCAGATTATTAGAGACAGACGCCAACATCAACGTATAGTTTTTGTAACAAGGTGCACACCACTGTGTTATCTCCACTCAAGTTGCGGTCGCTGATGTAGACAAAGTCCTTACAGAGATATCCCCGGTGATATTTGAATCCGTCTTCCTCGTGAGAAAAAAAAATCTAAAGAAATACCATCTCCCGGAGGTGGTAATTCTTGAACTTTTTTATTGTGATGAAGACGGCTTCAAATACTACCGTAGATCTCCTGAAGAATCTCTCTTACTTCGGTCATCGCAACTTGAGTGGAAGTAATTCAATGATGTGGAGGCCTTTTACAAGAACTCTACAGTGGTACTAGCGTCTGTCTCTAATAAGGTGATTTTAGTTGACTACCAGGAGACCTAACACTCGCATCCACTAACGCTTCGCAGTTGACGAAGCCAAGTCTTTCGTAAAGAAAGTGCCTGCATCCATAAAAGGCGGTCAACGCGAGAGTGGCTCAGGTCGCCTAACATATGTAGTTACTCTGACGAGGTTTGTGTGTGATCCTGACCTCACTAGGGACTGCTTTAAACTCCCCGTGGAGATTTGGAAAACCATGTTGTCGTTGCTGTAGGTCCCTGACAGTACATGAATGATCCGTGCTTGGAATTCCCTAAATGGCTACGGGGAGTCCAAAAATGGTTTTTTCTTTGCTTCACAGAAAGGTAAGAGTACCTACCCATCAGGGAATTTTTGGGGTGTTCAGGGAAAAATTTTCGGATCCGGCTCGAAACTTCCAACTCACTTCACAAATTCAACAAAACTCAAAACATCAGGAAAAACAGAACTTCATGGGGTTATCTAGGGCGCTGAACCCGAATCTGGGGCCTATCGGTCTATACATAGGGTTTCTGTAGGTTACGGTAGGCATAATGCCTTTTAACTGGCGTTACTTACCTTGAAATTTCGAAAATCGGAAAAATGGACCTCAAATTCGTGTTCAGCGTCCCAAATAACACCTACAGTGAAATTTTGAATCAAATCTGACACTTTGACCGAGCTACCGTATACCCACTGTAACCTACCGTAATCTATCGATAAACGGGATGCAGATTTCTGTTACGCAGCCCGAATAACCGCTACGTACACATTTTTAGGCGATTTCATTGTAGCATTCTCGAAATCGTCGAAAGTCGCGTTTGGCCAGCGAAATTTCCCCATTTTGAAGCTTCGGACCAAATCAGACGGAATTTTGAAACTATTGACAAATGGACTTCATATTCGTAATTAGAACCCAAAACAACCCCTAAAAACAAATTTTCAGCCCAATCCAAGAGCTCAATCCAAGCCAATTTTTTGAACATCCTGGAAATTGCCATTCGTGTTCTTATTTTATCTACGCAAAGCTGTGGAAATGCCGACTTTTGAAAATCTCCTGTAAATCCCTGAGGCATTTAGGAGATTTGGAAAACGGATTATCAATGCTGTGTCCCATACCTACAACTATCAACACGGTTTTATAAAAGCCCAAGGGAAATGTAAGGTAAGCACTAGTCAGTGCTATGGAGACACGGGTGAGATTGCGGTGAGGAAGGCTCATGTTAAAAAGCGCTCGTTAACTGCAACTACTGAGCTCGAAACCGCAATCGAGTAAGTGCGGAGCAACAACGCGTCATAAACACTGACCCACCCCACGACCGATGAGCCTTGATGATCCTTCTTACTCGCTAAACGGCTTTCAGAGTGACATCGCTGCGAAACTCGCACCACCTCTCCACAGAGCGAGTCGAAGTGAGCGTGGTCTTCAAATGTCACAAAAGTGGCGACAAAATATGGTCGAAGTCATTTCCATTGCGCGGCATATCGATCGCCGCAATCGGCTCGCGGCGGCGCTCGCTCAGCTGGCCCACTCTGAAAAGACCTCTGAATAGTCGAGCAGCAGAAGTCGCAACGCCACAATGAAGCATCAAGAGCAGCTACGCAGCATCAGGCCTGCCCTTTATTACCCATCTTTGCGGCGCAAATTCTGTCGCCCGACTATGCGTAGGCCTGAAGTCCCACCATTGCTGCCGCCGCGCAGCACTGTTTTCGTTGCGCAGCACTTTCCGTCGTTCCTACACACCCGTGATAGCGAGTTTCGCCGCAACGATGCCCTGAAAGCACCTTAGGAACAACGAAGGTCTAGATTTTTTTTCGCGATTGTACATGTCAGTGCGACGCGAAAATCGCGTCGCGTAAGAAGTCAGGTGTGAACACTGAGCGATCACGCGCAATTGAGTACGTACGCAATTTTGCGCAAGCAAGCAACATCAACATTTAACTGCAGCTAGCAACAGTTGCGTTGCAATGCGATCGACGCGGAGCGATCATCATTTGCGCGTCAAATTCGATGTATCGCGGCTCTTTACTGTCGCTTGATCGATACGTAGACTAATCAAAACGTCGCGTCGCGAATGAACTCTAGCACCGCCTAAGGGGCCGAATAGAGTCTCGCCGCGCAACGGCGCGGCAGCATTGTGTGCAGCCGTATCGATCACGCGGCGCCGAGAGGCGGCGCGGCGGGTCGATTAGACCTGATGAGGGCAGAATCTGGCAGCGGCCGCCGCCGGCGGCTGCCGCGTGGCCAGGCGGCGCCGCTTTGCAACCTCGAGCGGTGCGGCGAAGTGGCGCGGCGACAGCAGACGGTCGAGCCTGCTTTCCATGATTAATTCTTCTCGCATATATGTTTATGAGGTGAATGTCTGTTTCACTGTGTAAGTGCATCAAAGTCACTTCAATTAGTAAGGCTTTGGGCTGGTGAAACTCGATTTTTGAACAGTTTTAAGGATTTCAACACCAATTCAGGTACGTATTTTCTTCTAACCTTTGAATCCTAGAGCTCTCGCGTAACTTTTAAATCGCGTTTTTCTATATTTTCATTTGAAAAGCTTATTCTCAGCCAAAAGACGATCTTCTATGAATACCTAGTTTTCGAAAAATTGCCACGATAAGTAATAGTGAGTACAAGACATGGACATTATACGCTAGGCTTCGAATGAATTAATGACTCGATTACCATGTTTTTAGAATACGCCGAATAAATAAATAATTTGCATGACCGCTTCTTCAAAAAACCCGGCCTAAGGACTTCTTGAATAAACCCTTTTTATTATAAATTCACCGAAAGAAAAAATGTTTTTGAATGAGACATTTCCAAAAATTCCGATTGGATGAATTTTGTCGAATAACGCATTTTTAAAAATGTTGAATAAATTAATAAAAAAGAATTAATGAATGAGGGCTCGCAATTTTTTTTCGAATGAATGCACATTTTTGAAAACTTGTCCTCTGTTCGATTCGAATAATTGGAAGATTCGTCCGCATGCTCATATAAAAATTAGAATTGGCGAAGTATTCCTAAATGATTACCGAATATTCTCCAAATTTTTATTAGTGACAGAGAATATTCGAATGCCGTGACCAAAACATGTCCGAATATTCGGAAAACTGAATATTTCAGTTTCTCAAAAAACGAATATTCGGAAAACTGATTAATTTGAAATCCCGAATGAATCGATTATCCAAAACACCTAACAATGCAGAATTTCGAAAGAATCGATCACTGGATTAAACAAATGATTTCTTTCTCTAAATAAACCGAATACCCGAGAAAACTAAAAGTCCAGAATCCTGAACGAGTCGAATTTTTCAAACATTAGAAATTGAGACTTTCAAGTAAATCGAATATTCCATTAGTTCGAATGTTTCTCGAATAACCTTTCGATTCGGTCCCAAGTCTAGTGAATACGTCAGTTGAACTATTAGTATTATAATCCTATAAAAATTAATACAAGATAATGGAACAGGTGTACATCAATCACGGAATCAATTTTCAGGGAAGAATCCTCAGGTTTTGGAAAAGCTCTGTCTGCCAATTGGTCCTTCTTAAAAACACATATATTGTTTTCCTATGTAAAACACTGATCATGACTCAGGCCGCTGTAAAACTAAGTCTAGCTCCAACTTCGCGAATCTGAATATTACAACCAGTCAATTAGATACTTAGTTAGATATGAGGTGCATAGCCCTGTACGTAGTACGCAAAAGCGCGTCGCCGCTCCAGTTTGCCGCGGCCGGCCCGATCATAGCATTTGGAGATCGGCGGCGTTGAGAAATCTTGGGCGGCGCGGCACGCCGCGCCGCGCCTACCTCCGCCGCTCCTTTCAGCGGCGGCACTCTATTCGACCCCTAAGACATGATGGGGAGGACTAGGCGGCGAAAACCGAAGCTCACGACGGCTACGAGGGCGGAGCTTTCAGAGTTGGCGAGCGCCGCGGGCGTAAAATGATGGCAAAGAGCAATCTGAATGACTACGAATTTTTGGTCTGAATTATTGCGTGGTGTACGCAAAACTGCGTGAGTTCCTAATCCACGCAGCAAGCTGTGACTATTTAATCGCGTGACGTTTTCATTGCGCTGGAGCATAACTAGAGCCTCACCTTTTCCATAATACGGCCCCAATACTGAAAACGTCGAACCACACGTGGAGGAATAGTTCGAGCAGGAGCATCGTTACACGTCGACATAGCAGATTTCGTCGCCGTGCCAGATTCTCCAGGGCCAGTAGCAATCCCCCCGAAAGGTGGCAGCTACCGGCTGTCACTGCGTGGTGACTGGGTCAATCACGTCTTGGTTATCAATATGGACGGGTCGGCATAGAAATGCACTGGCGGCGCTCAAGTTAATGACCATTGCAACCAGCCACCTGGGAGCAGTGAGCGTTCTTTTGTGAGGTGGCTGACTGCAAGAAACGGGTGGCGGCTTCGCTCACCGCCGCAGAGGAAAGAGAAATAGCGCGCGGAGTGAAGAGGAGCTGCGTCGATACCGCGGTCAAGGGGTCGAGCACGTCCAATGGTGCTGACTTTTTGAAGCAAGTGCGCTTCAAGAAAGGGCAGTGGAGCGCTTGCGATCCGACCAGTACGCTGCCCACTTATCACCCAGCACAGCACGGCGGCCTATCTCGTTGTCTAGGTGGGCAAGGAAAAAATGCACCCACCGGCTGGCTACCATCCAACTCCGCTGCCAGCTGATAGGAATGACAGGCGAAACGTTCGAAGGTTTTATTGATGTTTCAATGATTCCTGGCAAAGATTAGTGGGAGATTAACGTCAGATTGTACGTAACTGTCATGAATAAGTCTCGTTTATAGATTTCACGTGCTTTAGTCCAATGCTAAGCTCAACTTCCAATTCCTAGAAGTTGCTGTGGCCATATTCAACCATTTTCAATTTTTTATTTCAATATTCGCTCACCACAATTAAAATCAGATTTGCTTAGAAAGCCATCTAAGTAAGATGACTGAAAAACGGTTTCGTTTTTCAGAAAATGCATCAAACTTACGTGATCCGCGTGTACTAGTTACTAAATGCTGTATAATAGTTTTTTTCAAGTGCGGCTTTTAACTAAACTTCGTTTTCCTATTTCACTTCAAGTTCACTTCTTTCTATGTTGACTGGGAAGCGTGAAACAGACTAAGGATAAAAATAGTTCATAATTAAAAA
This sequence comes from Aplectana chamaeleonis, assembly GCA_029168955.1. NCBI lineage: Eukaryota > Metazoa > Nematoda > Chromadorea > Rhabditida > Cosmocercidae > Aplectana > Aplectana chamaeleonis. Next base: position 121,103 of record JAPDOI010001425.1, read on the forward strand.
AAAATTCTTTGAACTTTTCGGTACACTGTGACAAAAACACGACTCCTCCACAATCATACTACAAGGTATTGTTGTGTATCGTGGTTCAGTGGTAAGAGATCATCCAACAAAAAAAAATTCAAAATCGTTTTTTAAATCTAACATTCTCTCGCTTTGATGATTTTCGCGAAAAATTCCGAAATCCCATCATTCAAGGTTGAAAACTTATTAAATCTGAAAGATAGACACATTTGCACGCTCCCGAAACCCATATTTACTACTGCTAGTTCGATCAAAGTTACGACGAATACGAAGAACTGTGGAGGGAGTGTATGTAGGAAAACAGAAAAAGTCCCATGACCATGTGGCCTAGTGGTCCAAGGCGCTGTGTCGGGCATCGATCTCGTGGGATGGTTCGGTGCTGGTTCAAATACGTTGGCTATTGAGTTTTGCATTCAACGCTACTCTTCAAGAATGGTTCTCGTTCTAGGGTGGGAACCATAGGAGGCGTCTAGGCGTCACCGACCTCAGGTTGGCTGCCTCTTTAAAGTCACCACATTGGGGGATTGCTACTGGCCCAGGGGAATCTGGTGAGCTGTTGCAGTCGGACGATTGATAGTTTTTGATATTCGGATTCGAGTGGGCGAACGCTGGCAGACTGGCGAACTTCTTCAGCTCGCCCATATTCGGAATAGGAGAAATGGTAGCATCTGCAGTGTGCTGGGGATCATCTGGAGCGGATCCACTGGTGACACTGTCGCAGGAGAACGGAGACAAGAGCGAGGCCCGGGTGCATGGCGGAGTCCCGGTTGAAAGAGAGACCAATTCCTGGAAAACGTTTTTTATTAATTCCAACGCGCGGCCGTGTTCGAGGGTGATCGTCTAGCTGGGTATAGCGCGAGCGGTCGCGTCGCGCTTCTAGTTAGTCGCTTGTGAATTGGGTAGTCCACAAATCTGCGTTGTCTCTCGTTGAGGTTGTGGATCAAGTACACGAAAGCCGACGAGTTGTCCCGTATTTTGCTGTTTGAAACATTAAAGGCGGCAGTGTTCACGATAAACAATCGTATTATAGTTTTCGATGTTTTTGGGCAGGTAAGTCCACTATGAAGAGGTAAATAGATAAGAGCCCCACAGAAAACTCAAACACCAGAGGAAAATTGATTTAAGAAATCCCTGAAAAATTAATTATTAATGCCTGTTTGTGTGTTTCGGGAGACTGCGGACTTCTTCTTCTTTGCAGCCATCGAGAGTTCTGTCATACACAGAGAAACTGGGCGGCCAGTAGTGCATTCGTCCACAGATCCATTGTGGTCAGCGTGGTGAGTCTCTTCGGACAGTTAAATAAATGTGCGGTGTGCTGGCCGATGGAACCGCAGTCCGGACAAACATCAGATTTGCTGCCGTCAATCTTGCTGACGTAAGACACAAGCATTGTCGAGTGACCGCAGCGCAGCGATGCGAGTGTGTATCTAGCCCTTCTTCCGAGTTGAGACTCGGAAGTGCAGGCTGGGGGCGGTACTTCTCCTTGTATAGGATTCACTGCCGCCTTCTCAAGCTGACATCGTACGAACTTGGTGTGCTTCTCTCGCAGAAGACGGAGTCGTTCTTGCTGTGAGTCGTGCCATCTTTGCAAGTTGACTTTGCTTGGAGCATCGGCAAATGGCTTTCTTTTGGCTCTCTCTCTCTCTCTCTCTCTCTAACGAGGTTAAGCACTCTCCAAGACGGATGGTTTGGTTGTTTCATAATACTGATACGGAATTGATGGGCTTGCCAGTGCTCCTTCACTGGTAGTAAACGTGTCTCGGCACGGAGGTGCTCAACTGGGAAACTCCTGGCACAACCGGTGGCGATGCGAAGAGCGGCATTCTGTACCCGTTGCATCTTGATCCAAGAGGAATCGCTCCAGCCGCGAAGCGGCTGGAGAGGTTTGGTTTTGCCCGGGACTTGTGATCACTTAGAATTTTGTAAAGTAGTTAATAAAACCTGTTAAACAAATTCCCTAGAGATTTCCATCGGGATATAGGTGAGAGGGTCCAGGAGACACGTGCTGGCAAAATTTGAGCCCAATCGGTTCAAAACTAACAGAGTTAGATCGGCGATACCTTAGCGAAAATTCTTGTTGTGCGTGGAACTCGTTGCTGCTTCCTGCTTACTGCTTCGCGCTTCGCGCTTCGTGCTTCGCTCCTCCTCGTGCGTTACGCACCTTAGTAGTGGCAACTGGCAATGGTCGCAGGCGATCAGTTGGGCAGGCAGGTAAGTTGGTATGTGGACAGATAAGCGGGCTGGTGAGTAGGTAGACAATCAGTACTTACTGTTTAACATTAACTACTTCACCTTTTACTACTTATCATATCAAGTGATATTATCACTTGGTAGGCCAAATCGCTAAAACACGTCGTAGGCTGTTTTTTTTTCGATGGGAAGGGACAGGGGAAGTGACTAACAAGTTCGTTACCTACTATTTCACATTAACTGCTTTACTTCTTACTGCTTATCATATCAAGTGATATTATCAGTTGGTAGATCAAATCGCTAAAACACGTCGTAGGCTGTACTTTTCGATGGGAAGGGACAGGGGAAGTGACTAACAAGTTTGTTACCTACTGTTTCACATTAACTGCTTTACTTCTTACTGCTTATCATATCAAGTGATATTATCACTTGGTAGGCCAAATCGCTAAAACACGTCGTAGGCTGTACTTTTCGATGGGAAGGGACAGGGGAAGTGACTAACAAGTTCGTTACCTACTGTTTCACATTAACTACTTTACTTCTTACTGCTTATCATATCAAGTGATATTATCAGTTGGTAGATCAAATCGCTAAAACACGTCGTAGGCTGTTTTTTTCGATGGGAAGGGACAGGGGAAGTGACTAACAAGTTCGTTACCTACTATTTCACATTAACTGCTTTACTTCTTACTGCTTATCATATCAAGTGATATTATCAGTTGGTAGATCAAATCGCTAAAACACGTCGTAGGCTGTACTTTTCGATGGGAAGGGACAGGGGAAGTGACTAACAAGTTTGTTACCTACTGTTTCACATTAACTGCTTTACTTCTTACTGCTTATCATATCAAGTGATATTATCACTTGGTAGGCCAAATCGCTAAAACACGTCGTAGGCTGTACTTTTCGTTGGGAAGGGACAGGGGAGTGACTAACAAGTTCGTTACCTACTGTTTCACATTAACTGCTTTACTTCTTACTGCTTATCATATCAAATGATATTATCAGTTGGTAGATCAAATCGCTAAAACACGTCGTACGCTGTACTTTTCCATGGGAAGGGACAGGGGAAGTGACTAACAAGTTCGTTGCCTACTGTTTCACATTAACTACTTTACTTCTTACTGCTTATCATATCAAGTGATATTATCAGTTGGTAGATCAAATCGCTAAAACACGTCGTAGGCTGTACTTTTCGATGGGAAGGGACAGGGGAAGTGACTAACGAGTTTGTTACCTACTGTTTCACATTAACTGCTTTACTTCTTACTGCTTATCATATCAAGTGATATTATCAGTTGGTAGATCAAATCGCTAAAACACATCGTAGGCTGTACTTTTCGATGGGAAGGGACAGGGGAAGTGACTAACAAGTTCGTTACCTACTGTTTCACATTAACTACTACTTGCTTCGGTGAAGATTTACCGAGCAGTTGAGTGAGAGCGGCGCTGGGGCTTCGGTGGTGCAGTGCGATAAGGCGCTCCCCCGGAAAGGGAATATGCTGGTTCAATCTCGCCCGGAGCCAAGCGTTTTGCGATCAACTCAACACCTTGTGTGAACATACCATAACGTGCACTGCGACGTTGAACTGCAGTTACGGCAAAAAAACATCCAAAAATCGTGTAAGACTTAACTAGGGCATCATCTTGACAGGTCTACGACTGTTAGATAGTATCTGGCGGTATTCCTGTTTCATCCCGTTATGCGGGTGAAAGGATGATAGCTTCGGTGAAGATTTACCGAGCAGTTCAGTGAGAGCGGCGCTGGGGCTTCGGTGGTGCAGTGCGATAAGGCGCTCCCCCGGAAAGGGAATATGCTGGTTCAATCTCGCCCGGAGCCAAGCGTTTTGCGATCAACTCAACACCTTGTGTGAACATACCATAACGTGCACTGCGACGTTGAACTGCAGTTACGGCAAAAAAAACATCCAAAAATCGTGTAAGAATTAACTACTTTACTTCTTACTGCATATCATATCAAGTGATATTATCAGTTGGTAGATCAAATCGCTAAAACACGTCGTAGGCTGTACTTTTCGATGGGAAGGGACAGGGTAAGTGACTAACAAGTTTGTTACCTACTGTTTCACATTAACTGCTTTACTTCTTACTGCTTATCATATCAAGTGATATTATCACTTGGTAGGCCAAATCGCTAAAACACGTCGTAGGCTGTATTTTTCGATGGGAAGGGACAGGGGAAAAGACTAACAAGTTCGTTACCTACTGTTTGACATTAACTGCTTTACTTCTTACTGCTTATCATATCAAGTGATATTATCAGTTGGTAGATCAAATCGCTAAAACACGTCGTAGGCTGTACTTTTCGATGGAAGGGACAGGGAAGTGACTAACAAGTTTGTTACCTACTGTTTCACATTAACTGCTTTATTTCCTACTGCTTATCATATCAAGTGATATTATCAGTTGGTAGATCAAATCGCTAAAACACGTTGTAGGCTGTATTTTTCGATGAGAAGGGACAGGGAAGTGACTAACAAGTTTGTTACCTACTGTTTCACATTAACTACTTTACTTCTTACTGCTTATCATATCAAGTGATATTATCAGTTGGTAGATCAGATCGCTAAAACACGTCGTAGGCTGTACTTTTCGATGAGAAAAAACAGGGGAAGTGACTAACAAGTTTGTTACCTACTGTTTCACATTAACTGCTTTACTTCTTACTGCTTATCATATCAAGTGATATTATCTCTTGGTAGGCCAAATCGTTAAAACACATCGTAGGCTGTATTTTTCGATGGGAAGGGACAGGGGAAGTGACTAACAAGTTAGTTACCTACTGTTTCACATTAACTGCTTTACTTCTTACTGCTTATCATATCACGTGATATTATAAGTTGGTAGATCAAATCGCTAAAACACGTCGTAGGCTGTACTTTTCGATGGGAAGGGACAGGGGAAGTGACTAACAAGTTTGTTACCTACTGTTTCACATTAACTGCTTTATTTCTTACTGGTTATCATATCAAGTGATATTATCAGTTGGTAGATCAAATCGCTAAAACACGTTGTAGGCTGTATTTTTCGATGAGAAGGGACAGGGGAAGTGACTAACAAGTTTGTTACCTACTGTTTCACATTAACTACTTTACTTCTTACTGCTTATCATATCAAGTGATATTATCAGTTGGTAGATCAAATCGCTAAAACACGTCGTAGGCTGTACTTTTCGATGGGAAGGGACAGGGGAAGTGACTAACAAGTTTGTTGCCTACTGTTTCACATTAACTACTTTACTTCTTACTGCTTATCATATCAAGTGATATTATCAGTTGGTAGATCAAATCGCTAAAACACGTCGTAGGCTGTACTTTTCGATGGGAAGGGACAGGGGAAGTGACTAACAAGTTTGTTACCTACTGTTTCACATTAACTGCTTTACTTCTTACTGCTTATCATATCAAGTGATATTATCACTTGGTAGGCCAAATCGCTAAAACACGTCGTAGGCTGTATTTTTCGATGGGAAGGGACAGGGGAAAAGACTAACAAGTTCGTTACCTACTGTTTGACATTAACTGCTTTACTTCTTACTGCTTATCATATCAAGTGATATTATCAGTTGGTAGATCAAATCGCTAAAACACGTCGTAGGCTGTACTTTTCGATGGGAAGGGACAGGGGAAGTGACTAACAAGTTTGTTACCTACTGTTTCACATTAACTGCTTTATTTCCTACTGCTTATCATATCAAGTGATATTATCAGTTGGTAGATCAAATCGCTAAAACACGTTGTAGGCTGTATTTTTCGATGAGAAGGGACAGGGGAAGTGACTAACAAGTTTGTTACCTACTGTTTCACATTAACTACTTTACTTCTTACTGCTTATCATATCAAGTGATATTATCAGTTGGTAGATCAGATCGCTAAAACACGTCGTAGGCTGTACTTTTCGATGAGAAAAAACAGGGGAAGTGACTAACAAGTTTGTTACCTACTGTTTCACATTAACTGCTTTACTTCTTACTGCTTATCATATCAAGTGATATTATCACTTGGTAGGCCAAATCGTTAAAACACATCGTAGGCTGTATTTTTCGATGGGAAGGGACAGGGGAAGTGACTAACAAGTTAGTTACCTACTGTTTCACATTGACTGCTTTACTTCTTACTGCTTATCATATCACGTGATATTATCAGTTGGTAGATCAAATCGCTAAAACACGTCGTAGGCTGTACTTTTCTATGGGAAGGGACAGGGGAAGTGACTAACAAGTTTGTTACCTACTGTTTCACATTAACTGCTTTATTTCTTACTGCTTATCATATCAAGTGATATTATCAGTTGGTAGATCAAATCGCTAAAACACGTTGTAAGCTGTATTTTTCGATGAGAAGGGACAGGGGAAGTGACTAACAAGTTTGTTACCTACTGTTTCACATTAACTACTTTACTTCTTACTGCTTATCATATCAAGTGATATTATCAGTTGGTAGATCAAATCGCTAAAACACGTCGTAGGCTGTACTTTTCGATGGGAAGGGACAGGGGAAGTGACTAATAAGTTTGTTGCCTACTGTTTCACATTAACTACTTTACTTCTTACTGCTTATCATATCAAGTGATATTATCAGTTGGCAGATCAAATCGCTAAAACACGTTGTAGGCTGTACTTTTTGATGGGAAGGGACAGGGGAAGTGACTAACAAGTTTGTTACTCTCCGATGACATCATCAAAGTGCATAGGGCATCTGATGACGTCATCAGGACGTCGTGCCAAGTACATAGGGCATCTGCCGACGTCATCAGGACGTCGTGCCAAGTACATAGGAGATCTGCTGACGTCATCAGGACGTCGTGCCCAGGTCGTGCCAAGTACATAGGGCATCTGCTGACGTCATTAGGACGTCGTACCAAGGTCGTGCCAAGTGCATACTGCATCTGATGACGTCATCAGGACGTCGTGCAAAGTACACAGGGCATCTGATGACGTCATAAGGATGTCGTGTAAAGTACACACGGCATCTGATGAAGCCATCAGGATGTTGTGTAAAGTTCACAGGGCATCTGATGATGTCATCAGGATGTCATGTAAAGTACAGAGAGCATCTTATGACGTCATCAGGACGTCGTAAAGTGAGTCGCGCGTCACTTATAGCGTGCGGCACAAGTCGATTACTTACTGATTATCATATCAATCCATCCTATTGAAGAAATATTGAAGATTTTCCAGAGATATTACTTCGTAATATCAAGAAAAAGTGAACAATTCTATCAAAAAGGGGTCTTCCAAGCGAAAGAGGTTTGGTTGGCGTCAGAAACGTTTCAACAAAAAGGGAACAATAGGCAATTAGGATGAGGAGAGTCTACAAAAATTGGACAATATTTTTTGAGACTGATTTTCTTGGCCGATACTTCTTAACAGCGGAAACAAACCGTTGTGGATTTCACGAGGAAGAGTTCAATAGTTTCCGAAAATGGACTTCTATTCGTTGACGATATAATAAGAAAATACTCTTATTTGATGCTGCACTTTTGGTTCGCTTCTCGTAGCAGCTGGAGCTAGCCGTCTGTGTAGGTGAAGTTGATATCATCTTCTTTTCTAATGATAACTAATAGGTGCACATAAATGTACATTTTTATCGTTACTCGCATAATCGGAGTCTATTTGGAACCACAAAGTGCTTCCGTGTTGAACACCGCAACTGTTTGTTTCCGCTGTTAAGAAGTATCGGCCAAGAAAATCAGTCTCAGAAAATATTGCTCAATTTTTGTAGACTCTCCTCATCCTAATTGCCTATTGTTCCCTTTTTTTGAAACGTTTCTGACGCCAACCAAACCTCTTTCGCTTGCAAGACCCCTTTTTGATAGATCTAAGACTAGATGCTGCCAAACCGGTGCGGCGTACTCTAGTGTGGGCTGGAGAATCGCCTTATACGTAGTGAGAATAGTTCACTTGCTTCTTCCTCATGAGGTGCCGCCCAGGGTCCTTAGAACATTCAACTTAGCTTTGACGACAGCCTGCTTCTGCTCGGTGTTTTTATGAAACTTTAGCGACGGATAGAGGACAAGACCGAGCAGTTTTGGAAATCGCGCAGCAGGTAGACGGTCTCCATCCCACTCTACATCCGGATGAGCGCTGTGCTCAGAAGGATCCGTTGCTAGAACGGATACTGAGGACTTAGATGCAGGGATCTTTAGCATATTCTCGTCGAAAAAGCTCGTCAGTTCAATCGGATACTCATTGATCTCATTGGCGGCCACCTGTATGTTTCGATCTCGACACATGATAGTAATGTCATCTGCATACGCTACAACCTTGATATCCTCTGGCGGCTCACGCATATCCTCGAGGTACAGACTGAAGAGGGCTGGCGATAGGACACCACCCTGCGGAACTCCAGCTGCTATAGGAATACTATTGGAGACATGGTTCTGGAACATAACTCTGGCTCGCCTTCCCTTGATCAATGCCGATATCCAGCGTTTTTGTCACGGCGGTATTGATGATTCCAGTAAGTTGCTTGACAGAACTCCATGGTTTACTGTGTCGAATGCCTTGGTGAGATCTAAGGCTACAGCCGCAGTTCTCTTTGGCTTCTTGGCATTGAACCCACGCGGAAAACGCATCAAACCTGAAGTCGGGGAAATGGCTTCGCGCTGCAAAACTTAGTTACATCGCCATGGATCCTAATGACTTTGCATTCCCCAATAGAGGTGCATCTATGCTATAGCATGTGGCACCGCGTTTGAGCCAACCTTCAATAGTGAAAGCAAAGCCTCATTAGGATCCATGCCGACGATAGGTGGCTTTGCTTTCTGTTTCATGTACCGAAAATTCTTTGAAGATAAGAAGGGTCCATGTGCATGCTGGGATGTTGGAACCGAAGAATGTTAGAAAATTCGGTGCCTGTTCCTTCGGTAAAAAAAACGAACGCAGGACAACAGGACAACTGTTATAGGACGTAGCCAACCAACTTAGCCCAACATCCTCCCTACCCCGCCTCCCCGGTTATACGTCGTACCACCTTCCCCGCACATTCCATGGTGGTGGCGTTTCTACATTTGTAAAATCCTCCATACCCTCCCACCTTATTCCTATTCCTAATGATAATGTTGTAGAATGTATCGGTGTTCATGTTGTATTGCAAAGTTGCCCTATAGATATTGTTAATATTTATATTCCCCCTTCCTCCTCATGTCCTAATTCGTTTGACCCCACTCCATTTTTACATTCTGTACGCTCTGCCCTCGTTTCATCTTCTGTTGTAATGGCTGGCGATTTTAATGCTCACTCTTCATCCTGGTTCCCCTCTCTAGATCCTGATGACAGACTCAGAAAAATGAAAACAACTTAATTGTAACATAAAAGGCCGAAAACAAGTTACTTGTAACATATCTGAGCCGATGTAAGTTACTTGCGACTTATCTCAGGTCATTTAAGTTACATTTAACATATCGGCGGGATACTGCGTGGGGTGCGCCTCTAATATGTTACGTGTAACTTAAATGACTTGAGATAAGTCGCAAGTAACTTACATCAGCTTAGATATGTAACAAGTAACTTGTTATCGATTTCTGAGAAGACACGGCGTGAAGTGCGCCTCCGATATGTTACATGTAACTTGAATGGCACAACATAAGTCGCAAGTAACTGAAATCGGCCTAGAAGATATTTACCAGGGGGATGTACGACGCACTCACGGGGTCAGGCTTAAGACTGGCGTTCCTGTTGGTTCAATTACCCAAGTTTGAGGTACTTGACCCCACACCAGCAGGGAAGGCCGTGCACAGCATTTTGTTGCGTAGTGTGTGGTCTGGGACGCGCCCTCTGTGTCGCGTGTCGTCTGCGTCACGTGATGGCCGCCCATGGTGAAAATATAAATGTGAGTTACATGTAACATAAGTGTAACTTACATGTAATATAAATTTAAGTTACATGTAATATAAATGTATGTTACATGTAGTATAAATATAAGTTACTTGAGACATTCAAGTAAGTTACATTCATATTACAAGTAACTTGTTTTGATTTTTCTGAGTACTGCTGTAGTTATGGCCTGCGATCATGTACCCATATGCGCATCATTGGATTTGTCTCTCAATAGTCATCTTGCACCTTTCTCTGGCTCTCGTAGCAAACTGTATACCAACTATCGTAAGGCTAACTGGGTCCAGTTCAAGGAGATGTTACTCAGTCGGATAGCCTACCATCCGCTTACCGGCTCCGTTCATGAGAAGGACAAGTTCAACGTTGACGCCATATGCAGTGCCTTCAGATTCGCAATTCCTACAGGGCGTGTGAGAACGTTTCATCCCAACGTTCCCAAGGATGTTCTGGAGCTGATCGAATTACGGGACGAGAAGCGCCGAGCTGATCCTGCGGATCCCAGTATTCAACAACTATCGGATGAGATCACCAAAAGGCTTAATGATTACAAGCGGACGCGGTGGATGGAGTTCACTGAATCTTTGAACTTCTCAACTGATGCAAAGAAGACCTGGAGCATTCTTAAGCGGTTGTCTGGGAAGAAATTGGCAGCGGAGCGCAAAATGCTTGAGTTCCCTTCGGGGAAATTCGAGTCCGGATTTAAGGCTGCATGCCGACTTGGAAAACATTTTGCTTCAGCGACGTCCCGCCGCGATCGATCCAACAGGCTCACTCTCCGGTCTATAAAGAAGCTCAGCCGACAAGATGTACCTGCCGAAATTGCCTCTGAGATGTCTTCCCTCATCAAGTCCATGAAGAGCTCGAGAGCCGAGGGACCCGACGGCGTGTCAGCCGTCCATCTCAAGCACTTGCCGGAACAGTTCCTTGAATTACTTTAAGATCTAATCTACTCGTCATTCAGCTCTGGTGTCATTCCCGCTAGATGGAAGCAAGCAGCTGCCGAGATGTCGTACGTTCGTGCCGTGGCAGTGTGGAGGAAAGAAGTTCGCCTCCGACGTCATCCCCTCCACAAAGAGGGTTTTTGTCATGGGAGAGGTGCTGGGCGGCCGCAGCTCTTCTTCGGATTCTTCTGCAAAGGGCCGGCGTGGAGAGGAATCCTGGACCCGCTCAGAAGTATCTATGCGCCACGTGCGGCAATGATGTTAACTGGAGACATACCAGCGTCCAGTGCTTCGGATGCCAAAGGTGGCTGCACTTCTCCTATTCGGGTCTCAGTTCTGTGAGGCATCATAACTCATCTTTTCGTTGTGTATTATGCTCCTCACCTTCCAACTCAGATTCCTCTATCTCAAGTCGCCCCCTTTCAATTGTGCATATCAATCTAAACGGCCTTCGTGCCAAGCTCTCTGAACTCTCTCTATTCGCAAGTACCTACCATCCAGACGTTATCATGGTTCAAAAAACCAAGCTCTCTCCATCCCCTACCTATACTCATCCCAATATCCCAGGCTATACTTCTTACCATGCTCCAAGGTCATCTCTCGGCGGTGGAGTTTCTACTTATGTTCTATCTTCACTTCCCTCACACCTCCTTCCCAGCACCCCCACGGATGGTACTCTCGAGTACCTCCCAATCCATCTCCCCCTAAAAACACGCCTTTCTCTTTTCAACATATACATTCCACCTACAACTTCATGCCCTTCATCTTACAGTCCTATCCCACTTCTCAAGCAGCTGAGCGACTGCTCCCTCTCATCCTCGGTCGTTTTCGCCGGTGATTTCAACGCTCACACCTTCCTGCCCACTCGTCTCCCTGCCAACGGCCGATCTTCTAGCCCAGACATATCTCTTGTCTCGTCCAACCTTTCTAGCTGCTGCTCATGGTCTACCTCGACGACTTTGCCAAGTGACCATGTTCCTGTCTTTGTCCACATCGATCTATCCAATTCTCTCGCTCCCTATTCTGATGTTCGTCAACGTTCTCATCTTAATTTAGGCCGAGCAGACTGGAGCCTGTTCAGTGAAGTTGCGCTTCGCCTATCGGCAGATTACCCGTGGAATGGAAGCGTGCACCAGAAAGAGTGCCATTTATCTGACGCAATCCGCAAGGCCATAAATGCGGCTATTCCTATCGGTCGCGTCAAGACGTTCTATCCAAATGTCATCAGAGACATACTCGACAAAATTAGAACGAGAGATGCGAGAAGAGCTGTTAATCATCTGGACCCCGTGGTTGCTGAGCTTGACAGTGAGATCAAAAAGGATTTGGACAGACTTGAGAAAGAAGAGTGGGAGAAGTCCACCGGGCAGTTGGATTTTAAGACGGACAGTGCAGCTACTTGGAAGGTTTTACCGAAGCTTTCGGGTAAAAGCTCACCCACCACCGTCTCCACAATCGAATTCGACAACGGTGTATTCAAATCAGGAAATTAAGCCGCTTATGCGCTCGGGAAAAGTTTTTTCATCACCAGTGCTAAACGAGGTCCGCAAAATAGAGTGACTGTAAGAGAGCTGTGCCACCTCCCGCTTATGAGCACTGCCGAAGCGTTTACTACGACGCAAGTTGAGAAGATTATAAAGGAAATGCGGAACTCTAGAGCTATTGGTCCTGATAGGATATGTCCTGCTGTCTTGAAGAAGATACCCACTGACTTACTACCGCTTCTCACTGATGTGATAAACTCCTCGTTCAGGTCGTGTACTATCCCGCAGAATTGGAAGACGGCAAACGTCGTTCCGCTGCCCAAGCCTGGCAAGCCACAAGCTTCAGTCAAGGGATATCGGCCCATTAACTTGTAGTCTTCTTTTGCTAAAGTAGCTGGAAAGCTGATCGTCAAGGACCTGGCTGAGCATAACGAGAGACAGGTGTTTCAGCATGGATTCAGAAAAATGCATTCCACCACGACAGCTTTGTTAGAAATTACGAGCTATGCAATTGATGGTTTCAACGCCTATAAGCCGGAAAGAACTGTTGCAGTTGCCTTGGATCTCACTAAGGCTTTCGACACAGTGAATCTTGGTACCTTATCAAACAACTTACTGGAGTCATCAATCCCGCCATGGCAAAAGCGCTGGATAGCTGCATTCACTAAGGGAAGACGGGCTAGAGTGATGTTCCAGAATCATGTCTCAAACAGCATTCCGATTGCAGCTGGAGTCCCACAGGGCGGCGTACTGTTGCCTGCTCTCTTCAGTCTGTACCTTGAAGATATGCCCGCCCCTCCCCAGGATATCAAGGTGGTCGCTTACGCTGACGATATGACTGTCTTGTGTCGTGATCGGGACATAAATGTGGCCGGCGCTAAGATTAACGGGTACTTGATCACACTGAAAAGCTTTTTCGACCACAAACTGCTGACGATTTCTGCGTCAAAGTCATCGGTATCCGTACTCACAACGGACCCATCTGAACACAGCGCACATCCGTATGTCGTATGGAATGGAGATCGTTTGCCTGCGGCCCGCTACCCAAAACTTCTCGAACTCGTGCTCGATCCATAGCTCAAGTTCCATAAGAACACGGAACAGAAGCAGGCTATCGTGAAAGCGAAGCTTAACGTGCTTAGAGCCCTGGGCAGTACTTCATGGGGTAGTAGCAAAGAAACCATTATTACAACGTATAAGGCGATTCTCCAGCCTGCACTAGAATACGCCGCACCAGTCTGGCAGCATCTTGTTTCGGAATCTTCTTGGACTGAAATGCAATGCATACAGAATGCAGCTCTTCGAATCGCCACCGGATGTGCAAGAAGTTCCCCAGTCGATCACTTGCATTCTGAGACCCGCTTATTGCCAGTAAGGGAGCACTCTCAGCTCCAGGCCCAACAATTTTTCATCAACATTGTCAAACAAACAAATCACCCGTCTTAGAGAGTGCTAAACCCCGTCAGAGAGAGAGAGGCGTCAGAAAGCCATTCGCCGATGCTCCCAGCAAAGTCAATCTGCAAAGATGGCACGACTCACAGCAAGAACGACTCCGTCTGTAGCGCGAGGAGCATACTCAGTTCGTACGGTGCCATCTGGAAAAGGCGGCCATTAATCCCATATTGGGGGTAGTGCCGCCCCAAGTCTGCACATCCGAGGCTGAACTCGGAAGAAGGGCCAGGTGCACCCTGGCATCGCTGCGCTGTGGTCATTCTACCATGCTTATGTCCTACGTCAGCAAAATAGACAGCAGCAAATCAGATGTTTGCCCGGACTGTGGCTGCCTCGGCCATGATACTGCACATCTTTTCAAATGTCCGGAGAGACCCACCACGCTGACCGTAATGGACTTATGGACAAATCCATTACTGGTCGCCCAGTTCCTCAACCTATGACAAAACCCTCAATGTGGCTGCAAAGAAGAAGAAGAAGGAAGCAAGCAATTGTTCTGCCGATCCTCAAGCCTGGCAAACCAGAAGATCAAGCAACTTTGCATCGACCCATGTCCCTTTTGTCCCCTATTGCTAAGTTTGCGGAGAAATTAATCAACCCGCACCTCCAAGAAGCATTACGACATAACATGCATCAACATGGCTTCAAGAAGGCCCACTCTACCATCACGGCACTCACGTCCATCACAGAACATATAATTGCTGACTTCAACATGGAACCTCCAGCTGGTAGACGTAGAGTCGTGGCGGTTGACTTAACCGCTGCCTTTGATAACGTCAGTATCCCACTGCTGTCCGAATCGATCCTGGACTCTACTATTCCTGACTGGTGCAAAAGATGGACAGATAACTTTGTCAAAAATCGTTCCATTCGTGTGAAATCTGATGGACACTTATCGAAGTCTGTGCCCCTGAAGGCAGGCGTTCCACAAGGAAGAGTTTTATCTCCCAGCCTGTTTTCTTGGTATCTATCTGATGTACCGGAGCCGTCATCAAACATCCACTTATGTCTGTATGCGGATGACATTACTATTATTTGTACTGACCCTGTCATCGATCGATTCACTGCTGAGATGAATAAATACCTCGTCAGTCTGGCTAAGTTACTGGAATCGAAGCAGCTAAAGGTCTCTCCAACCAAGTCCAGCGTTACTTTGTGCACTACAGCGACTGCCGAACACAAGCTGCATCCCAAGGTTCTTTGGGAAGGAAATATGCTGCCCTTATCAAAACACCCTCGTCTACTTGGTGCATTCCTGGACCCGTCACTGCGTTTTCATGAAAACACACGTATTCGAGCTGTTGCTGCCAACACACGTAGCAACATTCTACGTTCGCTGGCAGGCACTACATGGGGAACCACCTACAGCGCTATGGTGCAGCCGGTGCTGGAATATGGAGCCCCGATTTGGTCAAGACACCTGTCGGAAGCCTCTTGGAGCAAGTTTCAGCGTGCACAGAACACTGCTCTACGCGTTATCACTGGATGCCCTAGATCCACACCTGTATCTCATCTACATCAAGAGTGTTCGCTGCTTCCTGTAAAGCAGCATTGTCAACTCCAGTCGCAACAGTTCCATATTGGCATTGTGAGGAATTCCACACACCCTAATTTCCCATTACTGTCATCTGGTCCCCATTTCCCACATATTCGCTCGCCACTTCATGCTGCAGTCTCTGTCTTGGATCGTCAACGTTGGGCGACGTCGGAGCTCAATCGCGTCAGATTACTGCAAATGGAGCACACCCGATTCGTCAGAGAATACCTTTCCAGTGCTCCCCTAAATCCAATACTTGGTGACGTGCCCCCCCCCCCGATCGATGGCAGCGAATCGGACCTACCCAGACGTACACGCGTCATTCTGGCAGGTCTACGATGTGGACACTCCTCATACCTCAAGGCCTTCGTACATAAGATCGACTCGTCTATCCCTGACGAATGTCCCGACTGCCACAACCCAGGGCATGATTCATTTCATTTATTTTCATGTCCTGCAAGGCCGACTTCTCTAACAGTTATGGATCTGTGGAAGAACCCGTGCGATGTGTTTGCGTTTTTACACCTATGAGGAGAAGCTCTATGTGGCCGATTAGAAGAAGAAGACCCTGGAAGGCACCCAAAGCTTACCCGAGCGATCGCAGAGCGGTTTGCGGTGGCGCGACACAATTGCACGCGGGTGATATACGTCCTGGTGCCGCATTGAGGCGAGGCAGCGAGCGTACTGCGCCGAGTAAACCGCGTAGGAAGTGAGCGCCCCACGGATTTGCCTCGTCTGGGCTTGTGGGCTGAATACACGAAAACGGACGAGATGTCTTTAGCTCTTCGAAACAATATTAAATCGCAGTAGTTCCTAGTGAGATAGGTTGCTGCTTGAACAGCACAAGAAGGGATAACTCCTCCGCCTTGGTGTACTTGATCCACAAGTCCCTTGCTGGTAGTTATAAGAATGAGCACCGTAGCGCGAACGCTCGCCTGTCAGCAACTAGACGGCCACTCCTTTACAAGACTGCGTTAACAATCGTCTAATCCAAATTTCAGCTTTCCAAAGTTTATTGTTGGTAAGCTGCCGAGATGTCGTACGTTCGTGCCGTGGCCGTGTGGAGGAAGCAAGATCAACTCCGTGCAAACCGACATCACTACCTCCACCGAGAGGGTTTTCGCCCTGAGAGAGATGCTGGCTGACCCCAGCTCTCCTGAAGATTCTACTACAAAGGGCTGGCGTCAAGAGGAATCCTGGACCTGTCCGGAAGTGTCTATGTGCCACCTGCAGCAAGAAAGTCAACTGGAATGGAACAAGCGTCCAATGCTTTGGATGCCAGAGGTGCGTGCACTTCTCCTGTTCAGGTCTTAGTTCTGTGAGGCATCACGGCTCATCCTTCCGTTGTGTTCTGTGTTCCCCCCCCCCCCAGCAACTCTGATTCCTCATTCACCAACCGCCCCTCTCTATTGTACATATAAACCCCAACGGCATTCGTGCCAAACTGTCTGAACTCTTCCTCTTCGCACGTACTCATCATCCGGATGTTATTATGGTTCAAGAAACCAAACTCTCCCTGTACCACTTATCCCCAACCAAACATTTCTGGCTATACTGCCAATCACATCCCAAGGACAGCTCTTGGAGGTGGGGTTTCTACATTTGTGCTTTCTAATTTACCCGCTCATCTCCCTCTTAAAGCTCCATTATCTCTATTGAATATTTACATCCCTCCCTCCACTTCTTGTCCTCCAACCTACAACCCCATACCTCTTCTTAAGCAGTTGCATGACTGCTCTCTCCCCATCAGTTGTATTTGTAGGTGACTTCAATGCTCACACGTTCTGTTCTGCGCTTAAGTCCGACGCCATAGGTGAAGACATCGAAGAATGGGTTGAGGAGTGTGATCTGGTTATCCTCAACGATGATCAGCCTACTCGTCTCCCTTCCTACGGCCGACCTTCTAGCTCGGGCATCTCCCTCGTTTCATCCAATATTCCTAATGCTTGCACCTGTTCCACTTCTACTACTCTTTCCAGCGACCACATCCCCATCTTTCTCCATATTGATCTCTCATTCTCTTGCCCCTTATACTGGTATTCGTCAACGTTTTTATCTCAATTTAGGCCTTGCTCACTGGGTCTTGTTCAGAGAGGTTGCGTTTCGCCAGGCAGCTGAATATCCATGGAATGGCGATGTGCACCAGAAAGAGCGTCACATATCTGACGCCATCCGGAAGGCTACAAAAGCGGCCATACCTGAAGGACGTGTAAGAAGTTTCTACTCTAATGTCACCAAGGAGATTCTACAGAAGATCAAAACAAGAGATGAAAAGAGGGCTGAGAATCATTAGGACCCTGAGGTGGCCAAGCTGGATGAAGAGATGAAAAAGGATTTGGACAAGCACAAGAAGGACAGTTGGGACAAGTTCACTGCGAAGTTGAATTTCAAAGCCGACGGAACAACGGCGTGGAAAGTATTGAGGAAGATTTCTGGCAAGTCTGCCCCCTCCTTGAACTCTGGCATAGAGTTCGAAAACAGCGTCTTCAAATCAGGAAATGCTGCCGCAAATGCTCTTGGAAGAAATTTTTTCATCACACGTACCAAGCGAGGCGTACAAAATAGAGTCACGGTAAGAGAACTGAGCCGTCTGCCGCTGATGAACGCTACTGAGGCCTTTACTCCTACTCAAGTGGAGAAGGCTATCAAGAAAATGCGGAATTCGAAGGATCTAGGACCTGATGGTATCTCCGCAGCCATCCTGATGAAGCTTCCCACGGAACTTCTACCGATGATCTCAAATACCATAAACACTTCTTTCCGGAGCTGCACTCTACCGCAAGCATGGAAGACAGCCAATGTGATACCCGTGCCTGAGCCAGGCAAAGCGCAAAGCACGGCGAAGGGCTATCGCCCTATTAGACTGCTATCACCTATCGCGGAGATAGCCGAAAAGCTAATCGTAAGAAACCTGGCAGCGCTGCCGAGATGTCGTACGTTCGTGCCGTGGCCATGTGGAGGAAGCAACATCAACTCCGTGCAAACCGACGTCAACCCCTCCACGAAGAGGGTTTTTGCTATGGGAGACATGCTGGCTGGCCTCAGCTCTCCTAAGGATTCTCCTACAAAGGGCCGGCGTGAAGAGGAATCCTGGACCCGCTCAGAAGTACCCATGCGCCACGTGCGGCAAGGATGTCACATGGAGTAAAACAAGCGTCCAGTGCTTCGGATGCCAAAGGTGGGTGCATCTCTTCTGTTCGGGTCTCAGTTCTGTGAGGCATCATAACTCTGCTTCTCGCTGTGTTCTATGCTCCTCACCTTCCAACTCTAATTCCTCTACCTCCAATCGCCCACTTTCTATTGTACATATAAATCTCAATGGCCTTCGTGCCAAACTATCTGAGCTCTCTCTCTCTTTGCTCGTACTCACCATTTAGATGTTATAATGGTTCAGGAAACCAAACTTTCCCCCTCTGCTACCTCTTCTCACCCAAATATCCCTGGCTATACTTCATACCATGCTCCAAGATCGTCTTTCGTTGGAGGAGTTTCTACTTTTGTACTATCCACTCTTCCTTCTCACCTAATTCCCAATGTTCCTACGGACGGTACTCTCGAGTCCGTCCCCATCCATCTCCCACTCAAAACTCCCCTATCTCTCTTCAACATCTACATTCCCCCAACTACATCTTGTCCCCCAACCTATAATCCTATCCCTCTTCTAAAATTACTCAACAACTGCGCCCTCTCACCCTCAGTCGTCTTCGCGGGCGACTTCAATGCTCATACCTTTTGCTCTTCACTTGACTCTGATGTTAGAGGAGAGGACGTCGAGGAATGGGCGGAGGAGGGCGATCTGGTTATCCTAAACGATGATCAGCCCACTCGCCTCCCTTCCATCGGCCGATCTTTTAGCCCAGACATTTCGCTCGTTTCCTCCAATCTTTCTAGTGCTTGCTCGTGGTCCACTTCTACAACTCTGTCTAGTGATCACATTCCCATTTTCGTCCATATCGATCTCTCAAATTCTCTAGCCCCTTATTCTGGTATTCGTCACCGTTCTTATCTCAATTTAGGCCTTGCAGACTGGAGCCTATTCAGAGAGGTTGCACTTCACCGAGCGGCTGAATATCCATGGCCATGTGCACCAGAAAGAGCGTCACATATCTGACGCTTTCCGGAAGGTTATGAAAGCGGCCATACCAGAAGGACGTGTGGAAACTTTTTACCCTAATGTCGCCAGGGAAATACTTCAGAAAATCAGGACAAGAGATGAAAATAGATCTGCCAACCATCTGGACCCGGAGGTCACTGAACTTGACGACAAGATTAGAAAAGACTTAGACAGGCACAAGAAAGACGAGTGGCAGAAGTTCACTGAAAAATTGAACTTCAAGGCAGATGGTGCTGCTACATGGAAAATCCTGAAAAAACTCCGGAAAAACCACACCCGCCACCGTATCTACTACCGAGTTTGAGAACAATGTATTCAAGTCAGGACAAGATGCCGCTTACGCTCTGGGCAAGAGCTTTTTCATAACATGTGCGAAGCGTGGCTCGCAAAACCGGGTGACAGTAAGGGAGCTGTGCCGCCTTCCGCTTATGGGCACTGCTGATGCCTTCACTCCTGCACAGGTGGAGAAGATTATAAAGGAAATGCGTAATTCCAAAGCCATTGGACCTGACGGAATCTGTCCAGCAGTCCTAAAGAAGCTCCCCAGTGAATTTCTCTCGCTGCCCACTGATTTAATAAACACATCATTCCGAACCTGCACACTGCCACAAGACTGGAAAACAGCAAATGTCATTCCTCTGCCTAAGCCCGGTAAATCGCTGTCATTAGCGAAAGGATACAGGCCAATAAGCCTTCTGTCACCTCTAGCCAAGGTTGCTGAAAAGCTTATCGTCAATGATTTGGCTCAGCATAATGAGAAACAACATCACCAGCACGGCTTTAGGAAGCTACATTCCACCACGACGGCGCTTTTGAAAATCGTTGGCTATGCCATCGACGGCTTCAACATGAGAAACCCCTCAGGACCGTTGCTGTAGCCCTGGACTTGACAAAGGCATTCGACAGTGTTAACCTGGGTATTCTATCGGATAACATACTGAAATCCTCTATTCCACCGTGGCAAAAGCGTTGGATAACAGCACTCGTCAAGGGCCGTCGAGCAAAAGTTATGTTTCAAAATCATGTCTCTAAAAGTATTCCCATAGCTGACGGTGTTCCGCAAGGCGGAGTCTTATCGCCCGCTCTGTTTAATCTATACTTAGAAGACATGCCGGCACCTCCCCAGGACATTAAAGGCAGTGGTCACCATGAAAAACGTTATCGAAAAAACTAGAAAAATCAGCTTAGATCAAAAACAGCTGAAAAACCATGAAGGTAGCGCGGTGAAAAACGGTCTACAAATAGAGTTTCTAGGGCCCAAAGAAGCTAGTTCGTGCACACGTGCACAGCGATGACGAAACAGATCGCAGTCTCATGCCGAGCAGTCAAAAATCATCGACATTCAGAGGACGAAATAAATGCAAATTTAACGAATAAGAACAGATGAATAATGAAAGCATCACTATAGTCAATGTTTTTGACTAGATGTGTACATAAATTCGAAGGTTCATTGATTGACATTCAATTTCAAGCTAGCTGATGTTCTTGATATAAGAGGTCATCGATGCCGATGATGTGGAGAGGGCTCGTCCACCATCAAAAGGCAAGAAAGTTCAGGTTTCAAATTCGGCCCAAAACAGTGGTTTTTTCGCGATTTTTTCTTATAGGTCCTACTACTCGAAACCCAGGAAAGGATTTGGAGAGAAAAAGACGACAATCATATTTGATCGCGACCACTGCCTTTAAAGTTGTCGCCCTGATGATATGACTATCATGTGGCAAAACCGCGACATACAAGTGGCCGCGAGCAAGATCAACGAGTACCTGATTGATTTGAAAAGCTATTTCGATAACAAGATGCTCATTGTCTCAGCTGCCAAGTCCTCTGTATCAATTTTCACAACGGACCCCAAAGAGCACAGCGCCCATCCCGATGTCAGCTGAGGTGGAGATCGCCTGCCTGCTGCTCGCTTTGTCAAACTACTCGGCCCTATACTCGATCCGTCGCTGAAGTTTCACAAGAACACCGAGCAAAAGCAAGCAATTGTAAGAGCTAAACTCAATGTGCTAAGGGCACTGGGAGGTACATCGTGGGGCAGCAGTAAGGAAACTATTCTGACCACGTATAAGGCCAGCCCGCCCTAGAGTATGCGGCACCGGTTTGGCAGCACTTAGTGTCGGACTCATCCTGGACTAAGGTGCAGCGTGTACAAAACGCTGCTCTTCGGATCGCCACCGGATGTGCTAGGAGTTCGCCAATCGAGCATTCACACGCCGAGACACGGGTGCTACCAGTAAAGGAGCACTGTCAGCTCCAGGCCCAGCAGCTGTACATTAACATCGTCAAGCAGCCCAACCACCCATCTTGGAGAGTACTTCAGCCTGTAAGAGAGAGAGGCATCAGAAAACCTTTTGCCGATGCTCCAGACAAAGTCGATCTGCAAAGATGGCACGATTCATATCAAGAACGCCTCCGTCTGTTGCGCGAGGAGCACACCCATTTCGTCAGAGGGTATCTGGAAAGAGTGGCTGTTAATCCTATTCTGGGTACTGTGCCGCCTCGAGTTTCTGAGTCTGAGTCTCAGCTTAGTAGACGTGCCAGATGCACTCTAGCCTCGTTGCGCTGTGGGCACTCAACGTTCCTGAAGTCCTACTTGAACAGGATCGACAATAGCACTCCCGACGTTTGCCCGGACTGTGGTGGTCCTGGCCACAATACCCTACACTTATTCAACTGTCCAAAAAACCCTACAACATTGAATACAATAGACCTTTGGACGAATCCAACGCTGGTCGCCCAGTTTCTGAACCTATAGCAATTACTCTCTTCGCGGCTGCAAAGAAGAAGAAGACGACCAGTTTCTCAGCGACCTTGACAATTGGTGATAAAAGACTTATTGGCCTGTATCCCTTTGCTGTGGATGGCGATTTACCAGGCTTGGGCAACGGAATGACGCTTGCCATTTTCCAGTCTTGGGGTAGGATGCACGTGCGAAAGGATGTGTTGATGACGTCAGCCAAGATTGGCATAATCTCACTCGACAGTTTCTTCAAGACCGCTGGACTAATGCCATCCGGCCCTATAGCCTTCGAGTTGCGCATCTCTTTTACCACCTTTTCAATCTGCGCAGGCGTCACTGCTTCTGCTTCGTTCATGAGTGGCAACTTACAGAGCTCTCTTACAGTCACTCGATTCTGTTTCCCTCTCTTAGCCTGAGTTATGAAAAATTCTTTCCTAGAGCAGTCGCAGCCTCCTTTCCCGATTTGAAAACTCCATTCTCGAACTCGATCGTGGAATAGTTGGTGGAGGTGCTCTTGCCCGAGATCTTCTTCAGAACTTTCCAAGTTGACGCTCCATCACTCTTTAAATTCATCTTCTCCGTAAATTTCTCCCAACACTCCTTCTTGTGCTTGTCCAGATATCGCTTAAGCTCGCTGTCCAGCTCAGCAATGATCGGATCCAGATGATCTGCGACTCTCTTTGCATCCCTTGTCCTTATCTTCTCCAAAATTTCCCTGGTGACATTGGGAAAGAAGGTCTTAACTCGGCTCTCCGGAATGGCTGCTTTCATGGCCTTGCGAATCGCGTCAGTCAAGTGACGTTCCTTCTGGTGCACGTTTCCATTCCATGGGTAGTCATCCACATGGCGAAGAGCCACCTCCCTGAACAAGCGCCAGTCTGCAAGGCAAATATTTAGATAAGACCTTTGGCGGATACCTGAATAAGGAGCAAGAGAATTAGAGAGATCGACATGGACAAAGACGGGGATATGATCACTGGACAGAGTTGTAGCGGTCAACCAAGAGCAGGCGCTGGAGAGATTAGAAGATACAAGGGAGATGTCTGAACTAGAGGATCGGCCGTTGGCCGGGAAACGAGTGGGCTGATCATCGTTGAGAATGACCAGATCGCACTCCTCCGCCCATTCTTCGACGTCTTCTCCTCTAGCGTCAGTGTCAAGCGACGAGCAGAATGCGTGAGCATTGAAATCGCCTGCGAAGACAACAGAGGGTGAAAGTGAGCACTCGTACAACTGCTTGAGTGAGGGAGTAGGGTCTTAAGATTGGGGACAGGATGTGGCAGGAGGGATATATATGTTAAAAAGAGATATAGGTGTTTTTAGAGGGAGGTGGATAGGTAGACACTCAAGAGTACCGTCCGAGGGGGTATTTGGTATGATATGAGAGGGTATATTAGATAATACGAAAGTGGAAACTCCTCCGCCGTGAGCTGACCTTGGAGCATGATAAGCAGTGTAGCCAGGAATGTTAGGGTGACGAGCGTTAGCGGAAGGAGGCAGGTCGGTTTCCTGGACCATAATGATATCAGGATGATGAGCACGTGCGAAAAGAGAGAGTTCAGACAGCTTGGCTCGAAGGCCGTTGATGTTGATATGTACAATAGGGGGTGGGCGGTTGGTGAATGAGAAATCAGAGTTGCTGGGGGCAGAGCACAGAACACCACGGAAAAAAGAGTCGTGATGCCTCGCACAACTGAGACCCGAACAGGAGAGATGCACCCACCTTTGGCATCCGAAGCACTGGACGCTTGTTTTCCTCCATGTGACATCCTTGCCGCACGTGTCGCATGGGCACTTCTGAGCGGCTCCTGGATTCCTCTCGACGCCGGCCATTTGTAGTAGAATCTTTAGGAGAGCTGCGACCAGCCAGCACCTCTCCCATGACAAAAACCCTCTTCGCGGAGGGGTTGACGTCGGTTTGCACGGAGGTGGTCTTCTTTCCTCCACACTGCCACGGCACGAACGTATGACATCCCGGCAGCGCATCATAGGTAACTTGCTCATTTTAAGGAGCACACAAGTCAACATTTCATGTTGACGAAAGGCTCCTCTGGGGTAAATTCTACGGAGAAGCTGTTGGGAAATCATCTGCGAATGGTTCAAGGGAAGGTAATATTTTTTTTGGTCAGTCTTTGAGCTTAACAGAGCGGTTTGGGATTCATGGATGTATACTTGGGTCTACTCGGCAGCAGGAAACTTGTACACCTTTTGGATCACTCCACGCAGTAGCGAATATACTCCTTGTTTCGATGCGACGTATTCAATCACAAGTTGGAGCGAGGAAGTACCATCAAATAGAAAAAAGTTGGGTGGCTACATAGTTTTGCATCACTTGACAATCGCGTTTTTTTTTTCGGAAAACATCCATAACTTTTTATTGGATGAACAGAATTTTCTGAGACCTGAATTGTAGCCCTGAATTCATTGCTCATGCTCCCGCATCGCGAAAGTCAGGGCTTGACTACCTAGAAGCAAAAATTAAAGTGGCTCCATAGTTCTGCACCTCATTGTAAGATCAGGTGGAAGCAGTTGACGCGCCCCTTTTAGTTTGTTGATTACGGTAACTGTCGGATTCTGTGCGCTGAAATACTCTGGCATTCGCTCGCGTGTTGCCCCGGAGGGCGTGGCCGATTTCGCGTCCTTTTTCGTCGGCGCTAGACGTTCCACATAATCGCGCCGGCGAGAGTCGAGTGCCCACATAAAATATTGTGGGCAATGCCCACAAAATCTTTGTGAGCATTGTGTGGATTGTCACGCCCCAGCTAGCGCCGGCGCGGAGGAGGCCTGGTAGGTGGTGTAAGCGGTCGCGGCGCGTGCGTTCGCGTCTTGTCTTTCTCTCCTGGTCTTCTCCGTAACTTTCCTTCTTTTTCCACTTCCCTTTTATAAACTCTTGCCTATTGAGGTTTAGAAGGGATTTATTTTTAGTCAGCCTGGCCATTAAGGATGAAGTGCTTTTATACCAGGCCGTCCAATAATTCCTGTCCGAAAATTTTCAAAATTCTATAAATTTCCTTAGAAGTGTTATAATAAGAGGCAAGTGTAACAACCTTTTAGAAGGCTCTCCAAAGTTCTACGCTAGGGGTATATAAGGCGCAGTCGCCGCGTCTAGCTACCAGTACAAGCTAAAATGGACAAAGGTCGAATTCGTACGTTCGTGTACTACGAGTGGCTGCTGGGGGGTGGTGGCCATAGTGTATCAACACTCCTGAGGAGGCGGGAGAAACGGGGGAGGAGCGAGGTTCCTGATTGGACGCGACACGGGCTAGACCCGGCCCCCTGCTGTTGCGTCCAATCAGAGACCTCGCTCCTCCCCCGTTTCTCCCCCCTCCTCAGGGGTGTTGATACACGATGGCCACCACCCGCTGCTGGGCAACGGCACCGCGGTCGCCAACATCTGCAGAGCGTGCAAGGAGGATGCAGTGTCCCAACGCACAGTCAGCCGCTGGTTCAATCGATTCGATAGCGGCGACACGAGCCTCGAGGACAGGAAGCACAGCGGGAGGCCTTCTACGGTGGATGATGTCGATGTCCGTCGCTGTATCAAGAAGAAGCCGGAAGCCACCACCCGTGAACTGGCGACGACGCTCGGCTGCAGCAAGTCCACCATCCACAATCGACTCAACTTACTCGGCTACCACAAAGTTCTGGCTCGTTGGATCCCCCACCGTCTGACGGACGCCAACAAGCAGAGCCGCGTGGCCGTCTGCCAGTCCCTCCTCCTTCGCTTATAGGTAGTCAAGCCCTGACTTTCGCGATGCGGGAGCATGAGCAATGAATTCAGGGCTACAATTCAGGTCTCAGAAGATTCTGTTCATCCAATAAAAAGTTATGGATGTTTTCCGAAAAAAAAACGCGATTGTCAAGTGATGCAAAACTATGTAGCCACCCAACTTTTTTCTATTTGATGGTACTTCCTCGCTCCAACTTGTGATTGAATACGTCGCATCAAAACAAGGAGTATATTCGCTACTGCGTGGAGTGATCCAGAAGGTGTACAAGTTTCCTGCTGCCGAGTAGACCCAAGTATACATCCATGAATCCCAAACCGCTCTGTTAAGCTCAAAGACTGACCAAAAAAAATATTACCTTCCTTTAAACCACTCGCAGATGATTTTCCAACAGCTTCTCCGTAGAATTTACCCCAAAGGAGCCTTTTGTCAACATGAAATGTTGACTTGTGTGCTCCTTAAAATGAGCAAGTTAACTATGATGCGCTGCCGGGATGTCGTACGTTCGTGCCGTGGCAGTGTGGAGGAGAGAAGACCACCTCCGTGCAAACCGACGTCAACCCCTCCGCGAAGAGGGTTTTTGTCATGGGAGAGGTGCTGGCTGGTCGCAGCTCTCTTAAAGATTCTACTACAAATGGCCGGCGTCGAGAGGAATCCAGGAGCCGCTCAGAAGTGCCCATGCGACACGTGCGGCAAGGATGTCACATGGAGGAAAACAACCGTCCAGTGCTTCGGATGCCAAAGGTGGGTGCACCTCTCCTGTTCGGGTCTCAGTTCTGCGAGGCATCACGACTCTTCCTTCCGTTGTGTTCTGTGCTCTGCCCCCAGCAACTCTGATTCCTCATTCACCAACCGCCCACCCCCTATTGTACATATCAACATCAACGGCCTTCGAGCGAAGCTGTCTGAACTCTCTCTTTTCGCACGTGCTCATCATCCTGATATCATTATGGTTCAGGAAACCAAGCTGTCTCCTTCCGCTATCGCTCGTCACCCTAACATTCCTAGCTACACTGCTTATCATGCTCCAAGGTCAGCTCACGGCGGAGGAGTTTCCACTTTCGTATTATCTAATATACCCTCTCATATCATACCAAATACCCCCTCGGACGGTACTCTTGAGTGTCTACCTATCCACCTCCCTCTAAAAACACCTATATCTCTTTTTAACATATATATCCCTCCTGCCACATCCTGTCCGCAATCTTACGGCCCTACTCGCTCACTCAAGCAGTTGTACGAGTGGTCACTTTCACCCTCTGTTGTCTTGGCAGGCGATTTCAATGCTCACGCATTCTGCTCGTGGCTTGACACTGACGCTAGAGGAGAAGACGTCGAAGAATGGGCGGAGGAGTGCGATCTGGTCATTCTCAACGATGATCAGCCCACTCGTTTCCCGGCCAACGGCCGATCCTCTAGTTCAGACATCTCTCTTGTATCTTCTAATCTCTCCAGCGCCTGCTCTTGGTTGACCGCTACAACTCTGTCCAGTGATCATATCCCCGTCTTTGTCCATGTCGATCTCTCTAATTCTCTTGCTCCTTATTCAGGTATCCGCCAAAGGTCTTATCTAAATATTTGCCTTGCAGACTGGCGCTTGTTCAGGGAGGTGGCTCTTCGCCATGTGGATGACTACCCATGGAATGGAAACGTGCACCAGAAGGAACGTCACTTGACTGACGCGATTCGCAAGGCCATGAAAGCAGCCATTCCGGAGGGCCGAGTTAAGACCTTCTTTCCCAATGTCACCAGGGAAATTTTGAAGAAGATAAGGACAAGGGATGCAAAGAGAGTCGCAGATCATCTGGATCCGATCATTGCTGAGCTGGACAGCGAGCTTAAGCGATATCTGGACAAGCACAAGAAGGAGTGTTGGGAGAAATTTACGGAGAAGATGAATTTAAAGAGTGATGGAGCGTCAACTTGGAAAGTTCTGAAGAAGATCTCGGGCAAGAGCACCTCCACCAACTATTCCACGATCGAGTTCGAGAATGGAGTTTTCAAATCGGGAAAGGAGGCTGCGACTGCTCTAGGAAAGAATTTTTTCATAACTCAGGCTAAGAGAGGGAAACAGAATCGAGTGACTGTAAGAGAGCTCTGTAAGTTGCCACTCATGAACGAAGCAGAAGCAGTGACGCCTGCGCAGATTGAAAAGGTGGTAAAAGAGATGCGCAACTCGAAGGCTATAGGGCCGGATGGCATTAGTCCAGCGGTCTTGAAGAAACTGTCGAGTGAGATTATGCCAATCTTGGCTGACGTCATCAACACATCCTTTCGCACGTGCATCCTACCCCAAGACTGGAAAATGGCAAGCGTCATTCCGTTGCCCAAGCCTGGTAAATCGCCATCCACAGCAAAGGGATACAGGCCAATAAGTCTTTTATCACCAATTGTCAAGGTCGCTGAGAAACTGGTCGTCTTCTTCTTCTTTGCAGCCGCGAAGAGAGTAATTGCTATAGGTTCAGAAACTGGGCGACCAGCGTTGGATTCGTCCAAAGGTCTATTGTATTCAATGTTGTAGGGTTTTTTGGACAGTTGAATAAGTGTAGGGTATTGTGGCCAGGACCACCACAGTCCGGGCAAACGTCGGCAGTGCTATTGTCGATCCTGTTCACGTAGGACTTCAGGAACTTTGAGTGCCCACAGCGCAACGAGGCTAGAGTGCATCTGGCACGTCTACTAAGCTGAGACTCAGACTCAGAAACTCGAGGCGGCACAGTACCCAGAATAGGATTAACAGCCACTCTTTCCAGATACCCTCTGACGAAATGGGTGTGCTCCTCGCGCAACAGACGGAGGCGTTCTTGATATGAATCGTGCCATCTTTGCAGATCGACTTTGTCTGGAGCATTGGCAAAAGGTTTTCTGATGCCTCTCTCTTACAGGCTGAAGTACTCTCAAGATGGGTGGTTGGGCTGCTTGACGATGTTAATGTACAGCTGCTGGGCTGGAGCTGACAGTGCTCCTTTACTGGTAGCACCCGTGTCTCGGCGTGTGAATGCTCGATTGGCGAACTCCTAGCACATCCGGTGGCGATCCGAAGAGCAGCGTTTTGTACACGCTGCACCTTAGTCCAGGATGAGTCCGACACTAAGTGCTGCCAAACCGGTGCCGCATACTCTAGGGCGGGCTGGCCTTATACGTGGTCAGAATAGTTTCCTTTACTGCTGCCCCACGATGTACCTCCCAGTGCCCTTAGCACATTGAGTTTAGCTCTTACAATTGCTTGCTTTTGCTCGGTGTTCTTGCGAAACTTCAGCGACGGATCGAGTATAGGGCCGAGTAGTTTGACAAAGCGAGCAGCAGGCAGGCGATCTCCACCTCAGCTGACATCGGGATGGGCGCTGTGCTCTTTGGGGTCCGTTGTGAAAATTGATACAGAGGACTTGGCAGCTGAGACAATGAGCATCTTGTTATCGAAATAGCTTTTCAAATCAATCAGGTACTCGTTGATCTTGCTCGCGGCCACTTGTATGTCGCGGTTTTGCCACATGATAGTCATATCATCAGGGCGACAACTTTAATGTCCTGGGGAGGTGCCGGCATGTCTTCTAAGTACAGATTAAACAGAGCGAGCGATAAGACTCCGCCTTGCGGAACACCGTCAGCTATGGGGATACTTTTAGAGACATGATTTTGAAACATAACTTTTGCTCGACGGCCCTTGACGAATGCTGTTATCCAACGCTTTTGCCACGGTGGAATAGAGGACTTCAGTATGTTATCCGATAGAATATCCAGGTTAACACTGTCGAATGCCTTTGTCAAGTCCAGGGCTACAGCAACGGTCCTGAGGGGTTTCTCATGATGAAGCCGTCGATGGCATAGCCAACGATTTTCAAAAGCGCCGTCGTGGTGGAATGTAGCTTCCTAAAGCCGTGCTGGTGATGTTGTTTCTCATTACGCTGAGCCAAATCATTGACGATAAGCTTTTCAGCAACCTTGGCTAGAGGTGACAGAAGGCTTATTGGCCTGTATCCTTTCGCTAATGACAGCGATTTACTGGGCTTAGGCAGAGGAATGACATTTGCTGTTTTCCAGTCTTGTGGCAGTGTGCAGGTTCGGAATGATGTGTTTATTAAATCAGTGGGCAGCGAGAGAAATTCACTGGGGAGCTTCTTTAGGACTGCTGGACAGATTCCGTCAGGTCCAATGGCTTTGGAATTACGCATTTCCTTTATAATCTTCTCCACCTGTGCAGGAGTGAAGGCATCAGCAGTGCCCATAAGCGGAAGGCGGCACAGCTCCCTTACTGTCACCCGGTTTTGCGAGCCACGCTTCGCACATGTTATGAAAAAGCTCCTGCCCAGAGCGTAAGCAATATCTTGTCCTGACTTGAATACATTGTTCTCAAACTCGGTAGTAGATACGGTGGCGGGTGTGGTTTTTCCGGAGTTTTTTCAGGATTTTCCATGTAGCAGCACCATCTGCCTTGGAGTTCAATTTTTCAGTGAACTTCTGCCACTCGTCTTTCTTGTGCCTGACTAAGTCTTTTCTAATCTTGTCGTCAAGTTCAGTGACCTCCGGGTCCAGATGGTTGGCAGATCTATTTTCATCTCTTGTCCTGATTTTCTGAAGTATTTCCCTGGTGACATTAGGGTAAAAAGTTTCCACACGTCCTTCTGGTATGGCCGCTTTCATAACCTTCCGGATAGCGTCAGATATGTGACGCTCTTTCTGGTGCACATGGCCATTCCATGGATATTCAGCCGCTCGGTGAAGTGCAACCTCTCTGAATAGGCTCCAGTCTGCAAGGCCTAAATTGAGATAAGAACGGTGACGAATACCAGAATAAGATCTAGAGAATTTGAGAGATCGATATGGACGAAAATGGGAATGTGATCACTAGACAGAGTTGTAGAAGTGGACCACGAGCAAGCACTAGAAAGATTGGAGGAAACGAGCGAAATGTCTGGGCTAGAAGATCGGCCGATGGAAGGGAGGCGAGTGGGCTGATCATCGTTTAGGATAACCAGATCGCACTCCTCCGCCCATTCCTCGACGTCCTCTCCTCTAACATCAGAGTCAAGTGAAGAGCAAAAGGTATGAGCATTGAAGTCGCCCGCGAAGACGACTGAGGGTGAGAGGGCGCAGTCGTTGAATTGTTTTAGAAGAGGGATAGGATTATAGGTTGGGGGACAAGATGTAGTTGGGGGAATGTAGATGTTGAAGAGAGATAGGGGAGTTTTGAGTGGGAGATGGATGGGGACGGACTCGAGAGTACCGTCCGTAGGGACATTGGGAATTAGGTGAGAAGGAAGAGTGGATAGTACAAAAGTAGAAACTCCTCCACCGAAAGACGATCTTGGAGCATGGTATGAAGTATAGCCAGGGATATTTGGGTGAGAAGAGGTAGCAGAGGGGGAAAGTTTGGTTTCCTGAACCATTATAACATCTAAATGGTGAGTACGAGCAAAGAGAGAGAGCTCAGATAGTTTGGCACGAAGGCCATTGAGATTTATATGTACAATAGAAAGTGGGCGATTGGAGGTAGAGGAATTAGAGTTGGAAGGTGAGGAGCATAGAACACAGCGAGAAGCAGGGGTGGTAGTAAATGGTGTGTTAACCGCGAATAAACCGCCACCTCCAAGCCGCCAACATACCGCGAATTAAATGCAGTGGAGCCGCCAAATTAACACGTATTAACCGCCACCTCCTGGCCGGCTACGAACCGAGAAATAGAAGCCACGGTTTGTTGCCGGTTTAACGAAAGCTGCCCTCTGCTTACACATACATTATGCGTGACCTTCGTCCGCATAAGTATTTTCTACACTTGGACAGGAACGACGTTTACGGTGGAAAGACGAGGGATCGGAAAGATTATACAAGTGATGCTATTTATTTTATTCATTAGGAAGAGCTTTCAAAAGGAACTTCGTAATATTTTGCTTGTTCGAAACACGATCAAAATGCAATTTTTTAAATTTTTCTTGTAAATCCTAATTCTCGTAATTTTTTGTGAGCTCCGTGAGTTTTCAGGACCACTCTCGAAAAGACATGTTAGATTAATCATTAGCCCCAATCAATCAATTGCGTGTGATCTGACAAAAGTTTGCATTTGTAGTAACTTTGTTAACTTTTTTTTTGATATTTTCAAACAAAAGTTTTTTTGAAAAACAAAAAATTTATCGGGAGGAAATTTCGAGTGAACGAAAATTTGAGAATTTCTGGATGAATTATTTACAAGGTGTTCTTGAAAAGGTAACGCTAGGTGCGAAAAAGACATTCCGCAACTAGTCGAGTAATGCATAAAATCAAAGAATGTCCTGCATTCAACTGAAATGGATAGTTAAAAACCTAAAAGAATGATGACAAACTAGATAGTCTATTTTCGTTCTTGAAAAAAAAGAATTCTATTGTTTTTTTGGAAGTGTGCAACTCAAGTCTGGCGTCCGAGATTGGGGTAATGGTGTGGTTTCGGTCATTGATGCAGTTGAATTTGTCAAGTGTTTGCCGTCTTCTCAAAATGAAACTAATCCACCGCCCGCAGTTAGTGCTGAAAATATATAGAAACACTGTTACACACTCATATGCGCATCGTTTAAGGAAAAGATTTTGTACACATATTTCAAGGTAAGAATTTGAAACACTTCGAGTGGCTCTACCAATGCACCAAAGCAACTGCGTCGCGGACCCTCAAAAAAAAATAAGAGGCCACGATGGCACTGATCTGGCAATGAAAGAGGAGTATTAGAATCTTGCAGAAAAAGGAGAACAAATTTAGTTGGTTCAGAAACAAGTTCGCATTTCTTTCCCACAAAACTCGCCCGATACGCCCCGACTAACGCTGATTAATCATTACTAAAGCATCAAATCACTTGAAAATCAGTGGCTTGGAAAATTTTCACTTTTTTGCACTAGAAAAGTTGTGGAAACCCCTTAGAAACGCGAGCAAACAATTAATTTACTACATACTCCTCATAGCCTGTGCTATGCAATGAATTATGAAAATGAAACTAACCTGATAATAGCAAAGCGAATGAATTCCGGAAGAAAATAAACAAAAGCGGGAGAAGTGTCGGCGCTCGAAAAAAAATTAACAGCTGATTGGGAGGGATTGATTAGTGCCACCAAAGAAGGCGGCCAACGTGCTTCAGCAATGATCCTTGCTTTGTTTTTGATCCCTCATCGCCCGTTTCCCTGGCGGAAGCCGTTAAAAGACTCTCCCTTGAAACACCTTTCAGTTTTAAAGATAGGCTGACGTCCTGAATCAAAATGGCTAACAGTGCTATCAAACTTCCTTAACCCTCTGCATTAATTAAACTCGTACTTGCCCTCAGTATAGATGGTCAAAACTGTTCCTACTGTATCTTGCTAACCGCATCCAAAAACTCCTCGGGAGGAGTTTTTCGTTAACCGCCAGTTCCTCTCGCATTTCAGCACTATATCCGTGCTGTCTGCGAGAGTATGTTAAACGCGAACTTACCGCGAGGATGCCACGTGGCGGAATTTTAGAGAAAAAAACAGACCTGAAAACGTTTTGAAAAGGCTATTTTTCGTAACAAAGGTTGCAATTGTCGCTTTTTCGAGGCGTTTTCATTGGAAGTGTATAAGAGGCCTACCATTGGGGGATGTTAGAGTGAAACTAGAGCGAGTTCTCTCTTAACTATCAAGAGTTATCATTACAATCTGGTGTGGTTAAACTCGCGTTTAACGCGAATTTAACTCCTGTTAACTCGCGTTTAACACACCCAATTACTACCACCCCAGAGTTATGATGCCTCACAGAACTGAGACCCGAACAGAAGAGATGCACCCACCTTTGGCATCCGAAGCACTGGACGCTTGTTTTACTTCATGTGACATCCTTGCCGCACGTGGCGCATGGGTACTTCTGAGCGGGTCCAGGATTCCTCTTCACGCCGGCCCTTTGTAGGAGAATCCTTAGGAGAGCTGAGGCCAGCCAGCATCTCTCCCATAGCAAAAACCCTCTTCGTGGAGGGGTTGACGTCGGTTTGCACGGAGTTGATGTTGCTTCCTCCACATGGCCACGGCACGAACGTACGACATCTCGGCAGCGCTGCCAGGTTTCTTACGATTAGCTTTTCGGCTATCTTCGCGATAGGTGATAGCAGTCTAATAGGGCGATAGCCCTTCGCCGTAAGCTTGCGCTTTGCCTGGCTCAGGCACGGGTATCACATTGGCTGTCTTCCATGCTTGCGGTAGAGTGCAGCTCCGGAAAGAAGTGTTTATGGTATTTGAGATCATCGGTAGAAGTTCCGTGGGAAGCTTCATCAGGATGGCTGCGGAGATACCATCAGGTCCTAGATCCTTCGAATTCCGCATTTTCTTGATAGCCTTCTCCACTTGAGTAGGAGTAAAGGCCTCAGTAGCGTTCATCAGCGGCAGACGGCTCAGTTCTCTTACCGTGACTCTATTTTGTACGCCTCGCTTGGTACGTGTGATGAAAAAATTTTTGCCAAGAGCATTTGCGGCAGCATTTCCTGATTTGAAGACGCTGTTTTCGAACTCTATGCCAGAGTTCAAGGAGGGGGCAGACTTGCCAGAAATCTTCCTCAATACTTTCCACGCCGTTGTTCCGTCGGCTTTGAAATTCAACTTCGCAGTGAACTTGTCCCAACTGTCCTTCTTGTGCTTGTCCAAATCCTTTTTCATCTCTTCATCCAGCTTGGCCACCTCAGGGTCCTAATGATTCTCAGCCCTCTTTTCATCTCTTGTTTTGATCTTCTGTAGAATCTCCTTGGTGACATTAGGGTAGAAACTTCTTACACGTCCTTCAGGTATGGCCGCTTTTGTAGCCTTCCGGATGGCGTCAGATATGTGACGCTCTTTCTGGTGCACATCGCCATTCCATGGATAATCAGCTGCCTGGCGAAACGCAACCTCTCTGAACAAGACCCAGTGAGCAAGGCCTAAATTGAGATAAAAACGTTGACGAATACCAGTATAAGGGGCAAGAGAATGAGAGATCAATATGGAGAAAGATGGGGGTGTGGTCGCTGGAAAGAGTAGTAGACGTGGAACAGGTGCAAGCATTAGAAATATTGGATGAAACGAGGGAGATGCCCGAGCTAGAAGGTCGGCCGTAGGAAGGGAGACGAGTAGGCTGATCATCGTTGAGGATAACCAGATCACACTCCTCAACCCATTCTTCGACGTCTTCACCTATGGCGTCGGACTTAAGCGCAGAACAGAACGTGTGAGCATTAAAGTCACCTACAAATACAACTGATGGGGAGAGAGCAGTCATGCAACTGCTTAAGAAGAGGTATGGGGTTGTAGGTTGGAGGACAAGAAGTGGAGGAAGGGATGTAAATATTCAATAGAGATAATGGAGCTTTAAGAGGGAGATGAGCGGGTAAATTAGAAAGCACAAATGTAGAAACCCCACCTCCAAGAGCTGTCCTTGGGATGTGATTGGCAGTATAGCCAGAAATGTTTGGTTGGGGATAAGTGGTACAGGGAGAGTTTGGTTTCTTGAACCATAATAACATCCGGATGATGAGTACGTGCGAAGAGGAAGAGTTCAGACAGTTTGGCACGAATGCCGTTGGGGTTTATATGTACAATAGAGAGGGGCGGTTGGTGAATGAGGAATCAGAGTTGCTGGGGGGGGGAGCACAGAACACAACGGAAGGATGAGCCGTGATGCCTCACAGAACTAAGACCTGAACAGGAGAAGTGCACGCACCTCTGGCATCCAAAGCATTGGACGCTTGTTCCATTCCAGTTGACTTTCTTGCTGCAGAAGGCACATAGACACTTCCGGACAGGTCCAGGATTCCTCTTGACGCCAGCCCTTTGTAGTAGAATCTTCAGGAGAGCTGGGGTCAGCCAGCATCTCTCTCAGGGCGAAAACCCTCTCGGTGGAGGTAGTGATGTCGGTTTGCACGGAGTTGATCTTGCTTCCTCCACACGGCCACGGCACGAAAGTACGACATCTCGGCAGCTTACCAACAATAAACTTTGGAAAGCTGAAATTTGGATTAGGCGATTGTTAACGCAGTCTTGTAAAGGAGTGGCCGTCTAGTTGCTGAGAGGCGAGCGTTCGCGCTACGGTGCTCATCTTATAACTACCAGCGAGGGACTTGTGGATCAAGTACACCAAGGCGAAGGAGTTATCCCTTCTTGTGCTGTTCAAGCAGCAACCTATCTCACTAGGAACTACTGCGATTTAATATTGTTTCGAAGAGCTAAAGACATCTCGTCCGTTTTCGTGTATTCAGCCCACAAGCCCAGACGAGGCAAATCCGTGGGGCGCTCACTTCCTACGCGGTTTACTCGGCGCAGTACGCTCGCTGCCTCGCCTCAATGCGGCACCAGGACGTATATCACCCGCGTGCAATTGTGTCGCGCCACCGCAAACCGCTCTGCGATCGCTCGGGTGAGCTTTGGGTGCCTTCCAGGGTCTTCTTCTTCTAATCGGCCACATAGAGCTTCTCCTCATAGGTGTAAAAAGGCAGACACATCGCACGGGTTCTTCCACAGATCCATAACTGTTAGAGAAGTCGGCCTTGCAGGACATGAAAATAAATGAAATGAATCATGCCCTGGGTTGTGGCAGTCGGGACATTCGTCAGGATAGACGAGTCGATCTTTATGTACGAAGGCCTTGAGGTATGAGGAGTGTCCACATCGTAGACCTGCCAGAATGACGCGTGTACGTCTGGGTAGGTCCGATTCGCTGCCATCAATCGGGGGCGGGGCACGTCACCAAGTATTGGATTTAGGGGAGCACTGGAAAGGTATTCTCTGACGAATCGGGTGTGCTCCATTTGCAGTAATCTGACGCGATTGAGCTCCGACGTCGCCCAACGTTGACGATCCAAGACAGAGACTGAAGCATGAAGTGGCGAGCGAATATGTCGGAAATGGGGACCAGATGACAGTAATGGGAAATTAGGGTGTGCGGAATTCCTCACAATGCCAACATGGAACTGTTGCGACTGGAGTTGACAATGCTGCTTTACAGGAAGCAGCGAACACTCTTGATGTAGATGAGATACAGGTGTGGATCTAGGGCATTCAGTGATAACGCGTAGAGCAGTGTTCTGTGCACGCTGAAACTTGCTCCAAGAGGCTTCCGACAGGTGTCTTGACCAAATCGGGGCTCCATATTCCAGCACCGGCTGCACCATAGCCCTGTAGGTGGTTCCCCATGTAGTGCCTGCCAGCGAACGTAGAATGTTGCTACGTGTGTTGGCAGCAACAGCTCGAATACGTGTGTTTTCATGAAAACGCAGTGACGGGTCCAGGAATGCACCAAGTAGACGAGGGTGTTTTGATAAGGGCAGCATATTTCCTTCCCAAAGAACCTTGGGATGCAGCTTGTGTTCGGCAGTGGCTGTAGTGCACAAAGTAACGCTGGACTTGGTTGGAGAGACCTTTAGCTGCTTCGATTTGCTTGATCTTCTGGTTTGCCAGGCTTGAGGATCGGCAGAACAATTGCTTGCTTCCTTCTTCTTCTTCTTTGCAGCCACATTGAGGGTTTTGTCATAGGTTGAGGAACTGGGCGACCAGTAACGGATTTGTCCATAAGTCCATTACGGTCAGCGTGGTGGGTCTCTCCGGACATTTGAAAAGGTGTGCAGTATCATGGCCGAGGCAGCCACAGTCCG
Organism: Aplectana chamaeleonis; assembly: GCA_029168955.1. Taxonomy (NCBI): domain Eukaryota; kingdom Metazoa; phylum Nematoda; class Chromadorea; order Rhabditida; family Cosmocercidae; genus Aplectana; species Aplectana chamaeleonis. The sequence goes on from JAPDOI010001425.1 coordinate 158,748, forward strand.
GGCAAACATCTGATTTGCTGCTGTCTATTTTGCTGACGTAGGGCATAAGCATGGTAGAATGACCACAGCTGTTTCACAACAACTACTTTACTTCTTACTGCTTATCATATCATGTGATATTATCAGTTGATAGATCGAATCGCTAAAACACGTTGTAGGCTGTAATTTTCGATGGGAAGGGACAGGGGAAGTGACTAACAAGTTTGTTACTTACTGTTTCACATTAACTACTTTACTTCTTACTGCTTATCATATCATGTGATATTATCAGTTGATAGATCAAATCGCTAAAACACGTTGTAGGCTGTACTTTTCGATGGGAAGGGACAGGGGAAGTGACTAACAAGTTTGTTACTTACTGTTTCACATTAACTACTTTACTTCTTACTACTTATCATATCATGTGATATTATCAGTTGGTAGATCAACTCGCTAAAACACGTCGTAGGCTGTACTTTTCGATGGGAAGGGACAGGGGAAGTGACTAACAAGTTTGTCACTTACTGTTTCACATTAACTACTTTACGTCTTACTGCTTATCATATCATGTGATATTATCAGTTGGTAGATCAAATAGCTAAAACACGTCGTAGGCTGTACTTCGCCGGCCACCCTCTACGTAGTATTTGTTCGGCTTCTCCGAACGATGGGCCGGCTTCGCCGGCCACCCTCTACGTAGTATTTGTTCGGCTGCACCGAACTATGGGCCAGCTTGGCGGGCAACTCTCCATGTAGTATTCGTTCGGCACCGCCGAACGATCTGCCGGCTACCCTCCTCGTAGTATTCGTTCGGCTTCGCCAAACGATGGGGCAACTTGGCGGGCCGGCTTCGCCGGCCACCCACCATATAGTATTCGTTCGACTCCGCCGAACAATGGGCAACTGCGCCGAACGATGGGCCGGCTTCGCCGGCCGCCCTCCACGTAGCATTCGTTCGGCTTGGTCGAACGATCTGCCGGCATCGCCGGTCACCCTCCACGCAGTATTCATTCGGCTTCGCCGAACGGTGGGCCAGCTTCGCCGGCCACCCTCAACGTAGTATTTGTTCGGCTGCGCCGAACGATGGGGCAAGCAACTTGGCGTTCAACTCTCCACGTAGTATTCGTTCGACTGCGCAGAACGATGGGCCGGCTTCGCCGGCCACCCTCCACGTAGCATTCGTTCGGTTCGGCAGAACGATGGGCCGGCTTCGCCGGCCACCCTCCATGTAGTATTCGTTCGGCTTCGCCGAACGATGGGCCGGCTTCGCCGGCTATTCTTCACGTAGTATTCGTTCGGCTCCGCCGAACGATGGGCCAGCTTGGCGGCCACCTTCCATGTAGTATTCGTTCGGCTCCGCCGAACGATGGACCGGCTTCGCCGGCCACCCTCCATGTAGTATTCGTTCGGCTTCGCCGAACGATGGGCCGGCTTCGCCGGCCAGCCTCCATGTAGTATTCGTTCGGCTCCGCCGAACGATTGGCCGGCTTCGCCGGTCATTCTCCACGTTGTATTCGTTCGGCTCCGTCAAACGATGGGCCAGCTTTGCGGGCAACTCTCCATGTAAAATTCGTTCGGCTCCGCCGAACAGTGGGCCAGCTTGGCTGGCAACTCTCAATGTAGTATTTGTTCGACTGCGCCGAACGATGGGCCGGCTTCGCCGGCCACCCTCCACGTAGCATTCGTTCGGCTTGGCCGAACGATGGGCCGGCTTCGCCGGCCACCCTCCATGTAGTATTCGTTCGGCTTCGCCGAACGATGGGCCGGCTTCGCCGGCTATTCTTCACGTAGTATTCGTTTGGCTCCGCCGAACGATGGGCCAGCTTGGCGGGCAACTCTCCATGTAATATTCGTTCGGCTCCGCCGAACGATCTGCCGGCTACCCTACACGTAGTATTCGTTCGGCTTCGCCGAACGATGAGGCAATTTCGATCGGCTCCGCCGAACGATGGGTCGGCTTCGCCGGCCACCCTCCAAGTAGTATTTGTTCGTCTTCTCCGAACGATGGGCCGGCTTCGCCGGCCACCGTCTACGTAGTATTTGTTCGGCTCCGCCGGACGATGGACCGGCTTCGCCGGCCACCCTCAACGTAGTATTTGTTCGGCTGCGCCGAACGATGGGCTAGCTTGGCGGGCAACTCTCCATGTAGTATTAGTTCGGCTTCGCCGAACAGTGGGCCAGCTTGGCTGGCAACTCTCAATGTAGTATTCGTTCGACTGCGCAGAACGATGGGCCGGCTTCGCCGGCCACCCTCCACGTAGCATTCGTTCGGTTTGGCAGAACGATGGGCCGGCTTCGCCGGCTATTCTTCACGTAGTATTCGTTCGGCTCCGCCGAACGATGGGCCAGCTTGGCTGGCAACTCTCAATGTAGTATTTGTTCGACTGCGCCGAACGATGGGCCGGCTTCGCCGGCCACCCTCCACGTAGCATTCGTTCGGTTTGGCAGAACGATGGGCCGGCTTCGCCGGCCACCCTCCATGTAGTATTCGTTCGGCTTCGCCGAACGATGGGCCGGCTTCGCCGGCTATTCTTCACGTAGTATTCGTTTGGCTCCGCCGAACGATGGGCCAGCTTGGCGGGCAACTCTCCATGTAAAATTCGTTCGGCTCCGCCGAACAGTGGGCCAGCTTGGCTGGCAACTCTCAATGTAGTATTTGTTCGACTGCGCCGAACGATGGGCCGGCTTCGCCGGCCACCCTCCACGTAGCATTCGTTCGGCTTGGCCGAACGATGGGCCGGCTTCGCCGGCCACCCTCCATGTAGTATTCGTTCGGCTTCGCCGAACGATGGGCCGGCTTCGCCGGCTATTCTTCACGTAGTATTCGTTTGGCTCCGCCGAACGATGGGCCAGCTTGGCGGGCAACTCTCCATGTAATATTCGTTCGGCTCCGCCGAACGATCTGCCGGCTACCCTACACGTAGTATTCGTTCGGCTTCGCCGAACGATGAGGCAATTTCGATCGGCTCCGCCGAACGATGGGTCGGCTTCGCCGGCCACCCTCCAAGTAGTATTTGTTCGGCTTCTCCGAACGATGGGCCGGTTTCGCCGGCCACCCTCTACGTAGTATTTGTTCGGCTGCGCCGAACGATGGGCCAGCTTGGCGGGCAGCTCTCCATGTAGTATTCGTTCGGCTCCGCCGAACGATGGGCCAGCTTGGCGGGCAACTCTCCATAAAGTACTCGTTCGGCTCCGCCGAACGATCTGCCGGCTACCCTCCACGTAGTATTCGTTCGGCTTCGCCAAAGATGGGGCAACATGGCGGGCCGGCTTCGCCGGCCACCCACCATATAGTATTCGTTCGACTCCGCCGAACGATGGGCCGGCTTCGCCGGCCACCCTCTACGTAGTATTTGTTCGGCTTCTCCGAACGATGGGCCGGCTTCGCCGGCCACCCTCTACGTAGTATTTGTTCGGCTGCGCCGAACTATGGGCCAGCTTGGCGGGCAACTCTCCATGTAGTATTCGTTCGGCACCGCCGAACGATCTGCCGGCTACCCTCCTCGTAGTATTCGTTCGGCTTCGCCAAACGATGGGGCAACTTGGCGGGCCGGCTTCGCCGGCCACCCACCATATAGTATTCGTTCGACTCCGCCGAACGATGGGCCGGCTTCGCCGGCCACCCTCCAAGTAGTATTTGTTCGGCTTCTCCGAACGATGGGCCGGCTTCGCCGGCCACCCTCTACGTAGTATTTGTTCGGCTGCGCCGAACGATGGGCCAGCTTGGCGGGCAACTCTCCATGTAGTATTCGTTCGGCTCCGCCGAACGATGGGCCAGCTTGGCGGGCAACTCTCCATAAAGTACTCGTTCGGCTGCGCAGAACGATGGGCCGGCTTCGCCGGCCACCCTCCACGTAGCATTCGTTCGGTTTGGCAGAACGATGGGCCGGCTTCGCCGGCTATTCTTCACGTAGTATTCGTTCGGCTCCGCCGAACGATGGGCCAGCTTGGCTGGCAACTCTCAATGTAGTATTTGTTCTGACTGCGCCGAACGATGGGCCGGCTTCGCCGGCCACCCTCCACGTAGCATTCGTTCGGCTTGGCCGAACGATGAGCGGCTTCGCCGGCCACCCTCCCTGTAGTATTCGTTCGGCTTCGCCGAACGATGGGCCGGCTTCGCCGGCTATTCTTCACGTAGTATTCGTTTGGCTCCGCCGAACGATGGCCAGCTTGGCGGGCAACTCTCCATGTAAATTCGTTCGGCTCCGCCGAACAGTGGCCAGCTTGGCTGGCAACTCTCAATGTAGTATTTGTCCGACTGCGCCGAACGATGGGCCGGCTTCGCCGGCCACCCTCCACGTAGTATTTGTTCGGCTTCTCCGAACGATGGGCCGGTTTCGCCGGCCACCCTCTACGTAGTATTTGTTCGGCTGCGCCGAACGATGGGCCAGCTTGGCGGGCAGCTCTCCATGTAGTATTTGTTCGGCTCCGCCGAACGATGGGCCAGCTTGGCGGGCAACTCTCCATAAAGTACTCGTTCGGCTCCGCCGAACGATCTGCCGGCTACCCTCCACGTAGTATTCGTTCGGCTTCGCCAAAGATGGGGCAACATGGCGGGCCGGCTTCGCCGGCCACCCACCATATAGTATTCGTTCGACTCCGCCGAACGATGGGCCGGCTTCGCCGGCCACCCTCTACGTAGTATTTGTTCGGCTTCTCCGAACGATGGGCCGGCTTCGCCGGCCACCCTCTACGTAGTATTTGTTTGGCTGCGCCGAACTATGGGCCAGCTTGGCGGGCAACTCTCCATGTAGTATTCGTTCGGCACCGCCGAACGATCTGCCGGCTACCCTCCTCGTAGTATTCGTTCGGCTTCGCCAAACGATGGGGCAACTTGGCGGGCCGGCTTCGCCGGCCACCCACCATATAGTATTCGTTCGACTCCGCCGAACGATGGGCCGGCTTCGCCGGCCACCCTCCAAGTAGTATTTGTTCGGCTTCTCCGAACGATGGGCCGGCTTCGCCGGCCACCCTCCAAGTAGTATTTGTTCGGCTTCTCCGAACGATGGGCCAGCTTGGCGGGCAACTCTCCATGTAGTATTCGTTCGGCTCCGCCGAACGATGGGCCAGCTTGGCGGGCAACTCTCCATAAAGTACTCGTTCGGCTCCGCCAAACGATCTGCCGGCTACCCTCCACGTAGTATTCGTTCGGCTTCGCCAAAGATGGGGCAACATGGCGGGCCGGCTTCGCCGGCCACCCACCATATAGTATTCGTTCGACTCCGCCGAACGATGGGCCGGCTTCGCCGGCCACCCTCCATGTAGTATTCGTTTGGCTTCGCCAAGCGATGGGCCGGCTTCGCCGGCCACCCTCTACGTAGTATTTCTTCGGCTGCGCCAAACGATGGGCCAGCTTTGCGGGCAACTCTCCATGTAAAATTCGTTCGGCTCCGCCAAACGATGGGCCGGCTTCGCCGGCCATTCTCCACGTAGTATTCGCCAAACGATGGGCCAGCTTTGCGAGCAACTCTCCATGTAAAAATCGTTCGGCTCCGCCGAACAGTGGACCAGCTTGGCTGGCAACTCTCAATGTAGTATTCGTTCAACTGCGCCGAACGATGGGCCGGCTTCGCCGGCCGCCCTCCACGTAGCATTCGTTCGGCTTGGTCGAACGATCTGCCGGCATCGCCGGTCACCCTCCACGCAGTATTCATTCGGCTTCGCCGAACGGTGGGCCAGCTTCGCCGGCCACCCTCAACGTAGTATTTGTTCGGCTGCGCCGAACGATGGGGCAAGCAACTTGGCGTTCAACTCTCCACGTAGTATTCGTTCGGCTTCGCCGAACGATGGCCCGGCTTCGCCGGCCACCCTTCATGTAGTATTCGTTCGGTTCCGCCGAACGATCTGCCGGCATCGCCGGTCACCCTCCACGCAGTATTCATTCGGCTTCGCCGAACGGTGGGCCAGTTTCGCCGGCCACCCTCAACGTAGTATTTGTTCGGCTGCGCCGAACGATGGGCTAGCTTGGCGGGCAACTCTCCATGTAGTATTAGTTCGGCTTCGCCGAACGATGGGCCGGCTTCGCCGGCCATTCTCCACGTAGTATTCGTTCGGCTCCGCCGAACGATCTGCCGGCTACCCTCCATGTAAAATTCGTTCGGCTCCGCCGAACAGTGATCCAGCTTGGCTGGCAACTCTCAATGAGTATTCGTTCGACTGCGCAGAACGATGGGCCGGCTTCGCCGGCCACCCTCCATGTAGTATTCGTTCGGCTTCGCCGAACGATGGGCCGGCTTCGCCGGCTATTCTTCACGTAGTATTCGTTCGGCTCCGCCGAACGATGGGCCAGCTTGGCGGCCACCTTCCATGTAGTATTCGTTCGGCTACGACGAACGATGGACCGGCTTCGCCGGCCACCCTCCATGTAGTATTCGTTCGGCTTCGCCGAACGATGGGCCGGCTTCGCCGGCCATCCTCCATGTAGTATTCGTTCAGCTCCGCCGAACGATGGGCCGGCTTCGCCGGCCAATCTCCACGTAGTATTCGTTCGGCTCCGCCAAACGATGGGCCAGCTTTGCGGGCAACTCTCCATGTAAATTCGTTCGGCTCCGCCGAAAGATGGGCCGGCTTCGCCGGCCATTCTCCACGTAGTATTCGTTCGGCTTGGCCGAACGATGGGCCGGCTTGGCGGCCACCTTCCATGTAGTATTCGTTCGGCTCCGCCGAACGATGGACCGGCTTCGCCGGCCACCCTCCATGTAGTATTCGTTCGGCTTCGCCGAACGATGGGCCGGCTTCGCCGGCTATTCTTCACGTAGTATTCGTTCGGCTCCGCCGAACGATGGGCCAGCTTGGCGGCCACCTTCCATGTAGTATTCGTTCGGCTCCGCCGAACGATGGAACGGCTTCGCCGGCCACCCTCCATGTAGTATTCGTTCCGCTTCGCCGAACGATGGTACGGACCCTTCGCCGGCTATTCTTCACGTAGTATTCGTTCGGCTCCGCCGAACGATGGGCCAGCTTGGCGGCCACCTTCCACGTAGTATTCGTTCGGCTCCGCCGAACGATCTGCCGGCTACCCTCCATGTAAAATTCGTTCGGCTCCGCCGAACAGTGATCCAGCTTGGCTGGCAACTCTCAATGAGTATTCGTTCGACTGCGCAGAACGATGGGCCGGCTTCGCCGGCCACCCTCCATGTAGTATTCGTTCGGCTACTCGCCGAACGATGGGCCAGCTTCGCCGGCTATTCTTCACGTAGTATCTGTTCGGCTCCGCCGAACGATGGGCCAGCTTGGCGGCCACCTTCCATGTAGTATTCGTTCGGCTACGACGAACGATGGACCAACTTCGCCGGCCACCCTCCATGTAGTATTCGTTCGACTGCCGAATTACGATGGCGCCGGCTTCGCCGGCCATCCTCCATGTAGTATTCGTTCAGCTCCGCCGAACGATGGGCCAACTTCGCCGGCCAATCTCCACGTAGTATTCGTTCGGCCCGCCAAACGATGGAGCCAGCTTCTGCGGGCAACTCTCCATGTAAATTCGTTCGGCTCCGCCGAAGATGGAGCCGGCTTCGCCGGCCATTCTCCATGTAGTATTCGTTGCCCGGCTTATGGCCGAACGATGGGCCGGTTCATGGCGGCCACCCTCCATGTAGTATTCGTTCGGCTGCCGAACGATGGGGACCAGCTTCGCCGGCCACCCTCATGTGGTATTCGTTCGGCCTCCGAACGATAAGCGGCTTCGCCGGCTATTCTTCACGTAGTATTCGTTCGGCTCCGCCGAACGATGGGCCAGCTTGGCGGCCACCTTCCATGTGGTATTCGTTCGGCTCCGCCGAACGATGGAACGGCTTCGCCGGCCACCCTCCATAGTATCTCGTTCGGCTTCGCTGAACGCCGCGCCAGGCTTCGCCAACCATCCTCCATAGAATATTCTGTTCGGCTTCGCCGAACGATGGGCCGGCTTCGCCGGCTATTCTTCACGTAGTATCTCGTTCGGCTCCGCCGAACGATAGATCAACTTGGCGGCCACCTTCCATGTAGTATCTCGTTCGGCTCCGCCGAACGATTGGAGCCAACTAGCGGCCACCTTCCATGTAGTATTTGTTCGGCTCCGCCGAACGATGGACCGGCTTCGCCGGCCACCCTCCATGTAGTATTGGTTCGGCTTCGCCGAACGATGGGCCGGCGGCGCCGGCTATTCTTCACGCAGGATTCGTGCGGCTCCGCCGAACGATGACCAACAGCGGCCACCTCCCATGTAGTATTCGTTCGGCTCCGCCGAACGATGGAACGGCTTCGCCGGCCACCCTCCATGTAGTATTCGTTCGGCTTCGCCGAACGATGGGCCGGCTTCGCCGGCCATCCTCCATGTAGTATTCGTTCGGCTTCGCCAAACGATGGGCAGGCTTCGCCGGCTATTCTTCACGTAGTATTCGTTCGGCTCCGCCGAACGGCGATGGGCCAGCTTTGCGGGCAACTCTCCATGTAAAATTCGTTCGGCTCCGCCGAACAGTGGGCCAGCTTGGCTGGCAACTCTCAATGTAGTATTTGTTCGACTGCGCCGAACGATGGGCCGGCTTCGCCGGCCACCCTCCACGTAGTATTCGTTCGGCTTCGCCGAACGATGAGGCAATTTCGATCGGCTCCGCCGAACGATGGTTCGGCTTCGCCGGCCACCCTCCAAGTAGTATTTGTTCGGCTTCTCCGAACGATGGGCCGGCTTCGCCGGCCACCCTCTACGTAGTATTTGTTCGGCTCCGCCGAACGATGGACCGGCTTCGCCGGCCACCCTCAACGTAGTATTTGTTCGGCTGCGCCGAACGATGGGCTAGCTTGGCGGGCAACTCTCCATGTAGTATTAGTTCGGCTTCGCCGAACAGTGGGCCAGCTTGGCTGGCAACTCTCAATGTAGTATTCGTTCGACTGCGCAGAACGATGGGCCGGCTTCGCCGGCCACCCTCCACGTAGCATTCGTTCGGTTTGGCAGAACGATGGGCCGGCTTCGCCGGCTATTCTTCACGTAGTATTCGTTCGGCTCCGCCGAACGATGGGCCAGCTTGGCGGCCACCTTCCATGTAGTATTCGTTCGGCTCCGCCGAACGATGGACCGGCTTCGCCGGCCACCCTCCATGTAGTATTCGTTCGGCTTCGCCGAACGATGGGCCGGCTTCGCCGGCCATCCTCCATGTAGTATTCGTTCGGCTCCGCCGAACGATGGGCCGGCTTCGCCGGCCATTCTACACGTTGTATTCGTTCGGCTCCGCCAAACGATGGGCCAGCTTTGCGGGCAACTCTCCATGTAAAATTTGTTCGGCTCCGCCGAACAGTGAACCAACGGCTGGCAACTCTCAATGTAGTATTTGTTCGACTGCGCCGAACGATGGGCCGGCTTCGCCGTCCACCCTCCACGTAGCATTCGTTCGGCTTGGCCGAACGATGGGCCGGCTTCGCCGGCCACCCTCCATGTACTCAGACAATGGGGTGGACCGACGGCGGACAAGTTGCGTACCGACAGCGGGATGGGCGACGTTTGGAACGCAATTTGCACGCGGTCGGCACGCAAATTAGCGCGGTCGATACGCACTGCCACGCGGTCAGCACGGAATACCACGCGGTTAGTACGTATAGCCGCGCGGTCGGTACATCTTGCCACGCGGTCGGCACGCATTGTCGCGCCCTCGGTACGCACTGCCACGCGGTCAGTACGCATCGCTACGCGGTCGGTAGGCATTGCCACGCGGTCAGTACGAACGCTTTTCGGATACTAGCAGCAGTGGAAACGCATTGTGACGCGGTCGGTACGCAACGCAACGTGGTTGGTACGTATAGCCGCGCGGTCGGTACATCTTGCCACGCGGTCGGTACGCATTGTCGCGCCCTCGGTACGCACTGCCACGCGGTCGATACAAACTGCCACGGCGGTCGGTACGCAACGCAACGCGGTTAGTACGCACCGCCGCGCGGTCGGTACGTCTCGCCACGCGGTCAGTACGCATTGTCACGCGGTCGATACATACTGCCGCGCGGTCGGTACGCATTGACCCGCGATCAGTACACATTGCCACGCGATCAGTACGCTTTATCTCGTGGTTCGTACGCAAAAACACGCGGTCGTAACAAACTGCCACGGCGGTCGGTACGCAACGCAACGCGGTTAGTACGGACCGCGGCGCGGTCGGTACGTCTCGCCAAGCGGTCAGTACGCATTGCCACGCGGTCAATACGAACTCTTTCCAAATCCTGAAAGCGGTCGGTACGCATCCACACGCGCTCGTAACGCATTGCCTCGCGGTAGGTACGGTATTAGTCCGCGGTCGGCATAAATGTCGCACATAGGATTGGCCACGGTTAGTACGCATTCACACGTGGTATGCCCAATTTTATCGCTCGCTCAGTCCAAAACTTTTTCTAAAAATCCGACAGCTGTCAGTACGCATGCATGCGCGTCAGGCATATATTGCTTCCAACGAAATGACACTGTTTTAGAACGCATTATTACCCAGATGCACGGCTGGCTTTCCAACCGCGAATTACGAGCTTTTCTGAAGGGAGCATACACGCTCGTAAATGTGGTTGAGATAACAACGAAAATAGAACGGTATGTCCGATTAAAACTACTATGCATTTTGAAGCGTCAAAAACGACCTACAAGGCCGCTACACGAGTGAGAAGTTGGTCCCGCCCTGTATTTCTCCGCCTCCTCTATTTACCGTACTCCTCCAAAACAGGGGTACTGTGCTATTCCCACCGTCGTCGATGTATGTGACTTAATTATTGTACTTATTGTAGTACTCACAAACGTCGTTGACGGTGGGAGTGGCCCAGCACCCCTGTTTTGGAGGAGGGCGCAAATACGCGGGGCGGAGAAATACAGGGCTGGGCCAGGTTCTTACTCGTGTAGCGGCATTGTGGTTCGTTGTTGACGCTTAAAAATGCGTAGGCGTTGTAATCTGGGCCATGCCATCTTAATTTCGTAGTTATCTCCAACAAATTTACGAGCGTGTATGCTGCTTTAACCAATAAAATCTATTGGGTTGATGCATAATTTTGGAACGGTTTTAATAACGCGTTTTTTTCAGTGAAATCTGGCGTTTGGTCCTCAATATTTATATAAAAATGATCCTCAATATTCAGTTAAAAATGCGTCTCGAAACCACACTCATATTCGCCATATTATGCTCTACCATTACGAGAAAGGACAGACCGCAGCCTAGTCATTTCGCGATCTCAACGAACTTTTTGGCAAAGGAACAATTATTTATAGTGCAGTACGGAAGTGGTTTATTCGCTTTGAATTAGGTGGCACTAGTTTGGAGTATGAAGAGTGAAGAGGTCGAATATCGGATTTTGATGATCTAGTACTTTTGATAGCCGTAGAATAGGACGAAAGCCTGACAACGCAAACGCTGCCTGAAGACTTTAATATCAATCAATCAACGATCATTCGACGCCTGAAGAATCTTGGAAAGGTATGGAAATTGGCTTGATGGGCGCCACACGAGCTCTCCGACAACAACAGAGCTGAACGCTCTCGAATTTCCACCGATTTGCTGCAGCGAAACCAACAAACACCATTCTAACGCCCATCCGCAAGTTGGGCGCCGTGTGGTCGAATCCATCGCCAATAGGGTATAGATTCGATGGGAAGGGACAGGGGAAGTGACTAACAAGTTTGTTACTCACTGTTTCACATTAACTACTTTACTTCTTACTGCTTATCATATCATATGATATTATCAGTTGGTAGACCAAATCGCTTAAACACGTCGTAGGCTGTACTTTTCGATGGGAAGGGACAGGGGAAGTGACTAACAAGTTTGTCACTTACTGTTTCACATTAACTACTTTACTTCTTACTGCTTATCATATCATTTGATATTATCAGTTGGTAGATCAAATCGCTAAAACACGTCGTAGGCTGTACTTTTCGATGGGAAGGGACAGGGGAAGTGACTAACAAGTTTGCTACTTACTGTTTCACATTACCTACTTTACTTCTTACTGCTTGTCATATCATTTGATATTATCAGTTGGTAGATCAAATCGCTAAAAGTAGGCTGTACTTTTCGTTGGGAAAGGACAGGGAAAGTGACTAACAAGTTTGTTACTTACTGTTTCACAACAACTACTTTACTTCTTACTGCTTATCATATCATGTGATATTATCAGTTGGTAGATCAAATCGCTAAAAGTAGGCTGTACTTTTCGTTGGGAAAGGACAGGGAAAGTGACTAACAAGTTTGTTACTTACTGTTTCACAACAACTACTTTACTTCTTACTGCTTATCATATCACGTGATATTATCAGTTGGTAGACCAAATCGCTTAAACACGTCGTAGGCTGTACTTTTCGATGGGAAGGGACAGGGGAAGTGACTAACAAGTTTGTCACTTACTGTTTCACATTAACTACTTTACTTCTTACTGCTTATCATATCATGTGATATTATCAGTTGGTAGATCAAATCGCTAAAAGTAGGCTATACTTTTCGATGGGACGGGCCAGGGGAAGTGACTAACAAGTTTGCTACTTACTGTTTCACAACAACTACTTTACTTCTTACTGCTTATCATATCATGTGATATTATCAGTTGGTAGACCAAATCGCTTAAACACGTCGTAGGCTGTACTTTTCGATGGGAAGGGACAGGGGAAGTGACTAACAAGTTTGTCACTTACTGTTTCACATTAACTACTTTACTTCTTACTGCTTATCATATCATGTGATATTATCAGTTGGTAGATCAAATCGCTAAAACACGTCGTAGGCTGTACTTTTCGATGGAAGGGACAGGGGAAGTGACTAACAAGTTTGTTACTTACTGTTTCACAACAACTACTTTACTTCTTACTGCTTATCATATCACGTGATATTATCAGTTGGTAGACCAAATCGCTTAAACACGTCGTAGGCTGTACTTTTCGATGGGAAGGGACAGGGGAAGTGACTAACAAGTTTGTCACTTACTGTTTCACATTAACTACTTTACTTCTTACTGCTTATCATATCATGTGATATTATCAGTTGGTAGATCAAATCGCTAAAAGTAGGCTATACTTTTCGTTGGGAAAGGACAGGGAAAGTGACTAACAAGTTTGTTACTTACTGTTTCACATTAACTACTTTACTTCTTACTACTTATCATATCATGTGATATTATCAGTTGGTAGATCAAATCGCATAAAGTAGGCTGTACTTTTCGTTGGGAAAGGACAGGGAAAGTGACTAACAAGTTTGTTACTTACTGTTTCACATTAACTACTTTACTTCTTACTACTTATCATATCATGTGATATTATCAGTTGGTAGATCAACTCGCTAAAACACGTCATAGACTGTACTTTTCGATGGGACGGGCCAGGGGAAGTGACTAACAAGTTTGCTACTTACTGTTTCACAACAACTACTTTACTTCTTACTGCTTATCATATCATGTGATATTATCAGTTGGTAGACCAAATCGCTTAAACACGTCGTAGGCTGTACTTTTCGATGGGAAGGGACAGGGAAAGTGACTAACAAGTTTGTCACTTACTGTTTCACATTAACTACTTTACTTCTTACTGCTTATCATATCATGTGATATTATCAGTTGGTAGATCAAATCGCTAAAACACGTCGTAGGCTGTACTTTTCGATGGAAGGGACAGGGGAAGTGACTAACAAGTTTGTTACTTACTGTTTCACATTAACTACTTTACTTCTTACTGCTTATCATATCATGTGATATTATCAGTTGGTAGATCAAATCGCATAAAGTAGGCTGTACTTTTCGTTGGGAAAGGACAGGGAAAGTGACTAACAAGTTTGTTACTTACTGTTTCACATTAACTACTTTACTTCTTACTACTTATCATATCATGTGATATTATCAGTTGGTAGATCAACTCGCTAAAACACGTCATAGACTGTACTTTTCGATGGGAAGGGACAGGGGAAGTGACTAACAAGTTTGTTACTTACTGTTTCACATTAACTACTTTACTTCTTACTGCTTATCATATCATGTGATATTATCAGTTGGTAGACCAAATCGCTTAAACACGTCGTAGGCTGTACTTTTCGATGGGAAGGGACAGGGAAAGTGACTAACAAGTTTGTCACTTACTGTTTCACATTAACTACTTTACTTCTTACTACTTATCATATCATGTGATATTATCAGTTGGTAGATCAACTCGCTAAAACACGTCATAGACTGTACTTTTCGATGGGAAGGGACAGGGGAAGTGACTAACAAGTTTGTTACTTACTGTTTCACACTAACTACTTTACTTCTTACTTCTTATCATATCATGTGATATTATCAGTTGGTAGATCAACTCGCTAAAACACGTCGTAGGCTGTACTTTTCGATGGGAAGGGACAGGGGAAGTGACTAACAAGTTTGTTACTCACTGTTTCACATTAACTACTTTACTTCTTACTGCTTATCATATCATATGATATTATCAGTTGGTAGACCAAATCGCTTAAACACGTCGTAGGCTGTACTTTTCGATGGGAAGGGACAGGGGAAGTGACTAACAAGTTTGTCACTTACTGTTTCACATTAACTACTTTACTTCTTACTGCTTATCATATCATTTGATATTATCAGTTGGTAGATCAAATCGCTAAAACACGTCGTAGGCTGTACTTTTCGATGGGAAGGGACAGGGGAAGTGACTAACAAGTTTGCTACTTACTGTTTCACATTAACTACTTTACTTCTTACTGCTTATCATATCATGTGATATTATCAGTTGGTAGATCAACTCGCTAAAACACGTTGTAGGCCGTACTTTTCGATGGGAAGGGCCAGGGGAAGTGACTAACAAGTTTGTTACTTACTGTTTCACATTAACTACTTTACTTCTTACTGCTTATCATATCAAGTGATATTATCAGTTGGTAGACCAAATCGCTTAAACACGTCGTAGGCTGTACTTTTCGATGGGAAGGGACAGGGGAAGTGACTAACAAGTTTGTCACTTACTGTTTCACATTAACTACTTTACTTCTTACTGCTTATCATATCATTTGATATTATCAGTTGGTAGATCAAATCGCTAAAAGTAGGCTGTACTTTTCGTTGGGAAAGGACAGGGAAAGTGACTAACAAGTTTGTTACTTACTGTTTCACAACAACTACTTTACTTCTTACTGCTTATCATATCATGTGATATTATCAGTTGGTAGATCAACTCGCTAAAAGTAGGCTGTACTTTTCGTTGGGAAAGGACAGGGAAAGTGACTAACAAGTTTGTTACTTACTGTTTCACAACAACTACTTTACTTCTTACTGCTTATCATATCACGTGATATTATCAGTTGGTAGACCAAATCGCTTAAACACGTCGTAGGCTGTACTTTTCGATGGGAAGGGACAGGGGAAGTGACTAACAAGTTTGTCACTTACTGTTTCACATTAACTACTTTACTTCTTACTGCTTATCATATCATGTGATATTATCAGTTGGTAGATCAACTCGCTAAAACACGTCATAGACTGTACTTTTCGATGGGACGGGCCAGGGGAAGTGACTAACAAGTTTGTTACTTACTGTTTCGCAACAACTACTTTACTTCTTACTGTTTATCATATCATGTGATATTATCAGTTGGTAGACCAAATCGCTTAAACACGTCCTAGGCTGTACTTTTCGATGGGAAGGGACAGGAGAAGTGACTAACAAGGTTGTCACTGACTGTTTCACATTAACTACTTTACATCTTACTGCTTATCATATCATGTGATATTATCAGTCGGTAGATCAAATCGCTAAAACACGTCGTGGGCTGTACTTTTCGATGGGAAGGGACAGGGAATGTGACTAACAAGTTTGTTACTTACTGTTTCACAACAACTACTTTACTTCTTACTGCTTATCATATCAAGTGATATTATCAGTTGGCAGACCAAATCGCTTAAACACGTCGTAGGCTGTACTTTTCGATGGGAAGGGACAGGGGAAGTGACTAACAAGTTTGTCACTTACTGTTTCACATTAACTACTTTACTTCTTACTGCTTATCATATCATGTGATATTATCAGTTGGTAGATCAAATCGCTAAAACATGTCGTAGGCTATACTTTTCGTTGGGAAAGGACAGGGAAAGTGACTAACAAGTTTGTTACTTACTGTTTCACATTAACTACTTTACTTCTTACTACTTATCATATCATGTGATATTATCAGTTGGTAGATCAAATCGCTAAAAGTAGGCTGTACTTTTCGTTGGGAAAGGACAGGGAAAGTGACTAACAAGTTTGTTACTTACTGTTTCACATTAACTACTTTACTTCTTACTACTTATCATATCATGTGATATTATCAGTTGGTAGATCAACTCGCTAAAACACGTCATAGACTGTACTTTTCGATGGGACGGGCCAGGGGAAGTGACTAACAAGTTTGCTACTTACTGTTTCACAACAACTACTTTACTTCTTACTGCTTATCATATCATGTGATATTATCAGTTGGTAGACCAAATCGCTTAAACACGTCGTAGGCTGTACTTTTCGATGGGAAGGGACAGGGAAAGTGACTAACAAGTTTGTCACTTACTGTTTCACATTAACTACTTTACTTCTTACTGCTTATCATATCATGTGATATTATCAGTTGGTAGATCAAATCGCTAAAACACGTCGTAGGCTGTACTTTTCGATGGAAGGGACAGGGGAAGTGACTAACAAGTTTGTTACTTACTGTTTCACATTAACTACTTTACTTCTTACTGCTTATCATATCATGTGATATTATTAGTTGGTAGATCAACTCGCTAAAACACGTTGTAGGCCGTACTTTTCGATGGGAAGGGCCAGGGGAAGTGACTAACAAATTTGTTACTTATTGTTTCACATTAACTACTTTACTTCTTACTGCTTATCATATCAAGTGATATTATCAGCTGGTAGACCAAATCGCTTAAACACGTCGTAGGCTGTACTTTTCGATGGGAAGGGACAGGGGAAGTGACTAAAAAGTTTGTCACTTACTGTTTCACATTAACTACTTTACTTCTTACTGCTTATCATATCATGTGATATTATCGGTTGGTAGATCAAATCGCTAAAAGTAGGCTGTAATTTTCGTTGGGAAAGGACAGGGAAAGTGACTAACAAGTTTGTTACTTACTGTTTCACAACAACTACTTTACTTCTTACTGCTTATCATATCATGTGATATTATCAGTTGTTAGATCAAATCGCTAAAACACGTTGTAGGCTGTACTTTTCGATGGGAAGGGACAGGGGAAGTGACTAACAAGTTTGTTACTTACTGTTTCACATTAACTACTTTACTTCTTACTACTTATCATATCATGTGATATTATCAGTTGGTAGATCAACTCGCTAAAACACGTCATAGACTGTACTTTTCGATGGGAAGGGACAGGGGAAGTGACTAACAAGTTTGTTACTTACTGTTTCACATTAACTACTTTACTTCTTACTTCTTATCATATCATGTGATATTATCAGTTGGTAGATCAACTCGCTAAAACACGTCGTAGGCTGTACTTTTCGATGGGAAGGGACAGGGGAAGTGACTAACAAGTTTGTTACTCACTGTTTCACATTAACTACTTTACTTCTTACTGCTTATCATATCATGTGATATTATCAGTTGGTAGATCAAATCGCTAAAACACGTCGTAGGCTGTACTTTTCGATGGGAAGGGACAGGGGAAGTGACTAACAAGTTTGCTACTTACTGTTTCACATTAACTACTTTACTTCTTACTGCTTATCATATCATGTGATATTATCAGTTGGTAGATCAACTCGCTAAAACACGTTGTAGGCCGTACTTTTCGATGGGAAGGGCCAGGGGAAGTGACTAACAAGTTTGTTACTTACTGTTTCACATTAACTACTTTACTTCTTACTGCTTATCATATCAAGTGATATTATCAGTTGGTAGACCAAATCGCTTAAACACGTCGTAGGCTGTACTTTTCGATGGGAAGGGACAGGGGAAGTGACTAACAAGTTTGTCACTTACTGTTTCACATTAACTACTTTACTTCTTACTGCTTATCATATCATGTGATATTATCAGTTGGTAGATCAAATCGCTAAAACACGTCGTAGGCTGTACTTTTCGATGGGAAGGGACAGGGGAAGTGACTAACAAGTTTGTTACTTACTGTTTCACATTAACTACTTTACTTCTTACTGCTTATCATATCATGTGATATTATTAGTTGGTAGATCAACTCGCTAAAACACGTTGTAGGCCGTACTTTTCGATGGGAAGGGCCAGGGGAAGTGACTAACAAATTTGTTACTTATTGTTTCACATTAACTACTTTACTTCTTACTGCTTATCATATCAAGTGATATTATCAGCTGGTAGACCAAATCGCTTAAACACGTCGTAGGCTGTACTTTTCGATGGGAAGGGACAGGGGAAGTGACTAAAAAGTTTGTCACTTACTGTTTCACATTAACTACTTTACTTCTTACTGCTTATCATATCATGTGATATTATCGGTTGGTAGATCAAATCGCTAAAAGTAGGCTGTACTTTTCGTTGGGAAAGGACAGGGAAAGTGACTAACAAGTTTGTTACTTACTGTTTCACAACAACTACTTTACTTCTTACTGCTTATCATATCATGTGATATTATCAGTTGGTAGATCAAATCGCTAAAACACGTTGTAGGCTGTACTTTTCGATGGGAAGGGACAGGGGAAGTGACTAACAAGTTTGTTACTTACTGTTTCACATTAACTACTTTACTTCTTACTACTTATCATATCATGTGATATTATCAGTTGGTAGATCAACTCGCTAAAACACGTCATAGACTGTACTTTTCGATGGGAAGGGACAGGGGAAGTGACTAACAAGTTTGTTACTTACTGTTTCACATTAACTACTTTACTTTTTACTTCTTATCATATCATGTGATATTATCAGTTGGTAGATCAACTCGCTAAAACACGTCGTAGGCTGTACTTTTCGATGGGAAGGGACAGGGGAAGTGACTAACAAGTTTGTTACTCACTGTTTCACATTAACTACTTTACTTCTTACTACTTATCATATCATGTGATATTATCAGTTGGTAGATCAAATCGCTAAAACACGTCGTAGGCTGTACTTTTCGATGGGAAGGGACAGGGGAAGTGACTAACAAGTTCGCTACTTACTGTTTCACATTAACTACTTTACTTCTTACTGCTTATCATATCATGTGATATTATCAGTTGGTAGATCAACTCGCTAAAACACGTTGTAGGCCGTACTTTTCGATGGGAAGGGCCAGGGGAAGTGACTAACAAGTTTGTTACTTACTGTTTCACATTAACTACTTTACTTCTTACTGCTTATCATATCAAGTGATATTATCAGTTGGTAGACCAAATCGCTTAAACACGTCGTAGGCTGTACTTTTCGATGGGAAGGGACAGGGGAAGTGACTAACAAGTTTGTCACTTACTGTTTCACATTAACTACTTTACTTCTTACTGCTTATCATATCATGTGATATTATCAGTTGGTAGATCAACTCGCTAAAACACGTTGTAGGCCGTACTTTTCGATGGGAAGGGCCAGGGGAAATGACTAACAAGTTTCTTACTTACTGTTTCACATTAACTACTTTACTTCTTACTGCTTATCATATCATGTGATATTATCAGTTGATAGATCAAATCGCTAAAATACGTCGTAGGCTGTACTTTTAGATGGGAAGGGCCAGGGGAAGTGACTAACAAGTTTGTTACTTACTGTTTCACATTAACTACTTTACTTCTTACTGCTTATCATATCATGTGATATTATCAGTTGATAGATCAAATCGCTAAAACACGTTGTAGGCTGTACTTTTCGATGGGAAGGGACAGGGAAAGTGACTAACTAGTTTGTTACTTACTGTTTCACATTAAGTACTTTACTTCTTACTGCTTATCATATCAAGTGATATTATCAGTTGGTAGATCAACTCGCTAAAACACGTCATAGCCTGTACTTTTCGATGGGAAAGGACCGGGAAAAAAACTAACAAGTTTGTTACTTACTGTTTCACATTAACTACTTTACTTCTTACTGCTTATCGTATCAAGTGATATTATCAGTTGGTAGACCAAGTCGCTTAAACACGTCGTAGGCTGTACTTTTCGATGGGAAGGGACAGGGGAACTGACTAACAAGTTTGTTACTTACTGTTTCACATTAACTACTTTACTTCTTACTGCTTATCATATCAAGTGATATTATCAGTTGGTAGATCAACTCGCTAAAACACGTCATAGGCTGTACTTTTCGATGGGAAGGGACAGGGAAGTGACTAACAAGTTTGTTACTTACTGTTTCACATTAACTACTTTACTTCTTACTGCTTATCATATCATGTGATATTATCAGTTGGTAGATCAACTCGCTAAAACACGTCGTAGGCTGTACTTTTCGATGGGAAGGGACAGGGAACTGACTAACAAGTTTGTTACTTACTGTTTCACATTAACTACTTTACTTCTTACTGCTTATCATATCATGTGATATTATCAGTTGGTAGATCAACTCGCTTAAACACGTCGTAGGCTGTACTTTTCGATGGGAAGGGACAGGGGAACTGACTAACAAGTTTGTTACTTACTGTTTCACATTCACTACTTCACTTCTTACTGCTTATCGTATCAAGTGATATTATCAGTTGGTAGACCAAGTCGCTTAAACACGTCGTAGGCTGTACTTTTCGATGGAAAGGGACAGGGGAACTGACTAACAAGTTTGTTACTTACTGTTTCACATTAACTACTTTACTTCTTACTGCTTATCATATCATGTGATATTATCAGTTGGTAGATCAACTCGCTAAAACACGTCATAGGCTGTACTTTTCGATGGGAAAGGACCGGGAAAAAACCTAACAAGTTTGTTACTTACTGTTTCACATTCACTACTTCACTTCTTACTGCTTATCATATCATGTGATATTATCAGTTGGTAGATCAACTCGCTAAAACACGTTGTAAGCTGTATTTTTCGATGGGAAGGGACAGGGGAAGTGACAAACAAGTTTGTTACTTACTGTTTCACATTAACTACTTTACTTCTTACTGCTTATCGTATCAAGTGATATTATCAGTTGGTAGACCAAGTCGCTTAAACACGTCGTAGGCTGTACTTTTCGATGGGAAGGGACAGGGGAACTGACTAACAAGTTTGTTACTTACTGTTTCACATTAACTACTTTACTTCTTACTGCTTATCATATCATGTGATATTATCAGTTGGTAGATCAACTCGCTAAAACACGTTGTAAGCTGTATTTTTCGATGGGAAGGGACAGGGGAAGTGACAAACAAGTTTGTTACTTACTGTTTCACATTAACTACTTTACTTCTTACTGCTTATCGTATCAAGTGATATTATCAGTTGGTAGATCAACTCGCTAAAACACGTCGTAGGCTGTACTTTTCGATGGGAAAGGACAGGGAAAGTGACTAACTAGTTTGTTACTTACTGTTTCACATTAAATACTCTACTTCTTACTGCTTATCATATCATGTGATATTATCAGATGATAGGTCAAATCGCTAAAACATGTCGTAGGCTGTACTTTTCGATGGGAAGGGACAGGGGAAGTGACTAACAAGTTTGTTACTTACTGTTTCACATTAACTACTTTACTTCTTACTGCTTATCGTATCAAGTGATATTATCAGTTGGTAGACCAAGTCGCTTAAACACGTCGTAGGCTGTACTTTTCGATGGGAAGGGACAGGGGAACTGACTAACAAGTTTGTCACTTACTGTTTCACATTAACTACTTTACTTCTTACTGCTTATCATATCATGTGATATTATCAGTTGGTAGATCAAATCGCTTAAACACGTCGTAGGCTGTACTTTTCGATGGGAAGGGACAGGAAACTGACTAACAAGTTTGTTACTTACTGTTTCACATTAACTACTTTACTTCTTACTACTTATCATATCATGTGATATTATCAGTTGGTAGATCAACTCGCTAAAACACGTCGTAGGCTGTACTTTTCGATGGGAAAGGACAGGGAAAGTGACTAACTAGTTTGTTACTTACTGTTTCACATTAGGTACTTTACTTCTTACTGCTTATCATATCATGTGATATTATCAGTTGGTAGATCAAATCGCTAAAACACGTCGTAGGCTGTACTTTTCGATGGGAAGGGACAGGGGAAGTGACTAACAAGTTTGTCACTTACTGTTTCACATTAACTACTTTACTTCTTACTGCTTATCATATCATGTGATATTATCAGTTGGTAGATCAAATCGCTAAAACACGTTGTAGGCTGTACTTTTCGATGGGAAGGGACAGGGGAAGTGACTAACAAGTTTGTTACTTACTGTTTCACATTAACTACTTTACTTCTTACTGCTTATCATATCATGTGATATTATCAGTTGGTAGACCAAATCGCTTAAACACGTCGTAGGCTGTACTTTTCGATGGGAAGGGACAGGGGAAGTGACTAACAAGTTTGTCACTTACTGTTTCACATTAACTACTTTACTTCTTACTGCTTATCATATCATGTGATATTATCAGTTGGTAGATCAAATCGCTAAAAGTAGGCTGTACTTTTCGTTGGGAAAGGACAGGGAAAGTGACTAACAAGTTTGTTACTTACTGTTTCACAACAACTACTTTACTTCTTACTGCTTATCATATCATGTGATATTATCAGTTGTTAGATCAAATCGCTAAAACACGTTGTAGGCTGTACTTTTCGATGGGAAGGGACAGGGGAAGTGACTAACAAGTTTGTTACTTACTGTTTCACATTAACTACTTTACTTCTTACTACTTATCATATCATGTGATATTATCAGTTGGTAGATCAACTCGCTAAAACACGTCATAGACTGTACTTTTCGATGGGAAGGGACAGGGGAAGTGACTAACAAGTTTGTTACTTATTGTTTCACATTAACTACTTTACTTTTTACTTCTTATCATATCATGTGATATTATCAGTTGGTAGATCAACTCGCTAAAACACGTCGTAGGCTGTACTTTTCGATGGGAAGGGACAGGGGAAGTGACTAACAAGTTTGTTACTCACTGTTTCACATTAACTACTTTACTTCTTACTGCTTATCATATCATGTGATATGATCAGTTGGTAGATCAAC
>JAPDOI010001426.1:0-181776 GCA_029168955.1 Aplectana chamaeleonis
CGAATAGCATCAATATTTGCTTTGCTGAAATTCCTTCCTATATACACCACGGGGAGCATCCCGCCTTGGAAGACGGTTAATCGCAAATATGAACGGTAGAGTGGTCACTGGAGCCCAACGGTGGAGGAGATATGCTTAGAGAATTTACCATACAATTATCATTACACAAAACTAGGGTCAAGAATATGACCACCACGGTCGACGCCCTGACATATTGCTCAAGGCTATGCACTCGAGCACACAGTTAAAAAGCTTCTCGAGATGGAACTCCACATTGGCAAACTCAGATGGTTCATTCCAATTGACATCCGGGAGGTTAAAAATCGCCTGTATGATGATTGGAAGGCCAGCTACAAGAAATAAGGTCGCCGATGGTATTATACAGTTGCTCCAGACAAGTTCGAAGTACAAGATGGTGTCTCTGTACTACAACTACAAAACGTAGCCTAGGTTTTAAATCAATTTCCAAGTCAGTGCAAAGGATTTCATAAGCATCAGGGATGGACTCTGAAAGACAAGAACTGGACAAAAGAGCTTTCTAGCCATGAAAAGAACTCCCCACCTCTTTTTGCGAAGACGGTCAGACCTCAAAACCCTCGTAATGCGAGCACCAGTCACCCAGTAGTGAAACCGACTCGACCTCACCGCATAACCATGTTTCAGCGTTAGAGAGATAATATCCGTGTCGAACTTTTTGGAGCACGAATTTCACCTGCATCTACAGTTTTTGACCAAAGAACGAATATTGGTGACGATACATGTAAGACGGCACGAGTTTATCCGGGGATGGTTCAGCAGTTTCCCGAGCCTCGTAAATTGGCTGGGTCACCTAGGGACAGAATAGAGGAGTAGCCACCGGGTCACTCGTTTGACAAGACGGAAGAGAAAGGGCCGCGGGCGCCGACATTGCGGCGTTCCGCCTTACGCTTTTCCAATTCCTCTTTCGTCAGCGAGTGCCTAATGTACAACCCTTTAGTGTGAAACGACTTTAACCAATGAGCTCTGCTTACATACAAGGTTCGGCATGGTGAGTGGTTGGCAATACAATCTTAACCAAACGGGGACGACCACCTAGCCTTCGCCCATGCGATACACAGAAACGGGGCTGCATTCAACATCGAGGTGATTTAGTAATTCGTGGATACGACTCTTATCATATGTCACTCTCTGAGATGGCAAGCTACCAGATGACTCAGATAAGCCAGAAATGACAATGGATCGCTGCACTTTCGTGTTCCATACAAATACAACCAGTGTTAGAATTTTCCAGGACTAAATGGTAGAATTGAGGCTTGAAACCTGATAAAAATCCACGCACAGGATGATAGACGACAGAATTCCTAGTGACTTGAGACTTAAGAGCAGACAGTTCAGCTTGCAATGAGTGAGATTTTCTTGTGACAACTGGAAGTATTCCTAGTAACAAGCGCTTTGTTTTCATCGACAAGTTCAGCATTTCGTGACATAATAGAATCAGAAACTCTCTTTAATGGTCGAAAGAGTGACTTATCACTGCTTTCAAATGTACAGGAAGGGGAAGTGTCCTTCATCAGTTGGATCGACAGCCATCGCAAAGTCCATCGGTTCCTGCGATCCAGCGTCAGTTGCACGAGCTTGCCTCAGCCTTCGTGTCTGAAATGATAGACTGGCGGGGAGCAGCTCGCGGCATGACAACAATAAGAGCCGTCGAGAAACAGGCGTAGACCTTTATCTGGTGGCAGTTGAGGGAAAGTGATGACGATTTTCGCACCCCGCCACAGAGGTACTCAAGCAACTGTTCCACGACACGTTGAACTGGATACAGAACCAGAGCCAGTTGGACACGTCCTCAGCATAGACGACAGGACCAACATCGAGATTCTCATACGAACTACCCAACCGCCAGATACCTCAAACTTGGGTAACGATTAAACCTAAAGTAAAAAAAATAATTAAACCTTAAGTAAAAAATTAAATAAGTCAACATTCTCATGAATTAAAATCTATTGACTGGTTGTGATACTGACTCTGCTATCTGTAACTTTTAAACTGTTGAAATAAAACTTAGGCCCCGGTCATAGTTAGGATGAGCTCGACGTCTCCAGCCCGGTCGATACACACAGAATGCATTGAAATGGGATGCAAAAATCACTCGGTGTATCCCCCCGCACCCCCAACACCCCCCCAACACCCACCCGGTCGATACGTATGAACAACATGGTGAGGAGGTGAAGCTGAAGAAATCACTACTTTCTTCTCGCATCCCCCCAACACCCCCGCACCCCACACCCCAGGTCGATACGTATGTTTAAAATGATGGAGCCGAAGTTGAGAAAATCACTCGGTGTATCTGACGCGGTCGATATCCATGCAATACGTGGATGACGGCGGATGAGAAAATCACCGGAGTGGGCGGGCCTATGATAAAACATTGCGTATCACTAGAAGAGCTAACTCTTACTGCTACCTCCGTTACTTCCACCCATACTCTCCTTCACTATTTCTCTGAACAGGTGCAATCCTGTTGGCCACGTAATCATCGTCATATCTAGTTGGATGCACTGAGTGATTTTCTCAACCTCACTCCATCATTTTAAACATACGTATCGACCGAATTGGGTGTTGGGGGGTGTTCCCAGGGGTGCGGGGGTGTTGGGGGTGCGGGGGATACAGATACAAAATAGCACCAACTCTGACCGGGGCCTTTAGCCTGCTCGGATGAGTCCGGGCGGAGTAAGCAGAAGAGCGGTTGGTCATGGCAAAATACATATAACGGTGGGATAAGGAGATTTTGACATGATAAGCCCCATAAGCCTTGCTTCGACCGGCTCAAATGAGCGACATAGGCTGGCTAATACATCAACTTCAGCTAATTTTTTTGAACTTGAACGTTAGCTTTCCTGGGCGCTGTCTTTGTCACCTTGCCTCGAATCGGTAGCCACCCGCGTAATCAGTGAACGTTGGACCAAAGCAACATTACGCTACATCAGTCCTTACTTGCTACAAGATAACAGAAGGGTGTTTATTGTGGTGAGCGCGAAGCGCTCACCAGATTTGGCTAACTGATTCGCTATCGCGCAACCCCTGATCTCAGTATCAGGGTCCAGAGATCTAACGTAGGAAGACCGTTCTTTGCATTCAATATACTTTAGAATGGTGAATAACTATTCAAAAATGGTCCGGAATGGTTACCTGAGATTCGAGAAAGTGTCAAAACCACGTCATTTTGGTCGAAAAAAATGTTCATCTCCTTTTTTTTTTCAGTTGGCGTTAACGATCTTGTTGGAACACTTGTCTTTGAGCTATAGAGGCTCATTTTTGGCCAGGTAGCTGGTTTTGTTCGCACCTAGCTCCTGTCAAATTTTGAAGTTGGTTGCTCAATTTTGCGGAACCTCAAAATTGAAGGTCAAGAAAAGACAAAAACACGTAAACATGTTATTCTAAACCATCCGACGTTTACTTATTCGTAAAAATGAACTAGTGAAATAAACACCGTCACTGATAGGCTTTTGCTCAGGATTTGACGGGGCAACGCTTCAATCAATACGGCGGGATCTCGGAAGTACTTTTTGGAACGGCGCACGGTGTGACTCAGAAGTGCGCTACAGAACGCCGTAGATAGTGTGCGGGACCCCAGCAGGAGTGCGAAAGACGCCGTAGAACGTGTGTGGGACCAAAGTAGGAGTGCGCCGGACGCCGTAGAAAGTGTTTCCGGGACCCAAATGGGTGTACGCAGAACGCCGTAGAGAAGTGTGCGGGACCCAAGTGGGTGTACGTGAACGCCGTAGAAAGTGTGCGGGACCCAAAGGGGAGTGCGAACGCCGTAGAAAGTGCGGGACCCGCGGAGTAGCGGACGCCGTAGAAAGTGTGCCGGGACCCAAGTGGGAGAGGCGCCGGACGCCGTAGAAAGTTTGTGGGACCCAAATGAGGTGTACGCAGAACGCCGTAGAAAGTGTGTGGGACCCAAGTGGGAATTGCGCCGGACGCCGTAGAAAGTGTGCGGGACCCAAGTGGGAGAGCGCCGGACGCCGTAGAAAGTGTGCGGGACCCAAATGGGTGTGCGCAGAACGCCGTAGAAAGTGTGCGGGACCCAAATGGGTGTGCGCAGAACGCCGTAGTAAGTGTGTGGGACCCAAATGGGTGTGCGCAGAACGCCCTAGAAAGCGTGTGGAACCCAAATGAGAGTGCGCCGGACGCCGTAGAAAGTGTGCGGGACCCACTTGGCAGTGCGCCGTACGCCGTAGAAAGTGTGCGGGACCCAAATGGGTGTGCGCAGAACGCCCTAGAAAGTGTGTGGAACCCAAATGAGAGTGCGCCGGACGCCGTAGAAAGTGTGCGGGACCCAAAAAGGAGCGCGCAGGACGCCGTAGAAAGTGTGCGGGACCCAAAAAGGAGCGCGCAGGACGCCTTAGAAAGTGTGCGGGACCCAAGTGGGAGTGCGCAGGACGCCATAGAAAGTGTGCGGGACCCAAAAAGGAGCGCGCAGGACGCCTTAGAAAGTGTGCGGGACCCAAGTGGGAGTGCGCAGGACGCCATAGAAAGTGTGTGGGATCCAGGTGGGGTGCGCCGGACGCCGTAGAAAGTGTGCTTGCCCCGGGACCCAAGAGTGGGAGTGCGCCGGACGCCGTAGAAAGTGTGCGGGACACAAGTGGGAGTGCGCCGGACGCCGTAGAAAGTGTGCGGGACCCTAATGGGTGTGCGCAGAACGCCGTAGAAAGTTTGTGGGACTCAAATGGGTGTACGCAGAACGCCGCAGAAAGTGTGCGGGACCCAGAGTGGGGAGTAGCGCCGGACGCCGTAGAAAGTGTGCGGGACCCAAGTGGGAGGCGCCGGACGCCGTAGAGAAAGTGTGCGGGACCCAAATGGGTGTGCGCAGAACGCCCCTGAAAGTGTGTGGAACCCAAATGAGAGGTGCGCCGGACGCCGTGCAGAAAGTGTGTGCCGGGACCCATTTGGCAGAGGTGCGCCGTACGCTGTAGAAAGTGTGCGGGACCCAAATGGGTGTGCGCAGAGACGCCGTAGAAAGTGGTGCGGGACCCAAATGAGGAGTGACGCCGGACGCATGCCCGTAGAAAGTGTGCGGGACCCCCACCGTGGGAGGTGCGCCGGACGCCGTATAGAAAGTGTGCAGGGACCCCCGTGGGAAGTGCGCCGGAAGCCGTAGAGAAGTGTGCCGGGACCCAAATGGGTGTGGGCAGATCGCCGTAGTAAGTGTATGGGACCCAAATGAGAGTGGCGCCAGGACGCCACATATAAAGTGTGCAGGACCCAAAGGAGCGCGCAGGACGCCTTAGAAAGTGTGCGGGACCCAGGAAGTGGGAGTGCGCAGGACGCCATAGAAAGTGTGTGGGATCCAAGTGGGAGTGCGCCGGACGCGGTAGAAAGTGTGCGGAACCCAAGTGGGAGTGCGCCGGACGACGTAGAAAGTGTGCGGGACACAAGTGGGAGTGCGCCGGACGCCGTAGAAAGTGTACGGGACCCAAATGAGAGTGCGCCGGACGCCGTAGAAAGTGTGGGGACCCGCCCGGCAGTGCGCCGTACGCCGTAGAAAGTGTGCGGGACCCAAATGGGTGTGCGCAGAACGCTCCTAGAAAGCGTGTGGAACACAAATGAGAGTGCGCCGAACGCCGTAGAAAGTGTGCGGGACCCACTTGGGAGTGCGCCGTACGCCGTAGAAAGTGTGCGGGACCCAAAAAGGAGCGCGCAGGACGCCTTAGAAAGTGTGCGGGACCCAAAAAGGAGCGCGCAGGACGCCTTAGAAAGTGTGCGGGACCCAAATGGGTGTGCGCAAAGAACGCCGTAGTAAGTGTGTGGGACTCCAAATGGGTGTGCGCCAGAACGCCCTAGAAGAAAGCGTGTGGAACTCCAAATGAGAGTGCGCCGGACGCCCGTAGAAAGTGTGCGGGACTCCACTTGGCAGTGCGCCGTACGCCGTAGAAAGTGTGCGGGACCCAAATGGGTGTGCGCAGAACGCCCTAGAAAGCGTGTGGAACCCACTTGGGAGTGCGCCGTACGCCGTAGAAAGTGTGCGGGACCCAAAAAGGAGCGCGCAGGACGCCTTAGAAAGTGTGCGGGACCCAAGTGGGAGTGCGCAGGACGCCATAGAAAGTGTGCGAGACCCAAAAAGGAGCGCGCAGGACGCCTTAGAAAGTGTGCCCGGGACCCAGAGTGGGAGTGCGCAGGACGCCATAGAAAGTGTGGGATCCAAGTGGGAGTGCGCCGGACGCCGTAGAAAGTGTGCGGGACCCAGAGTGGGAGTGCGCCGGACGCCGTAGAAAGTGTGCGGGACCCAAAGTGGGAGAGCGCCGGACGCCGTAGAAAGTGTGCCGGAACCCAAATGGGTGTGCGCAGAACGCCCCTAGAAAGTGTGTGGGAACCCAAATGAAGAGTGCAGCCGGACGCCGTAGAAAGTGTGCAGGGACCTACTTGGGAGGAAGTGCGCCGTACGCCGTAGAAAGTGTGCGGGACCCAAATGGGAGTGTGCGCAGAACGCCGTAGAAAGTGTGCGGGACCCCATATGAGAGTGCGCCGGACGCCAGTAGAAGTGTGCAGGACCCCCGTGGGGAGTGCGCCGGACGCCGTAGAAAGTGTGCAGGGACCCCGTGGGAGTGCGCCGGAAGCCACGTAGAAAGTGTGCGGGACCCAAATGGGTGTGGGCAGAACGCCGTAGTAAGTGTGTGGGACCCAAATGAGAGTGCGCCGGACGCCATATAAAGTGTGCGGGACCCAAAAAGGAAGCGCGCAGGACGCCTTAGAAAGTGTGCGGGACCGAGAGTGGGAGTGCGCGGGACGCCATAGAAAGTGTGTGTGGGGATCCAGAAGTGGGAGTGCGCCGGACGCCGTAGAAAGTGTGCGGGACCCAGAGTGGGAGGTGCGCCCGGACGCCGTAAGAAAGTGTGCGGGACACAGAGTGGGAGTGCGCCGGACGCCGTAGAAAGTGTGCGGGACACAAGTGGGAGTGCGCCGGACTTGCCGTAGAAAGTGTACGGGACCCAAAATGGGTGTGCGCAGAACGCCGTAGAAAGTGTGCGGTGACAAAGTGAAAGTGCGCGAGACGCCGTAGAAAGTGTTTGGGCCCCAAAAGAGAGTGCGCCGGACGGCGTAGAAAGTGTGCGGGACCCCGTGCGGAGGTGCGCCGGACGCCGTAGAAAGTGTGCGGGACCCCCGTGGGAGTGCGCCGGAAGCCGTAGAAAGTGTGCGGGATCCAGAATGGGTGTGGGCAGAACACCGTAGTAAGTGTGTGGGACCCAAATGAGGAGTGCGCCGGACGCCATGCAAAGTGTGCGGGACTCCAAAAAGGAGCGGCGCAAGGACGCCTTAGAAAGTGTGCGGGACCCAAGTGGGAGTGCTGCAGGACGCCATAGAAAGTAGTGTGGGATCCAGAGTGTGGGAGTGCGCCGGACACGCCGTAGAAAGTGTGCGGGACCCAAGTCGGAGTGCGCCGGACGCCGTAGAAAGTGTGCCGGGACACAAGTGGGAGTGCGCCGGACGCCGTCAGAAAGTGTACGGGACTCCAAATGGGCGTGCGCAGAACGCCGTAGAAAGTGTGCGGTGACGCAAAGTGAAAGTGCGCAAGACGCCGTAGAAAGTATGCGGGACCTAAATAGAAGCACGCCCATGCCGATCATTTTTTCCGCAGGGAGCTACCGTAACCATTCTTGAACAAAACATGATTACGAACGATAACACACGCTCATAACATGCCCGGGGTATAAAAAGGGCAGAGGAGCGGTATGCATTCATTCACACACCGTTCTCTTCCGAGAAGCTATTAGCCGGGAAGTGGCTGAGGAGGTCAGAGGTAATTGTGTAAACATGTTTGTTGGCTATTACGATGTGCTCATATCCAAGCTGACACTCAAAAAATTTTTGAAGGAGGGTTACGGTAGCACTGCGGAAAATGATCGGCATGAGCGTGGTTGTGACCCGGACGGGTGTGCGCCGAACGCCGGAGAAAGTGTGTGGGACCCAGGCAAATGAGATTGCGTGTGGACACCGTAGAAAAGTGCCGGACCCAAATGGGTGTGCGCAGAACGCCGTAGAGAAGTGTGCGGTGACAAAGTGAAAGTGCGCAAGACGCCGTAGAAAGTATGCGGGACCTAAATAGAAAGCACGCCCATGCCGATCATTTTTTTCCGCAGAGGCTACCGTAACCATTCTTGAACAAAAACATGAGTTACGAACGATAACACACGCTCATAACATGCGGGGTATAAAAGGGCAGAAGGGAGCGGTATGCATTCATTTTCACACACCGTTCTCTTCGAGAAGCCGCCGGGAAGTGGCTGAGGAGGTCCGGAAATTGTGTAAACATGTTTTGTTGGCTATTACGATGTGCTCATATCCAAGCTGACACTCAAAAATTTTTTGAAGAGAGGAGTTACGAGTAGCCCTGCGGAAAATGATCGGCATGGAGCGTGCTTGTGACCCGATATGGGTGCGCAGAACGGCGTAGAAAGTGTGGGACCCAAATGAGGATTGCGTTGGACACCGTAGAAAGTGCCGGACCCAAATGGGTGTTGCGCAGAACGCCGTAGAAAGTGTGCAGGACATCGGTGGGAGTGGTGCAGGATGCTCAAGAAAGCAAGTGTGCACTGACACCAGTGGGAGTGTGCGGGACGCTATAGTGGGAGTGTACAGCACACCTCCATAGAAAGTGTGGGGTGAGGACATCCCAGTGGAAGGATGCAGGACATTAGTGGGAGTGTGC
The DNA here is from genome assembly GCA_029168955.1 of Aplectana chamaeleonis. Taxonomy (NCBI): domain Eukaryota; kingdom Metazoa; phylum Nematoda; class Chromadorea; order Rhabditida; family Cosmocercidae; genus Aplectana; species Aplectana chamaeleonis. Next base: position 8,690 of record JAPDOI010001426.1, read on the forward strand.
AGGACATTGGTGGGAGTGTGCAGCACCTCACTTAGAAAGTGTGTAGGACATCCCAGAGGGAGTGTGCAGGGACATCAGTTGGAGTGCGCAAGGACGTCATAGAAGGGGGAGCAGGACATCCAGTGGGTTTACTTTCTATCTAACACCACCCAGGCATAAATCATTGTTAGAAAGGAAACCTTTAGGAAAAATAAATAAATTCCTGAAAGTTTAAGTTCCTGGCAAAAGCAAAGATTTGGCATGGCCATAGAAATATACTCAGTTAAAAAGGGAAAAATAAAGAAAAAATGAAAAAAAGGTTGTTTGAAATATTCCTGGGAACGATTTGGCGTAGAATAATTTGTTTTTTCGGGAAATGAAGGATGAAATAGTTAGAAAGTATGATTTGGCAGTCGAGTTTGAACCAACTATTGATAAAGGGGTTCTTGCAAAAACGAGAGATCGCCTTGTTCTGTACTTATCCGTAGGAACATATCAAAAGAAACCCCAGAAATCCACGCGCGAAATGGGAAGCTTATCAAAACTTTTCAGGAGCTGCAATGATGCGGCGGTCTTCACGTATTAGGTTGAAATAAAATCCCAACACGCGTGATTTCGCTTTGATATGTTCTACGGATATAAGCACAGACAAGGCGATCTCTCGTTTTGCACAACCTCCGTATCTATAGTTGGTGCCAAACTCGACCGCCAAATCATACTTTCAACTATTTCACTTTCATTTCACGAAAAAACAAATTATTCTACGCCAAATCGTTCTCAGGAGTATCTCAAAACCTTTTTTCGATTTCTTTCTTTATTTTCCCTTTTTAACTGAGTATATTTCTATGGCCATGCCGAATCTTTGCTTTTGCCAGGAACCTAAAAACTTCAGGAATTCCTTCATCAAAACAAACTTCGACAGCAACTATGAATTATTGCGAGACACAGTACCTGCGTCTCCATCTATAACTTGAACTCTTCAAGTGTTTCGCCTCAAAAAGCGGAGAAAGCTATAAATGGCAAATCAGAAGAATAGTGTGTATTTTTTTCCTTAAATTCGACAGAACATGCACTTCTGTTCTTTTTTTGGTTCTCCGGTTAAGCACCCCCTTTTACCCCCTCTCTGCAAACACGTCCAATATGCACCCCCTAAGGTTAACCGGGACGCATGCCCATGCCCTGACTAAGGTGGGCTCGATCGACCGAGTGCTGCAACGAGAATAAGCGTAGAATATGCGGGCGCTGTATCTAAAATTTCACCAATTGAGGCTAAACTTTCCCGTAACTTAGGTAAATTCTCGTGTCAAAATCAGACTAGATGCACTCCAGAACCCCTGGGCATCTCTGGTTTCCCGTGTGAGAGCATCTCACATAGACACGGTGATAATTTGCCACCGGCACAGAAATTCTCACTCCAGGAACTATCCTGTCAAAGTTCTGCTCTGGAAGAATTGAGGAGCAAGTTAAAACCTGTTTTACTGTTCAACATGTTTAGAAGCTGATGAACATGAGAGAAGCTTTCTCCGAACGATTTGATTTAATTTATTACACATTAGAACCATGTAAAAGACAACGAGAACGCGACACCTTAACGGCAGCAAAGTTAAAGAGACTCATTATAGTAGGGCAATAATAAAACGAATTCGATAACGATAAGTCGGCTTACGGCGGTCTTTGTTGAAGTGGCTATGTATAGCACTCGCCTTAGGCTTCACTAAATGATAGACAGAATTCGCCGTCCTCACTCCATCAACAATGTCTAGCATGAAAGCTTCGCCAAACGATATCCCCAACTTAGCTGCTGGCATCCTCCCATTAACCATGTGTTGGCTCGTTCGTTTGGCTTCGCCAGAACCATATACCGGCTTTGCCAGGATTTCTCCTCCATCAACAATGTGCTTAACATTCTTTTTAAGCTAAAATGGACGATAGGTTGGCTTTGTCGACCTCATTCCAATAACCACTAACCATAGCATTTTACGTGTGTTCCGCAATGATCCGTCACAATGGAAGTTTGTAGGACCGCAATATGCAACATATGTCACGTCGTAAGATTGTCACAACCATATCCGCCCAAAGTCGTCTTTTTCCCGTCGTGTTATGGATTGTCTCATTCTCACACGTTTCAGTCAACAGTTATTACAATTATTCAAACCACATGAAATCAGTATGAGGTATTCAACGATAGCTAATCCAAAAGACAGTATCATAAATTACTCAGTATGTTTAGCTGCACCTTTGAAGCAAGTGTACAGCCCTGTCCCCGGAAACAAGTTCAATCTGCACTAGGTATAGATGAATACGGAAGGCCGCGCTATGTGTTCAAAGCCCATAAGAAATCAATCTTCAAATTCTCACCTACGACTTTTTAGATTTTAATTTGGACATCCAGTTGCCTATACTGGAGCTAATTCCACACGAATGAATTCAGAAAGTGAAAAGAAAAAATCTGTTCATCGAGGAAAAGGGAGAGAAAAATTCTGATTGGGGATCCGCTTCTCCCTAATAACCCGCAGTGCAGCTTTTCCGGGAAAACTTCCACCTGTCTGCGCCTAGACTCCTTCCTGGAGGGACATGCTGTTTCGTGCCAAAAAAGGTGTCTGGATTCCTATTGCTGTTGTGAAGGGTAGACAAATCTAAAAATCATTCATTTTCGGACAAGAAGTTTTTCAAAAAATTTCCCGAAGAGCAGTTCCAATCATTGCCACGCCTCTAACTTGTTTCTCATTCTGGGAGGGTGGCAATTTTGAACCCCGAACGTTGTCTGAGAATCTCAACCAGGCTCAGATATTGTATTGAACACAAGTTTTCGAAAGTTCTTTTTAGCGCCTCATAATGCTTTCAAATACCGCTTGCCTAGACCCACTACCATTTAACCTTATGCCAGCACTATAACCTTCCTTTTCCAGCGCAAGAATAGCCGGAGACGGAGATGGAACAGCACCTCCCCAAAAAAACAAACAACGGAAATACGGAAACAGAATCAGGAACAATTTCGCACAGCCCCCGGTAAGGACATTCGGGCGACGAGCAGAGCAAACTTTTTTACGCTGCGACAACCCCGCACAACTGCCAGCGAGCGGCAACCAAGACGACGACTGCATTGACGATGACGATGACGTCAGAAAACATTTTTTGTTGCCGCGTCAAGGCTTGACACTCGGCGACCAGTCGCCGGTCGGTGCAACCTCTGCAGACCTCTTAACAGCGCTGGAGTGATCTGGAAATCTATTGTATTCTGGGACGGGGAGACCGACGCAGCGTGAGAAGGGTTACTTTGAGGGACGCCGCAGTGTTTTAACACTGGGCGATGGCAATCTGCGTCACCGCCAACAGCCGTCGCACCATTAACCGCCGAGATAAGCCTCCAATCAGCGTATCGATGTCAAAAGGTGCGCGGATCGGCGTCCTCTGGTGAAATCCGTCGGTCCGCAGCTCCTGAGCTGTTCAAAAATTTGCCCGTGAGCGGTTCAAGGAACTGTCCATGTATCGATTTTCCCGGCGTTTCCGTGTTTGCACAGGAGACCCCAGGGATATCCCACAAGGATCATCGAAGAATATCCCAACGTGGGGAGTGGAGTGACTGCACCACCCTTGTTTACGCAGTGGGGTGAACCCTCACTACGAACCGTGGGGAGCATGGAGACCTTAACACTCGGGGTACCACCACCTCCACCCGAGCCGTGGGGAGATCCGGAGAGTCCCTCGGCGACATAAAATTATCCTCCCGGTATCCGGTGGATCTTTACAGCGAGAGTGACTGAGGCCACCTTGCAGGTCTGGCTCCAAAGAGCCGGCTGAAGGATTTTTCACACCGTGAGATGAGGAGCCTTTTATACCACGGCAACATCCTTAATACCCATGTCGAAACATGTCTCAGCATAGTACACGTAAAACCCAGGTTTTAACTTGCCTCAATCAGGCCAGAGCGCAAACATTAACAGGATAATTCCTGAGGGTGAGAATTTTGTGCCCGGTGGCAGAATGTATAATCCGTCTGGCATCTAGCTACGCGTTGGCGGAGTAGATCACCTCCTTGCCGTAAATTGGTTTTGTCTCGTCAACTTTTTCTCTGCATATTTTTGAAGTCCCGTTTTTGTACTATCAAGTCCTTAGGGTCACTAATGTTCAAAAAAGTAACAGAAAAACTCATAAGCCACCCAGAGAAACCTGATTTGCGTTGGACTCGAAAGCACAGCGCGACCGCCCTATCTTGCCTCCACCCAGCTCCACCCGGCTGTGCAGTTCTAGTGTTTGGCCTAGCCTGCTGAACTGCACCCATACGACTAGCAGAGTGAAAAACGGAAAGTCGATATGACCATCGTCTTCTTCCAGTGCAGCCAGTAATAAGCTTTCCTGTATTCCACATATAACTACTAATTGTTTATTGCAGCTAATGGCATCACTGATAGATCAGTCCACTCGCTTCAGCCTCCCGGTGCTCTCGTCGTTTTCCTCGTCCCCTGCTCCTCGCGTTTCACTTCCCTTTTCTTATCCGCCGTCTCCGCCTCGGCTGATCGGCACCATTGATCTGAAACACGTCAGCACAAAGTGATATCATGCCAGAACTTAGACACAACTTACACCTTTCCCCTTACAAGAAGTCCGTCCCGGACTTTGACTTAAGAATGGCCTACCGTTGGTCTTTTTGGCTGCAGGTGTTTCGTGCTTGTGCTTCGTCCACTATGTGGTACGCAGAACATATGATATTCGATGTGGAGTACCCGATGAAATGGTGTGGTGTGCGCACTGTGCTGGGCCAATGGGGACTCCAAGCTGCACGAAGGCGAACCATCGAACCATCGATCTTTATCTGTATTGATCGAACCAAGGGGAGTTCTGACGGGTGATCACCAAAATGCGGACGACTGACGACCCTCGCTGGAGGCTGAAGGCGCAGTGGCCAGTATGAACATAATAGAACCAGCCGTATGTATGAAGTGGGTCCGATTCGAAATGACATCTGTGTGCCACCATTCCTGCCTTACGGCGGATGTGTCAGCGAAGAGTCAAAAACAACTACTGCCTACCACTCGCGATGGCCGAGTAGCACTCACGAGCGGTCAGTTCGAATCCGGCCTATGTGAGTATATAAAAATGGAAAGCATAATATAAAACTGAAGGAGATAAAATATGCAGACTACATGGGATTTGAAGACCCGAAATGGTTTCTACGGAAAAATTGTTCCAACGGCGTCGGAAGAAATGACGGCTCGCATCTGTTCGGCCCAGCGCAGCAACGCTCCTCACTGTGGAAGAGCACCCTTCGAGCTCGCATCTCCTACAACGAATTGGCCGAAATTGCATCGAGTGACGGCAACGTTCAAACGCAATGATCATCAATAAACCCAGCCGAATCGGACTCCTAAAACTCGGTGCGGGACAGGAGAACCACAACGTCAATCTCCCTGCCTTGAATCGAGTCAACCGTGGCTATCTCCACTCGATGTTTTTGCGCGAACTTTTCCAGTCGCCGCAACAGCTCCCCATAAAGGGCGATAATACCCACTTGACTAGGAAGTAGTCCCACCCGCAGAAGCCGACTGACAAAGGTCGGTGCAGACGAGGGCCTCGTCATCGTTCGCGTAGGGAGCGCGATGCTGCTCGAGTCGCGGAACCGGCCACATTCACGGAATAGGAATGGAAGGGCGGGGTTCGGGAAACGAAAGGCGATCTAGGAGCATTTTCCGGTCGGCCGCACGTGCTCCACTTACCAAAGATCCGCCATAGGCAAGCATATTCGGTAAGCCATTGAGGGCAGGTGTCCGCGAAACGTCGTCACCTGGGGCGGCCTTGGCATCAAAGCCGAGCGTGCCAGTACGGCCATTATACTTCGGCCACCAAAAACTGCGGGGTTCGCCTCCGGGTTGCATTTGACGTGCGGTTGCATCTGGTAGGTGTCTCCGATGTAAACCTGTCTTGCCAGTGGGAACTGGGTGATGAAAGATGCAAAAACAGGCTCTGGTACCTGAGATGCTTCATCACAGATGAGGAACTTGCAATCGTTGAAGTGAGATTTTAGGATACCATGGGGCCCAGTGCAATTAAGCAAAAACGCCGAGGTGATCAACAAGACTGCCGGCCGCCGAACGCGAAGCATGATGTTGACGATGCGTTGCATGTTGTCGGAGACGTCCCTATCAGCAACGAGAAAATCTTCTCGCTCTTTGTCGGCCATGTTCATTGATCGTTCCGGATCCCGGGCGTACTTCTCATAGATGACACGTCCGTCGCGGAAGAGCCTGCAGTAGGACTCTTCCAGAACAGTCAGGGAGTCGTCAGGAATGTCTCCTATAGATTTCAGAACCTAGTGTATATCTGCAGGCGTCGTGGGTGACTCGTCCAGAAATGCGGCATCGGAAACATAGCGAAGCACATTGAGCTTCTTGAATTCGTCGAAGGCTAGAAGCGTCGTTGTGAAATGTGCGATCGCGGTGTTTGTAGTGGAGACGACGATCACTGGACCCGATCCTCGAGACGCTACTAGTCCAGCCAATATAGCCCCAATGATGGTCTTGCCTGTGCCGAACGCTGCTTGTATCAAAGAGATCGGAACGTCGGACAGCCCAAGGCGCAAAGCCGTCGTTTGCTCACCACTGAGGCAGAGACGTTGACCTTTGTAGCAAAATTCGATACGAACACCGGCGCCAGAGGAGTTGCTTGGTCGTGGGGAGGCGGTGCCACAGGTTTCCCGTACACGAGGTCTAGTATGGCACTATCAGTCATTCCAGGCGGCACGTGTTCAACCAGGTGAAGCATACGCGAGACTGCTTCATTCGCAGGGCTTACCGCTCGCACCGGTTTCGCGAGTTTGACATAACCTTCCAGAGAGAAAGAATCGCTGTCCGGGCGTTTCGAGAAGACGTATCAGCGTGGGGTGCGTCCATGTAAGGGCCGCTTCTCGAACACGCAGTTGCTTTGCGTCAGTGTCGAAAACGGTAGAATCGATCCGCAGTTCCAGAGTTCTGTCGCAGCCAAAAGTCCAGAAGTCAACTAGCCGTTCCTTGCTCCAACCACCGTCAGTCGCCATATCGTCCAAAAGTATGTCGAGCCGTAGCGGACAAGCAGATAGAGAAGGGACTGTCGCAACGATCCAGTGAAGTGAGAGATCATCGCTAAGAGAACATAATGCGGCCAAAGTGGACGCAGCCACGTTGAACAGCTTGCCCATCTTGTGCTTAGCTCTAACCGTGTCGGTGATGTACGAACTGAAATTGTTGGCGCGATCTGTAAGCCAGTCCCTGTCCTTTGGACGTAAAGGCAGTACCTTCATCGGGAGAACTCCTTCATGAGAGCACACTGGAAGGAAGCGGGTGACCAACTGGCATAGAATTTCTCTCGCTTCTTGAGATACCGCTGGCTCTGAGAAACGCATGGCATGGGACACGCTTGCACGGGACCGGGCCCTCAAGATAGAGAATTCTAACACAGGACCAAGGTCTGGATCACACAGCGACGGTGGCATAAGGACAGCTTCGGGCGCTCCCTCGAACACCGCACGGAATTTCTTGATTCATCCGTTGCGCTCCACCAGGCTAACAACTATGCCCAATCCATACTCATGATTGACATGAGGCGTGACGAAAGCGAAGTGTTCTGCACGGAAGAAGAACGGTAAAGATCGTCTGCTGCTACCGGGCGAGGAATGCGTGCGCGAGTCAAGGTTGTGGTGGGATCACGAAGTGCATTCCGGGTGGGGACCACATTGTAGACCCAGACAAAGTCCTTCAAAGAGAGCATCGATTTATCGAATCCGCGCATTCTCGTGGTAACGTCAACCACTCGCTGCTACCAGTAATAGCTTCTGCATTCCACATATAACTACTAATAGTTTATTGCAGCTAATGGCATCATGATAGATCAGTCCACTCGCTTCAGCCTCCCGGTGCTCTCGTCGTTCCTCGTCCCCTGCTCCTCGCGTTTCATCCCTTTTATCCGCCGTCTCCGCCTCGGCTGATCGGCACCATTGATCTGAAACACGTCGGCACAAAAAGATATCATGCCAGAACTTAGACACACTTACAAGCCACGAAGTGGGCTTTGTCACAGTATGAGAGTGTGGACGACCAGCGGTGGATTATTCTACAAGTCCACTGAATAAAGAGCGTTGTTGGTTCCTTCTGGCATTTATATAGTTATGTGGTCAGCGTCGTGGCCATGGTTTACGCAGTCCGGACACGTCACTCTTGCCATTGTCGGTTCTGTGCATGGACGACACAAGCATTGGCGAATGTCCACTGCGCAGCGAGGCGAGGATAGACCTGGCCCGCCTAGCGAGCCCGGACTCGGTATCGCTACCATTGGGAGGCACAGCTTCAATAATGGGGTCGATGAGGTGAAGAGTTTGATTTATTTTATATAATGTCTATGCGTTTGCCGGACGATTCCTCCATTCTCAAAAGCCAACGCAAGGAGTTGTGGCCTACGGCGACCTAGCCATAGTTTGCTGATGGGGAGCGTGGACTCGCACACCTAATCATCTCTGGCGGATGTCGCGCTGCGACCAGCTCGTCGTGGCGCGTGTCTGCAGTGTCCAACCAGAAGTGACTATTCAGACAGTCGGGGGGAGGGTAATACGCCGGCACAAAGGGATTAGCAGCACCCCCGCTGCAGCTACTGCTAACAGCAGAAGCTCCTGATGCTTTTGCTGGAATACAACCCCTTTGTTTACCCTGACACGCGTGGTATCGCCAGCGCCCTCTCCTAGTGTCCGCTGACACTCTCCTCCATTTATTTGCCTGATACGAATGAACATTGCAGCATCCTCTTGTACGACAGCGGCGGGGATGTAAGGCGGCCAGTCTCACTGAGGGAGCAGTTGGCCGTTTGGAGCCGGTCCAAGAAGGTGACTTTGGGTCACTTTCCGGACGTAAATTTTGGACGCTTAGGGGATCGTGTACCATGGACCATAACGAGGATAGCTTCCTCGTTGGTGGCGAGGTCGGCCTCTTTGCTGCGGGCCGTGACAATGATCATACCCAACACCGGTAAAGAGGGTGGCAGTCTAAATTATCTCTCCGTTTGCAGAACAGGCTGTCGATAACGAGGGGTAGAACCCCAGGGAACGTTGGCAGCATATGCTGCCGTTAGCTGCAGCTCCTGCTCACAACAAGGGGTAGAACCCCAGCATACGTTGGCGGCATATGCTGCTCTCTTAGCAGCAGCTCCTGCTCACAACGAGGAGTTGTATCCCCATGTTTGTCATGGAGTACTAACCCTATTGTGTCGACGTACTACCCGCCGATTGTCTGAGTGAGCATCTATTGAAAAGAAGAAATGAATGGTCTGAAAATTCAGTTAGGAGATTTCGACATGTTCGTTCTAGCATTAAGGCTGTCTTACAAAAGAAATTCGATGATCTGCAACGTGGATTGCGTGACAATGCGTCTAAACTCACAGGTACTCACACTTATAATGCTAGCGGCGGGCATGCAACCATTCATAGCATAGAGCAACCGGTTCACGCAGTGTCGAGAGTTACAGTGGTTGGAGGTATATCTATTCCTGATAACGTTCGATCGGTCCTTGAGCTGGGGCCTTGTTTTTCTCCATCATGCCCAATATCACCATCAGTATCACGTAATATTGTTGGTAACTTACAGTCTCTCCACAATAAACTCCGCTAACAAGCCAGATTGGGGAGACGTGGCGTGGCAAATCAGCAGAACGCGATGTCAACCCCTCCTCTGCCCTTCCCTCAAACCTATGTCAAGCAACATGAAGCGGACGCTACTGCAGATACAAAGTTTCGGATATAAGCATCTGGTGTTCTAAATGTTCTGAACCAACACAGCAGAAATGCACGACAAGATAATTTGACCCCTTATCAACGAAATGGCTTGAGAGAGATGCGAAATCTCATCAACTCAAGAACTGTTCGTTTATCAACTAGTGATAAGGGAGGTGAAATTGTCGTTATATCGCAGGAGCTGGACAGAACCATAGCAGAACAACATCTACAGGATGACACCCTCTAAAAACCCGCTTCTGAACGAGAATTCACAACTCAGTCCCGTAAGCTGAATCGCGTGTGGGTGAAAACCGCTAAGGAGTGCAATCTACACCCATCACTGATCAGACGCCTGAAAATTAATTTGCCAACGTGCCCTGTGTTGTATCTGCTGATCAAACACACAAGCTCCTTGGAGAAGATCTTACTTCCATCGATTCAGCAATTTACAAAGTCAGGCGGGGGACAGAATATCATGGTTTTCTAAACCTTGTGTTGGTACAGCTTCTTGACCATATTCCGGCCCATCTATCAAATACAGGTTATACTACTCCCTGATACTTGTGTTATGGAATCATTCGACGTGAATGCTCTCTACACGAACGTCTCCAATGAGTCCGCTTTGGAGGCTGTCCTCGAGCTCCTGACTACGAACCAGGACAACATTGATCCGCATGGCCTTTCTATAGCACAAATCATGGTTTTGTTGAAAGAATGCATCAATTGCACAATCTCCAGATGGTCAGGACGATTTTTTGCGCAGATCAGAGGCTTAGCAATGGGTCAGAGACTGGCGCCTGTTCGTGCTAGTGCTTTCATGGCAATGATTGAGAACCCTGTCCTCAACCATCAACCTCTACTTTATTGCCGGTATATCGACGACTGTCTAGTCATCACTTCTACCCAGGCAGAAATGGACAGTTGCTTTGTGCTGATGAATCAACAATCAGAGCACATTAAATTAACCCGTGAACAACCAAAGAAAAACTGGCTCACTTTTCTGAATGTAGAGATTGCGATACAAGGTAACGGTTATAAAACAAGATGGTATCGAAAACCGAGCAATAAGAATATCATTGTTCACTTCCTCTCGTCTCATCCTTCGCACACGAAAAGATCTGTTGTGAGAAATATGTTGCGTACAGCAGCCAGTGTTTGCAATGACACTGAAGAAAGGAAAAGGTCCATTGATTTAGCTTGTAGCATTGCTGCAGCTAATGGGTATGGCAGACCAGGCGCATGTGAACACTTGAGGATCCATCATACCGTCAACCGCATCGAGCGATCCCACTCCGAGAAGATTGCTCTCTGCTTACCTTTTGTCTCAGATGAATTCAGTCATGACATCCAGCGATGTTTGAGGAGGTCGGATCTAGAGCGACAAGTGTGTCTTGTCAGCATTCCGCCTGATAACCTGATACGCCTCCTAGTAAGGAACCGCATCTACGATAAGCTCTGTATCACCACCAATTGCGTTATCTGTCCTTCTGGTAAACAGGGTGACTGCATGTGCGTGGGCGTGATATACATGATCACCTGTGAACAATGCGGTGATTTCTATATTGGCGAAACAGGTCGACCTCTCAGCGTGAGGGTGAAAGAGCACATGGATGGAAAATCTCGCGCACGTCAATCAACACCACTTGGCCCACATCGCATCTCAAAACACAGTGGAAACGATTTCGAAATCAGCGTGAGAATTCTCCAACGGGAGCAAAATATAATGCCCAGGAAGACGATGGAAGCGTTTTGGATACAAAACAAGAATCCAGTGATGAACCATCGGGAGGAGTGCATCTCCACCACTGCCGAGCTCGGACCTTTCATACAATATTGCCGTCTGTGATATGAGACCGAGCGGGCACCCTTGACATTTGCGGAAACTATCGAGTTTAAGGGTGGCCTACCCTAGCTCGATGCACTTACGAGAGTTCTATACTTTTTAACACCAGAACATGCTTACAAGGCTTATTATTAATATACGACATTACATGATAAGGGGCATACTAGAACACTATGGCTCCAATGACCACACCTGACGAACCAGCAGCGGGCGCTCCGGCCCAGACGACTGTCTCTGGCCTGCCCCGCAAAGGGGCGGAGTCAGTCTCTATCATTCCAACACATCAAGCGACCTTTACGCGACATCTCCACATTCCGGAGAAAGGTAGTCCTCGAGCTTGTCAGCCATTCCATACCATCGTCAGAACTGGCGCCTTCCATAGCATCCAGATCAGACTTTCATATATGATAAGGATGAACACAGATTGAGGTGTAAATAGTGACTTTTGAATAAAAGAAAGGAGCCAAACGATTGTGTATATTGGTTCAGTCACACTTGTGTTACTAGTGGTAGGATCCATATACACTGACTGATGATTGACTGATTGACTCGCTCATTCATTAAGGAAGTGGAGCTCGTCCTCGAGCTCGAAGAAGGAGATGAAGAGATGGTGTCTGCCCAATGGATGAAATACATCAGAAACACGGAATTAGTTGGTTTTGATCTCTTATATTACAAACGAGAAAAAGAAAGAAGAAAACAATCTTAAGTAATGACTATGGGTACAAATTTAGATATATTAGTGAGATTAACGTGAAAATTAAATTTTACAACAATGTAAGATTACAACACAAAAAAAACACGACAAACGTTCCTTGTAAGCATTTTTTCAATTACGACAAAACAATAAATGGATTCAATCGAATACCTAATCGATCACAGGTATTGGTGCTTCGATAAATATTGGGGCGTAGTGAAAATATTCGGAAAGAAATTGAATTGTTTTTGGTTGACCGTGATTTTATTTTCTCTGAACCGCCAATCCAGAGAAAAACAAGGTCAGAAGATTGCTTTTCGCGCGGTAGCGGCTTAGAAGAAAAGACAAGCTCAGCAAATCGAACCAACTGACTATGTCGGTTAACTCAATTTGTTTTTCTCAAAATCGAACGAAGACCATGCTTTGCTTGAAGTCGAGGTGAGCGTCTGACAATTCGTTCTCTACTTTCCGATGCTTCTCTACTAGTAGTAGGTAGGTTGTTTGAGGCAGAAGCATTGGCTAGTGGCGAACGAGGTGAGTACAATTTAAAACGATTGGTGTGAACCGTTCGAAACTTCTTGTTACTGCCTAGACTGGAAATAACCACGTTCGGTATTTCTATCTTTTCAATAACAAACAGGCCCTTTCATTGGTGAGTCAATTTTGGGCGAACCGTGTCGTCATGAAGAAGTACTAGATCGCCAACAGAAAGTTCCGTTAAACATACCTTATGTGCGAAATCATACCCAGCCTTGTATTTCGCGGTTTTTTCTGCAATTCGACATCCGACCTCGGATATTATGTCCTTGAGACCAGCTCTGAACTGATCAGCAAAACTATCCGTGCAGTAGGTCAGTTGCGAAGACAGCTCGTGAAGAATATCGGACCATGTGATGGGGCATCTGTTGTGCACGATGAGAAATGGACTAAATCCTGTGGTAGCATTTTTACTGCAATTATAAGCAAATATAATAGGTTGTAAAAAATCGGACCACATATCACGGGCTTCCGAACAGTAAGTGGTTAATGAGTCAGTTACGACTTTTACCATCCGCTCTACTTCTCCGTTAGCTTTGTGATTGTAGCTAGTCGTAAATTATTGTTAAAGAGACATGGGCTTGTCCATCGAATTTGATTAGTGTGCCATTAGCTGTAGTTCCTGCCGAAATTTTCGTGGGCCGAACTTTAGTTTTGATCTTGTTAGCTACAGATTTGTTGATGATGGTCAATGCTCGACCAGTGTCAAATAGAGCAAAAAAAGAAGTGTTATTGAGTTTAATAGGTATAAATATCACTGACGAATTGCTTTGATGTTGTACTGAGGAAACTTTTTGGAAGAAAATTGACGTATGGTTTTGAAGGGATTATAAATTCGGATTTATATTTAGATTTTGTATTGTTTTTTGAGGTTGGGGTTGATTGAGAAATATTGTCATCACTAGGGATGATGGTAATATTTTGTTGTTTAGGTGGTTCCTGATTTTTGTTTGATAACTGGTTTTTCGGTAACGTGTCTAAAGATATAGTGGAAGATGCAGAGTACTTCCTTTCTTTACCCCTAGTAGAAAATTTATTAGTGAATGGTTTGAATATAAATGTGAATAGAAAAGCTTTTAACAAGTGTGAGTTACAATAAATACAAGTAAGAAAAACAAGCAAAATTAAAATTATCGTTAAAAGAACTAAAACATTGATGATCTTGTGTGCGCCAGTTGATTTCAACACTTTTTCTTTTTGAGACTGAATTATGTCGGATGACATAGATTTAAGATATGCCAAAGTACCAGCGACTCTCTTTTGCATATTGTCATCTGGAGAATAAAATTTAGTTTTGCTTATCGGTGATTCGGTTTTGTAAATGTTTATGGTATTAAGTCTATTTTTGATCTTAAAAATATCATTTTCAATTTGCGAAAGATCGGAATGGAATATGGGAGGGGCATTGAAAACAGAATTTTGAGAAGCTGGCACCGTTTAGAGCGCAGAAGAGGCAAAGGTCAGGGCCGTCAGCTGAAGCACCGCGCGAGGAGGAGGTTGCAGTGAGAAGCAACCGCAAGCACATCAAACGGGCCGCTTGCCGTTACAAGGATAAGATGCGGGCTCTAGAGAGCTCTGAAGATTGATCTGGTCTATCATCTATTATTGTTGATATTTTTTTGTTGTTGAATGAATATTTTTTAATGAATATTGAAATGGTGATGTCGAGTGGAGCCACATTTTCCTTCACACCCCGGCATGTAGCTGGTATGGATGGAAATGAAATATGTTACAGACAAAGAGTTCAAAACAGAAACTTTAAAAAAAGACGTCACGAAAGAGTGCATGAAGTGCACTACGGATTTGGTCAAATTTTGAATTGCCGCCGGATTGCGGCCAGAGTCATTCCAAGCCGAAAGTGGTCGGTTTGCGCGGTACAGAAAAGGGGACGAGGGGCCGTGAGCGAGGAGATTGAGAGTTCTCTCGTTTTTCTTCTTCCTTTGCGCTCTTCTTGGGGTCTCTGATTCTTCACCCAGGTTAGCCTAGTCGCTGGAAGACAAGCGCGATCGCCCAATTATTATTATTAATTCTTGACATGTGTGAAACCCACGATCGTCATGGGAGATGTCAATGCGCACAGTCCTCTGTGGTCGGAGGGTGAGGAAGACCAACGCGGACAGGACTTACAAGGGAAGTATACAAAGCGTAGGTCGGTTCTGCCGAAACGACTAGTATCGTTAGTATATATTTATTTATTGAGTGCGCCACATAAGGCAAGCGTAAGAAACATCGATACTACAAGTACTATAATACAAGTAACTACATAGAACATGAACTGGATAAAAAGGACAAATACTGTTTTTCTAAATGTGGACCTAGAAACACAATGGCTTCTTCCCTGCAATGCGTTTGAAACTCCACAGAGCAGAAGGTACTGGTACTGGTATAATACCTAGGTTAAAGGCAGTGGTCGCCCTCAAATATGCTCGTCTTCTTTTCCCTCTAAACCCTTCTCTGGGTATAGAGTAGTAGAACCTACAAGAAAAAATCATGAAAAAAACGCTGTTCTGGGCCGAATTCGAAGCATGAACTTTCTTGTCTTTTGATGGTGGACGAGTCCACCCCACATCATCGGCATCGATGATCTCTAATAACAAGAACATCAGCTGGCATGAATATGAATTTCAATCTATGAACTTTCGGATTTATGTACACATCTAGTCAAAAACATTGGTTGAAGTGCTTGCTTTCATTGTTCAACTGTTTTATTAGGTAAATTTGCATTTATTTCTTCCTCTGAGTGTCGATGATTTTTGAATGCTTGGCATGAGACTGTGATCTTTCTGTGCACGTGTGCACGAACTGGCATCTTTGGGCCTTAGAAACTCTAATTCTAGCCCGTTTTTCACCGCGCACCTTCATAGTTTTTGAGCTGTTTTATATCTAAGCTGATTTTTGTAGTTTTTTCGATAACGTTTTTCATCGTGACCACTGCCTTTAAGAGAGACAAAAGTTGATCCGGCTCTACAAGTAAAGGTACAGGCTCTAATATTTATTTATTTATTTATTCTAAGCCGTTGCCGACGTGCTCATAAGCCACAAAGTAGCGAGTTAGATCCATGAAAATGTATACAAAAACAAACCGTCTTCGCGCAACGATTCAACTGCCGACCGCAAGGCCATGGTTCAAATTAGAGAATAATCGAAAAGGCGTCACTAGGCAAAGTCAGGAGCCATTAAAGGTTGTGGGGGCAGAAAGGCAAAAACCCAAGTAGTGATAGAGGCTTAGATTTATATAGGTGATTAATATTGCCCTTCGGAGCTGCATATGAAATCTCAAGCTTGCTCCCTTGGTCCTCGAGCGGTTCAACCTATAGAATCTAGAAAGGTTGATTTTCGCAATGCCAGCTAGTAACTTAAACACCATGCAAACATCATTTAAGCGTCGGCGAGATTCCAGAGAAGCAATTTTCAACTCTCTATTCCTTGCTCCCCCACTTGGTATTCTGTCATAGGCCTGAATTTGAGATCTTACATATGTTTTGCGTGCAAAATTGTGTTGGATTTTCTCAAGTTGCAAACTATCTTTTCTTTTATGCGGTGAAAACTGTCGTTCCACTTTCCAAAATTGGTCTGACGTAGGTTTTGAATGCTCTCAACAACCCTTTTCTCTCTCGAATGGCCAACGCCTTTAAAATGAGGGAAGTCTTAGTAGAAGCTTTTCTGCACAAGGACTGGGAATGTTTGGAGAAGTCAAGTTTGCTGTTGTAATGAAAATCCAGGTCTTTGACAGAGGATACGGAATTCAGCACATGACCATCCAAATTGTATGTACATGGCAAATCCGACATGCCCAGCCTCATGAACACTGTCTTTTCAGAAGCCAACGGTAATTTCCACTTACGAGACCAATCAAGAATGCTCTCAATGCACAAGCCACCATACTCTGATCTTCTTCGCTTTCAACCTTCTTATAAATCTTAATGTCATCAGCAAACTGCTTGCACTCAACACCGCAGCGCTCCAGGAGACCTGGGAGTTCCGAGGTGTAAACAGCGAACAAAATTGGTGACAATACCCCTCCTTGGGGTACCCCGCTCTTGACAGGCCTTATAGATGAAATCGTTGAATTTATCTTTACTTGGAAGCTTCTACCGGAAAGAAAAATTCAAGTCATTTAATAATGTTTGGATGGAATTTTAGCTTGGACAATTTATAAAGCAATTTGGAATGGTCCACACGATCGAAAGCCTTAGAAAAATCAAAGTACACCACATCAAAACACTTGCTTGAGTCCAAATAATCAGTCCAGTCGTCAATGCATTCCAGCAAGGTAGTTTCCACCGATTTACCTGGAACCAATCCGTGGTGATTTACGGGGATGATTGAATTTTTCTCAAGATGTTCCATCATAAATTTCTTGAGCCCCTTTTCAAATAATCTACACAGTTGTGATGTGATACTGACCGGCCTATAGTTATCAACGCAGCTGGCAGGCAGTTTTTTCAGCAGCGGAGTGACAAAAGAATGTTTCCACCTTAACGGTACTCCCGAACAGCTCATCCACTGATTGAAAAGATAGGCTAGCGGACTAGCTATAACGTGAGCAATATTCTTAAGGAAAACACCAGGCACAAAATCTGGCGTGACAGAAAAATAGGATGGAATATTAGTCAAAAACTCATAGAAGGAGACTTCATCAAACCAAGAAAAAATGCTCATTTCATGGTACACGGACGGATCATAAACGGAAAAATAATCGTCCTTTCCGGTGTAGACCTCAGCAAACTTATCTGCCGACAAATCAGCCTTATCTTTGTCCGAAACTACCACAGTGTCACCTTTTTCAACCCAGGGATCCTACATGAAGTCGATAGCTTGAAGTCGACCGTATACCCACCGTAATCTGCAAAAAATCGATAAAAGAACTCCAGATTCGTGTTCAGCACTCCAAATACCCCTGAGAAAATGATTCTGAGACATATCTATCGTAGAAATCAGGAAATCTCGAAAGTGGCGTTTTTCCCTCGAAATTTTCCCCGGTTGAGAAGCTTCGAACGAAAATGGTCGAAAACTTCGGAAACTCGACTAATAAATTACAGATTCGTGATCAGCGCCCCCTCCCAAAGAAAAAAACCCTGGGAGAATTTCAAGTCAAATCTGGAACATTTTTCTAAAACGCTTCCAAAGCCCTCTATTCGGTATAAAGAAACGCCCACCCGAAAATCCGTAAGTCCAAAACGCTGTCAGCCTGGACAAATTATGGAGAATGGGCATTCACCCAAACTTGGCTCAGGGGGGTAGTTTTAGGCGCTCAACACATTCATGAGGCCCGTTTCCAGATTTTCCGAAGACTAATGCGCTTTTAGGAAGGAACAAAAAGCACAAAAAAGTGCGTATTTGAGCTTGCATCTTCTTGGACCCTGCAGCTCGGGGCGGGATACTGCGCATGTTTCCTATTGAGCCAGAAGAGATACAGTTTGATACAGTTGCTTCTATTCATGAAAAATATGAAATGTTTTTGACTGTTTTACAACATGCTATAGATTCTTTTGTGCCGTGGAAACGTGTTCTGGCTACGAATTCAGTCCTTCCCTCGTATCTACAGAACATGGTTGATAATAGGAGTTGTTTGTTTAGGCTAGCTAGTAGTTCGAGAAGTGAGGAGGACTGGATAAAGTTCCGGGAATTTTCACGACAATTTGACCCCGCTTACAAAAGTACAATAGGAATTTGGAGACCAAAATAGTTAACAGGAATAACACAAACGGGTTTTTCAAGTATGTAAAGAAGAAGCTATAGACTTCATGTAGGATCCCTGGGTTGAAAAAGGTGACACTGTGGTAGTTTCGGACAAAGATAAGGCTGATTTGTTGGCAGATAAGTTTGCTGAGGTCTACACTGAAAAGAACGATTATTTTCCCGTTTATGATCCGTCCATGTACCATGAAATGAGTATTTTTTCTTGGTTTGATGAAGTCTCCTTCTATGAGTTTTTGACTAATATTCCATCCTATTTTTCTGTCACGCCAGATTTTGTGCCCGGTGTTTTCCTCAAGAATATTGCTCACGTTATAGCTAGTCCGCTAGCTTATCTTTTCAATCAGTCGATGAGCTGTTCTGGAGTACCGTTAAGGTGGAAACATTCTTTTGTCACACCGCTGCTGAAAAAACAGTCTGCCAGCTGTGTTGATAACTATAGGCCGGTCAGTATCACATCACAGCTGTGTAGATTATTTGAAAAGGGGCTCAAGAAATTCATGATGGAACATCTTGAGAAAAAAACCGCTCGAGGACTAGGGGAGCAGCGAGATTTCATATGCAGCTCCGAAGGGTAATATTAGAGCCTGTACCTTTACTTGTAGAGCCGGATCAACTTTTGTCTCTCTTAAAGGCAGTGGTCACGATGAAAAACGTTATCGAAAAACTACAAAAATCAGCTTAGATATAAAACAGCTCAAAAACTATGAAGGTAGCGCGGTGAAAACGGGCTAGAATTAGAGATTCTAAGGCCCAAAGATGCCAGTTCGTGCACACGTGCACAGAAAGATCACAGTCTCATGCCAAGCATTCAAAAATCATCGACACTCAGAGGAAGAAATAAATGCAAATTTACCTAATAAAACAGTTGAGCAATGAAAGCAAGCACTTCAACCAATGTTTTTGACTAGATGTGTTCATAAATCTGAAAGTTCATTGATTGAAATTCATATTCAAGCCATCTGATGTTCTTGTTATTAGAGATCATCGATGCCGATGATGTGGGGTGGACTCGTCCACCATCAAAAGACAAGAAAGTTCAGGCTTCGAATTCGGCCCAGAACAGCGTTTTTTTCGCGATTTTTTCTTGTAGGTTCTACTACTCTATACCCAGAGAAGGGTTTAGAGGGGAAAAGAAGACGAGCATATTTGAGCGCGACCACTGCCTTTAACCTAGATATTACACCGGTACCAGTACCTTCTGCTCTGTGGAGTGTCAAACGCATTGCAGGGTAGAAGCTAGTTTGTTTCTAGGTCCACATTTAGAAAAAACAGTATTTGTCCTTTTTTATCCAGTCCATGTTCCATGTAGTTACCTGTATTATAGTACTTGTAGTATCGATATTTCTTACGCTTGCCTTATGTGGCGCACTCAATAAATAAATAAATACTAACGATACTAGTCGTTTCGGCAGGTCCGACCTACGCTCTGTATACTTCCCTTGTAAGTCCTGTCCGCGTTGGTCTTCCTCACCCTCCGACCATAGAGGACTGTGCGCAATGACATCTCCCATGACGATCGTGGGTTTCACACATGTCAAGAATTGGGCGATCGCGCTTGTCTTCCAGCGACTAGGCTAACCTGGGTGAAGAATCAGAGACCCTAAGAAGAGCGCAAAGGAAGAAGGAAAACGAGAGAACTCTCAATCTCCTCGCTTACGGCCCCTCGTCCCCTTTTCTGTACCGCGCAAACCGACCACTTCCGGCTTGGAATGACTCTGGCCGCAATCCGCCGGCAATTCAAAATTTGACCAAATCCGTAGTGCTCTTCATGCACTCTTTCGTGACGTCTTTTTTAAAAGTTTCTGTTTTGAACTCTTTGTCTGTAACATATTTCATTTCCATCCATACCAGCTACATGCCGGGGGGTGAAAGAAAATGTGGTTCCACTCCACATCACCATTTCAATATTCATTAAAAAAATATTCATTCAACAACAAAAAAATATCAACAATAATAGATCATAGACTAGATCAATCCTCAGAGCTCTCTAGGGCCCGCATCTTATTCTTGTAACGGCAAGCGGCCCGCTTGATGTGCTTGCGGTTGCTTCTCACTGCAACCTCCTCCTTGCGCGGTGCTTGAGCTGACGGCCCTGACCTTGCCCCTTCTGCGCTCTAAACGGTGCCAGCTTCAATTTTTCCAGCTCCACATGTGGGCGTAGCTGTATGCACAGGTAGTCGTAGAACATCTTTCTGGCGTCTTCGGTCACCCAATCCTTCTGGTTCCGGATTTTCCAACCGAATACCATGCCGCATTGTCATCAACGTCCCCTGGATTTACCTGCAGTACGTCCACGATAAGCGAGGCATGCTCCGGGTGCGCTGAGGTATACGACGCCACATGATTCCTTATCTTAGCCGTCACGTGTTTCCAGCTGATCAGATTGACGCTCTTTGGCCCGTTAATCACATACACGTGGGCGCCGCAAGATACCCATAAGCTGATAGCCGAGATGATTGCAAGCCATGCTGTTATCCTGCGTGGTTCTTCTGGCGGTAGCACGATCACCACGGTTCCCAAGTCATCAGTGAATATGCTATCAATCTTGGTGCGTATGGTCGAAAAGTCCTCATAGAAGAACACGCGTGTGCGCGAACCTCCAGACATGAATGCGATGCTCCGCAGGACCACAGGCACCACCAGGAGAGTCCTATTGTGCACTTGATCGAGAAGTGAGTTTGCTTTGAAATCTTCCCTTTTTATCCGCTGCGCGAGCTTCCACGCCATCTCGAATGCCCTTTTCGGGATCTCTGGCCAGCCCCTCGACAGGTTGCCGTGCCTCATTACCCATGTAGGGTCCATCATCCGGGCCATCGTATTCACGTGCGTACATTTACTGCGGAAAAACGCATATGCGAGTCCGAGTGATCGAGGGTCGAGAACCCTATCAGCGGGATCCGTGATTCATTTGCATTTCGAGGCGAGCGATCCAGGTTGTGACCATATGGAGAGCACCCTTGCTGCGTCCAAAACACATTCGATCGGGAACTTGTTCGCTGGATGGGACAGCTTGTCGATGAGTTCGCCAGCGACCGTAGCGTAGTTTTCGAAATTTGGCACGTCGGCAACGGGAAGCCCAATCCACCTTTCATTGGCGGAAAATCCTGTCCGCAGCACCGAAATTGTGCGTAAAGTATGTGTCGATCATCGCGGACTTCAAATTCCTTTTCGTGCCTGAAACAATCATTTTGAGTTCTATGAGCGCATACCTTGTGCCCTTTTTTTACTCTTTTCGTTTTGTTTTTACTGCCATTGGGTCATTACTTATCTCATGTGGACACTTCAGCATTATATCATTTTGTACCTTAATGGGTTCTTCATCCGCCCCTATCCTCGTTATTAACGCGGATGTGTCGAATGTCTGCAATACCCGGTAAGGCCCATCCCACTCTATTCTAAGTTTCGGGTGCTTCCCCTCAATTTTCCCTCGGGGGAGCTTCATGAGTACTCGTTCGCCCATGCATAGAAAGTAAGCGGTCGCGACGTTATTGCGACCGTCATAGGCTTGCTTCATTCTAGCCCTATAGGCCTTTGAATGTTCACCAACCTCTTCTCGGATGGCTTGCATCCCTCTCAAAATCTCTGTTTTGTAATCGTCAACATTGACGAAGTACTTCGAAGCATCACTCCCTGGTATTTTGCTTGAAAGCATCACTGGGTCGAATCCGTGCAAGACGAAAAATGGACTCTCCCCAGTTGCTTCAGGGGGGATAGTGTTACACGCGTACACCACATTGGGCAACATAAGGTCCCATTTATCAGGAAATTCCACTTTTTTCTTGAGAATTCGCTGCAGCGTTCCAATGGCCCTTTCGCTGACACCATTCTCTCTCGAATTATAGCCCATAGTAACAGAGTGTTTAATGCCCGCTACTAATGCTAATTCTTCGAGAAGAGAATTCAGAAATTCCGTTCCCTAATCTGTATGGATCTGTTTGGGCCATCTTCCTCCCTCACATATCCAGCGGTGAAACAGGGTCGTGGCTACAGTTGCTGCGGTTTCATCCTGTATCGCATAACCTCCATCCCACTTTGAGAAGTGATCAACTACCACCAGTACATATCGTCCATCACTGGATGAGGGGTCAGAGCGACGTGGCTTGGCGGGAACGATTGCGCGCGGGAAAACGAAGGGAGAGTGGGTATTGATCGCGCATTTTTTCCCGCCAAGCAGCGTCGCGGCGATCCCTCATCCAGTGACCGACGATACCTCTTTCCACTAAGGGTAAGGCTGATTTCTAGAATATCCGCTGCCACAATCTCAAATGGCCTCCCTGTTACAAATGGCTCTAGTGGTGGCATCATTCGTCGATGGGGGTTTGTCAGCAGACAATTTCTGCAGGCTTGCATCCATCGAAAAACATCGCCGGACATGCCTTCCCAGAAAACTATTTTTCGAAGTTTTGCCAGCACCTTTTTCGCTGAATGATGACCTGCTAGTGGGCCACTGTGATTTTTCCCAAAAACCGTTTTCCTGTGGTTCTTAGGGACTACAAGTGCCGCAGGTCGATCCTCCAGTAAAATCATCAGGTTGCCCTCAACCAGTATGAAATCCGCAACCTTAAACCTTTTCTGAAGTCCTGGCAGTTTAACTTCCTTATCCACCTCTTTTCTCTCTAATGCCTTTATCACTGGTCCATATTCACTGCCCTGCCGCAGTTCAGTCAACCATTTCGAGTCCTTATGCGTAGAAATGCAACAAACTATGTGCTCATCTCCCGCGCCTGTCTCTTTGACTTCCTCTGCATTTACCGGTATGCCTCTTGATAACGCATCCGCTACGGAATTTGCTTTACATTTCACATACTCGATTTCTAGCCGCTATCGTTGGATCTCTAAGGCTCACCTGAGTACTCGACCAGAAACATTTGCACGGCGGAACAAAGCAGTTAGAGGTGCATGATCAGTTCTCGCATTCACCTTCATTCCATACACAAAGAAATGGAATTTCTTGAGCGCGAAAACCAAAGCTAGCGCCTAGACGTCCGTAATGTGGTAGTTACTTTGCGCCTTAGGCAAGCGTTTCGACACAAAAATAGATCGGATGAAGCATCTCATCTTTTCCTTGCTGGCATAACACCGCGCCTGCTCCTAGCTGAGCAGCGTCGGAATAGATGATGTATGGATTCTCGCCAGACTGCGCACCCTCAATATCCGGCTGTGCTAGAACCGGCGTCGTAGTCAAAACCTCTTTGAGTGCAACGAACGCTCTTTCCTGTGCATCACCCCATTCCTATGACGTTTTTGAGCTCGTTAGAGAGAACAACGGACCAGCTATTTTAGAGAAATTCAGCATGAACTTCC
Organism: Aplectana chamaeleonis; assembly: GCA_029168955.1. NCBI lineage: Eukaryota > Metazoa > Nematoda > Chromadorea > Rhabditida > Cosmocercidae > Aplectana > Aplectana chamaeleonis. The sequence goes on from JAPDOI010001426.1 coordinate 32,483, forward strand.
TATTATAACTGCACAACCCGAGGAAGGTTCGCAGCTCAGCTAGTTTCGTCGGCCTGGGATACTCCTTGATTTTTTCCACTTTGTCGGGATCTACATGGACTCCGCTACCGTCTAGTTCATGCCCTAGGAAAGCGACTCCATCTGCGAGTACAATGCAATTTTGCGGCTTAAGGCGTAAATTTCCTTTCAGCAGTGCTTCCATGACCAATTTTACGACCTCGTAGTGCCTTTTTTCTAATTCAGTTGCGATTAAGATGTCATCGATATACACGAAGACTTCTTTGTTTTTCGGGTCACACAAAACTGAGTCCATGAGCCGTTGGAAAACAGCAGGCAACGTTGTCAATCCGAAAGGCAGAACTTTGAAGTGAAACAAGCCTTCGGACGTCGTAAACGCGCTTTTTTCCTTCGCCGACTCGGCTAGGGGTATTTGCCAATAACCCGACGACATGTCGAGCGTACTGAAGTATTTTTTACCTTGCAGGCTCTGTAACATGACATCTATCCCTGGTAAAGGATAAGCGTCATGCTTCGTACACTTGTTTAGCTACCGGTAATCTATACATACCCGGAGACTTCCATCCTTCTTCCGCACCAGGACTACCTGAGAAGCCCATGCAGAATTGGATTTTTCAATTATTCCTCTTTGTAATGAAGCGTTTAATGTGTCCTTAAACTCATCGCGAGCCCCTATTGGAACGGGTCTCGTCTTTTGTCGTATTGGTTTTGTGTCGCTTGTATCAATGTCATGAGCAACAAGAGAGGTTTGTATAAGCTCACTATCTTCCACTGCAAAAACTTGATTGTAATGCTCAACAATCTCTTGCATTTCGTGCGATAGTTGCTTTCCTTCCTTTTTAGCTACCAACATCTCCAACAAGGTTCCCATACGCCCTTCTTCAGATAAGGAATCCTTCCTACTGCTTAGCAAGTCCGTGGGGTCTTCAGCCCGGTGTTATTTCCAGCTTACTTTCTCCCATTCTCCCACTTGCTGACCATTTCCAAACACCATAGGTTCATCCGACGTATTCACTACTGCTACCATAGCTGAACCTTCCGTGTTGAATTTGCAGATACCACTAGCAATTTTTCTATCATTGGGATGAAATATCGCCTGCGGATCAGGTATACCGCCTTTGAGTTCCAAACATTCGGTTTCTCCCGGCGCTACACCCTTCCTGCTACAACCGCTAGTGATTTCTCACTGTCGTCGCAGTCCTGTGATAGGTCTGGGATTCCTGACTCTAATGAATTTTCTGCGTCTGGACCGTATCTACGACAGTCACCTCTGACTCCCCTAACGTCGGAGTTGCCTTACTGACGCAGTATCCCATTGTAGGCATAGCATTTGTACCCAATATTAGCATACCATCCTTGTTCAAAGAGACATACATTCTCAGAATGGAAATTTACGACTAAATTTTACTAGATTACGACAAAAATTTAGTAAATTACCAGAGAATTTTACTAGATTTGGGCAAAGATTATTCGAAAATTACACGTAAATCTCTAAAATTTATTCGAAATCTAGTAAATTTTACTAGTATTTTACTCGTATTTTCACTAAAATTTACCAGTGTTTTACTAGTTTTTTTTTACTAAAATTTACTGGTAAATTACTCGTTTTTTACTAAAAATTGTTGCGATTTCGAACACTTTTTCAATACACTGATTTTATTACAAATAACGATACAACACTTTATATAATTATTTTTCATCTCAATTTAAAAAAGAATACAACAGTCACACTTGCATATTTAACAGAAACATTAATTTACGAGATCCATAACACCAATGACTGGATTCACAGACAGAAAAAAAATAACAAAATTCTACTTACAGAGATGCACTATGTTTCAAATTACTTGCGAAAACCAAAAAACACCTGCACAGACGCTCGCGGTTGTTCAGATAGAATTTTGATTGCCGACAGTGCAGCTTTATTAACTACACAGTTAATAAAGTAGATCAAATATGATATAAATATCAACTCTTCTACACCAAATCCTTGAATCTTTCTTTCATACAGTTTGATACTATTCTTCTCGCAACATTTATCTGGCTAGGTTTTGCCAATAATGGCTTCTTCAGACTTTCAGAAATGCAATAACTTTTGCGCTACCAATAGGCACAAAGATATTATACAACGCTAGAAAAACATACAAAATTCAAAAATGATTGGCAGCGAGAGGGTTGAGAGCGCTGAATATCGTAGGTGCTACAGTGTGTTATAGACAATACATACGACAATTATGGTCATGTAGGATTTGCTCACCAGCCGCATTAAAGAATGAGAATATCCATGGTGATTCTCAAGTGAGGGAGGAGAGGCTCGGTAATACAGTGAGTACTAAATATTTTAGAATAATTTAATAAATCGATTGTTCGCCACAATCTCGGAATGATTTGAGCTCTCTTTGGTGTTCAGACATCAAGCTAGGGGGAAAACATTCTATAATCCATAGCAGAATGGAAATTTTCCCATTCACAGGTTCAAAGTTATCTTTACTCTGCCATCAATTAAGAAAAGCTTGAGTACTGCTTGATGTCTGAAAATCGAATACAGCGCACGCCATTCCGGGATTGAAACGAAAAATAATAATTGGCTGAAATATGCGACATTATTCGGTCCTCACTATGCTCGGTGTCAAGTGATCAATCTCACCAAATCGTTTTTTTTTTGCTCCCATGACCTTTCTTTCCAGTAGACGAATTAAGTGTCGGTGAAGGGTGAAGTGCCAACACATCGGTTAAGGGCGCGCTTTCACAGCTATGGCCTAGTGCATACCTCCTGCGACGGGCGACGCGACATAGTGTTTGCCGTAGAAATCTAACGAAAATCGATATTGCTGATATGCACTGTCGCTGTCGCGGGAAGTAGGCACTAGGCCTAAGAGTCGTTGTTCGATGTTCCGAGGTAAGGATAGGAGGCAGTATTTGTAACGCCCTTCGGTGTTTATTTAGACTGTCTTAGGCCCACGTCAGACCTCGTCGAAAAACCTGCTGAGTCCGAATGAGTTCGCGGCGGAAAAACCGTCCTCGACCGTCTGCAACCGACTGAGTTCGGTTGCCCCAACCGCCACCCAGTTCCTCTGCGAAACACGCAGCCGATAGTCAGCGGCTGCAGGTGGGGGCAGAGCGCAGACGACGAAAGTCGGGATACGGCGGAACTCGGCAGGTCGCAGTCGGTCAAAGAAAATGCACTCAAATCACGTGAGAAACTCCTATATCGACCGGGTGGGTGAGGATGATTTCGGTTGGGACGCAGCGGGACTCAGTCGGTGCATTGGCCCCGCCCTTGTACGCATGAGAACCATCAGTATCGACCGGGGGGATTGCGGTGGGCACCAGACGGTCGCAGTCGGACTCAGTGGGTTGATTTCTTTGCACCCGTCTCCCACGAACTCGGTGCGTATCGACCCAGTGGGACTCAATAGATCCACCGACTCTGACGGGGTCCTTAAGCCTGTAACACCTACGACACTCAGCGCTCGCAACCCCTCGCTGGCAATCATTCTTGGATTTGATATATCTTTCCAGCAGATTGTATTGTATCTTTGTACTTATTGTTAGCAAGTACGCCATTGCATTTTTTGAGCTCTCGTGAAACCATTATTGGCAAATGCTAGTCAGATAAAAGATGCAAGAAGAAGAGTATCAAACTTTCATGAAAGAAAGATTCTAGGATTTGCTCGGGGGAAAAGTGATGGATGTATCATTTATTCCACAAATTAATTGTGTAGTGATTGGAGCTCCACTTTAAGCAATCCAAGTTCTATTTAAGAATCACAGGTGTTCGTGCTGGCGTCGAAGTAGGAGCTCTCACGGGTCCTACTAAAATTTCAATACACACAATCAAACCAATAGTGATGCAGTCTGACATCTACTAAATGAAAATCCGAAGCCCTCATTGACAGCTAGGTCCAATCGCATGCTCTGATAGTAAGAGAGAATGTGTCTTCTTCTCTCGTAATCACTGCAAGGGACAAATTTTCATACAGCAATAAGGATAAAATCAAAGATAAATCCGAAACTCCATATTTCAGGCGTGCACGGCGTGCACGGATTATAATAATTTTGAACGGTGGTAACATGTCAAATTGGGGTATCTCTATTTCGCTCAGTAAAAGTTTTTACTATTCACTTCATCGATATTTCTCTTTGTTGCACATACATAGTGCCCATATCACCAGGACCGGGCGTTTTCGGCAATTTTTGACGATTTACGAAATTTTGGCCCAGAATCGTAACAAATCGTAACGAATTGGTGCTAAATCGATTGAGGGAAAACTGATATGGCACGATTCAAGGAATAGATGAAATTTCACCCTTTCCAAGCTGTTTGCTTATTTCATCCAGATTCTTTGAAAGTTTGTTTCTCGGACATTTCTAATTAAACGTAGCCAGCAGCGGAGTGGTTAAGTATGGCGAAATATAATTATTGTGAGTGATATTTAGTATACATTGGATCCGAATCAAAAAAATTCGGATACCCGGATTTCGGATAACTCAAAAATCAAAGGTCGCGAATATCCGACTCAAACGGATAGGCTCAAAATAGCGACATCGGATAATCCGAGTCATTCGGATAGGAAGGCGAGACGGATAGTCGGATCTCGGATCAATCCGAAAATCACGTTTTTTCGGTGATTCGGAATTTGAATCACTCGGATTTCGACCTTTTATCGGTGAGTCGGAATCTGAATATCCGAGTCGGATATCCGGTCGGATAAAAGATGGTATAATTCTGAAAGTCTATCGAAAATCGAGAGTCTGGCGAAAATCCTCGAAAAAAACATTTTTCTACCTTACTTTGATTAAAGAATTTATTGATAATCATCTTTATCTCGGAATATTTGCAAACCAAACATATACAATCACTTTTCACAATCTCTTCAAAATGAGTGTAATGTTTAGGGGTTGAGCAGAGTGCGAACAGGGCGCGGCGCGGCATGATGATGGAGAGCCGTATTGATAGATCGCGACGATATACCAATACGGCTCTCCACCATCAGGCCGCCCCGCTCCTTTTTGGCACTCTGCTCAACCCCTAAAGCATTAGTATAGATGAGTATCATGAGTATCAGTCCTTCCCATCGATTTCGTAAATACCCATGAATTCTTGTCTAATCAACTTGCCCGTTCGATCAATACACATGGTTTTTTGGGAGCCAATCATACCTTCAATGCGCTATAATGGGTATGGTATACTCTTTGCGACACACTGTCGCGTCGCTCTGCACAGCGACAGGACCGCCCGTCGCGGAGCTCCCACCCTCTTAGGCCTAGTGCATACTGCCCGTGACGAGCGACGCGACATAATGCTTGTCATCTAAATTGGCCGACAATCGATATTGTTCATTTGCACTGTCGCGGTCGCGCGTCGCGGAAAGTATGCCCTAGGCCCTAAACCTGTCGCGGTCGCAGTGTGCTGCAAGCTTCGGCTCGCGACAGTGACAGGCTCCGGCCCATTCGAAGTATGTCAGCCCTCCGCGTCGCGTCGCTGTGACAGACGCGCGATAACTGTGCCTTCGACGACCGATGCCGTTGTTACGATGCAGGTCCCGCAGTGCTAGATTGCATGCCTGTCAGTCATGACAGCGGCAAAGTATACCATACCCCTGAAAGCCTTCCTAGTGGCGTCGCAGCAAAACTCGCTGTCGCGAAGACGGTGTGAGTGAGGGGGGTGGTACGCAGCGCAAACTGTGCCGTGCAACGGGGGCGACCGCCGCACTTTCATAGTGCGCGAGCTAGCAGCGAAGGCAACAACGTCGCACGATGAAAATGATTTCGACCATTTTTGTCATTGTCGCTGCCGTCTCGCCGTAGTTTCTATTTGATATCTACCTTTCTATAAGATACTTATTTCCACTATTTCACTGTTTTCTCAATCGAGCAAACGGTGGCGAAGAGGTAAGAGACACAGAGAAAGAAATATGATTCGGCAACAAGTCATGGTCACTCCCAATTTCTCTCGCTCTGGAGAGCGACGCCAAGATTTTTGCAGTGACGCCACTCTGAAAGGCCTATACCGCACAGACAACCCAAACGAACAGGTTTAATGCCCGTCATGCGCAAAATCTGCGCTGATGATGCGCACCAAAAAAGCGGCGTAAATTTCACGATGCGCTCCAATTGGATGTCTGCAGTGTAACTACGCACCTGTATGGCTACTGTAGAATGGAATGAGGAGTCGACACCGGATACGATTGTTTGAGTAACAGGACATGCCAAATCTACCAATATCCGGTTCGCTATCCGATCCGAATCATGACATTTTTCGGATGTTCGGTATTCGAATCATTATCCGACTCATGGCACATTTCGGTGATTCAGATTTCGGATCAAACGGATTTTGGCGTTTTTTCGGTGAATCGGATTTTGGATCACTCGGATTTTCACACTTTTTCGGTGATTCGATTTTTAAATCATTCGGATTTTGACGTTTTTCGGTGAATCGGATTTTGAATCATGAAAATTTCGGTTCATTCGGATGGATATCCGAAAATGAGTGAGTCGGATCCAATGTATAGTATTTAGGTACGTATAACAGGCCGATCTGCTGCTCACATTATCGGCGTGAAAGGAATTTCCTCTGATTAGAGAAAGTCAATGGTCAAACTTGAGTGTTATAAAGTATTGACTGTACATTGGACCACAACCAGAATTTCCGAAAGCTCGGATTTTGGATAACTCGAAAAACAAAGGTCGCGGATATCTGACTCAAGAGAATAGACTCTTAAGGAGGAACTGGGCTAACAGTAGAGGGTAAAACGGGGAGTCGGTGCTCGGATCAATACGGGAATTACGTTTTTTTCGGTGATACGGATTCTGAAAAACTCGGATTTTGATGTTTTTTCGGTGATCCGATATTTAGATCACCCGGATTTTGATTTTTCTCGGTGAGTCGGATTTCGAATCGCAAAAACTCCCAATCATCCGGAAGTCTATGCGAGAATGAGTGAATCGGATTCAATGTATAGTATTGACGAAACTCCATCAATGAACACTACGGCCGTTAAACCTTTTCAGTAGCTCTAAAAAGTGAAATTCAACCAACAAGTCTTCGACAAAAAGAAAAACACTCCAGACAGAGTATGATAGGGCATTTGAACCCTACAAGGACTAAGCAGTAGTGGTCGCGTAATTTCTCAATGAAGCGTGATTTTTGCCTTTTCTGCAGAATTCGTTTGCTATATTTGCTACATCGAAATTTCATTTTCCGTAGAAGCACATTCGAAAAAGTTTGTAATTTATGCGAATCTTTGGCGCGCTGCTAAAAATAGTAAAAGCTTTGAATGCGCTCAGCCGGCACTCCCATCAAATTTCAATTTGAAATTGAGAAGCCACCAAGTTTTGCTGATATCGCAGAGAATGAATTGGATAGAGGGTCTACGCTATAGTTGTACAATTTCGAACGAAAATTGAAATTTTTCCGTTCGAAAATTCATCGAACGAACGAAAAATGAAAAAATTTCGTTCGAAAAAATTTCGGACGAACGAAAGTCGAAAAAATTTCGAAATTTCGGGGGTTGAACGAACGAAATTCGAAACAATTCGAAATTTCGATTTTTTTTTCGAAATTTCGTATTTTTTTCGAAACTCGTCGAAAATTTCGAATTTTTTTCGAAATTTGTCAAAAATTTTGAAATTTTTTTCGAAATTCGTTCGAAAAAATTCCGAACGGACGAATTTCGAAAACATTTCAAAAAATCGGGATTTCGAACGAACGAAAATTGAAAAAATTTTGTTCGACGAAATTTCGAACGAACGAAATGAACGAAAAAAATTTCAAAAATCTTTCGAAAATTTTGTTCGTGTACAACTGTAGTCTACGCTTTCGAACGTAATCACATTTTGCCGAAAACTAGTCTCGAAGTTCTGGACAAAGAATGCGAAAAGTTATTCGCTGCAGACTATTTAATTCTGTGAGCTTTTTTCGAGTACTCATCTAAAAACAGTTCTTTTGTAATAAGGATTATAACGCGTACAGTGGGGCGCGATCGCCATCATAGGATTGCATAACGCCGCACCGTTCAGTTGCGAAAGTAAAAACGAGGCCCAAAACAGAGTTCATACTACCATAACAAATGCTCCGCGATGGGAGTATATGGCTGGGATCATAATTCTCGCGACTAGAGCCAACGACCGCCTTCTCAAGCATATCGATTTTCGGTCGATGTTGATGGTAAATATTGCGTCGTGTCGCTCGTCGTTGGAGACATAGTCCCGGTTTAAACCCGTCCTTGAAGACATCGCGCAGGAGACCACGTTCTTGAATCTTGAACTGCGCCTCTGCAGTGATCGAAAATGCCAAAAGGGCCTCCAAGGGCCCTTTCGGCACTTTGGTTCACTAGAGAGGCTTTGTTTATCAAAAACATGGGAAAAGCCAATGGAAGGCCGGGATCATACTTCCAGCGACGAGCGACGCGACGCAACGTTTACCATCAGTATCTACCGAAAATCGATATACCTGATATGCACTGTCGCCGTCATCGGTCGCGGGAAGTATAATCCCGGCCTAACACAAGACCATGTTGAACACGTGAAATTGATTTGAGCTTTGCATCAAAACCGTTTTCAAGTCTTTGTTGCGAGTAAAGTTTGTGCTAAAATGGTTTTCGAAATTTTTCCGCGGTCGCACAAACATTCTATGAGAGAGTGTTAGATGACCGAAACCACATCCATTTTGAGCCAGCCAGAACTTTGGGTGTTTTGGAGCATCAAGCTTCGTAAATGATCTTAGCCGCCCGGAATTCTTCAGAAGAACAGAAGAAAGCAAGATGATTCGCAACGCGCACTCTGTCTTCTCGAAACTCAAAAAAAGTTGCGTAATTAAGAAATTCCATCAATTGAAAAGATTGCAAATTTAATAATTGTGGAGCTCTCCTCTGTCAGGACTTATGTATTTCATACGAGCAACATTCTCTTAAGTGATGGGAGACAAAATTCGAACACTTGGCGATGTTTCGGGCCTGTCGTTAGCCTGCGCGCCCTAATAATGACACTCGACGCGGCCTTTCGCACAAAGCTTCACAAGGGAGTCTGTCTTGAAATTGTGCATCGCAGCTCTTCTTTGTAAGTACTATACATTGGATCCGACTCACTCATTTTCAGATATCTATCCGAATGAACCGAAATTTTCATGATTCAAAATCCTATTCAATGAAAAAACGCCAAAATCCGTTTGATTTAAAATCTGAATCGCCGAAATGTGCCATGAGTCGGATAATGATTCGATACCAAATATCCGAAAATTGTCATGATTCGGATCGGATAATGAGTCGGATATTGGTAGATTCGGCATGTCCTGTGACTCAAAAAAGCGTATCTTATGTCACGACTCGACATTCCATTCTACAGTAGCCATACAGGTGCGTAGTTACCCACTATAAAACGTCGTAATTCACATCAATCGAGGCGCGAGCGGCGAGCGAGACGCCTCGGCCTCCGTCTGCCCTACGCACTCTCACTGTTTTTAAGCTCTGCTCCACACCAGCACGCGTAGGAACCAAGTGAATTTCGCCCTTTTATAGCCTGTACACTGTAGACATCCAATTGGCGCGTATCGTAAGGTGTACGCCACATTTTCTGCGCATCATCAGCGCAGATTTTGCACATAATTGGCATTGATTATCTTGGTTTGAGTTGTCTGTGCGACTATAGGGCCTTTCAGAGTGGCGCCGCTGCGAAATTTGTGACGTCGCTCTGCAGAGCGAGAGAAAGTGGGCGTGACCATGACTGGCCGCCGAATCATATTTCTGTCTCTGCGTCTCTTTACCCTTCGCCGCCGTTTGTTCGATTGGAGAAAACAGTGAAATAGGGGAAATAATTATTTTTATAGAGAGTTTATGGACAGGTAATAACAAAGCAACATCAACAAATAGAAAGAAACTAAGGCGGGACGGCAGAGACAAAAATGGTCCAAAAACATTCCTACCGCGCGACGTTGCTGACGTCGCCTGCTAGCTCGCGCACTCTGAAAGCGCGGTCGCCTCCTCGCACGGCACAGTTTGCGCTGCGTAGCACCCTCACCCCACATCCTCACACCGTCACCGCGACAGCGAGTTTTGCTGCGACGCCACTCTGAAAGGCTCTTAGGGCGGTATGGGGTATACTTTGGCGCTGTCATGACCGACAGGCATGCAATGTAGCACTGCGGGACCTGCATCGTGACAACGGCATCGCTCGACGTAGGCACGATTATCGCGCGTCTGTCGCAGCGACGTGACGCGGAGGGCTGACATACTGCGAATGGGCTGAAGCCTATCGATGCCACTGTCCCTGTCGCGGCCGAAGCTTGCAAACACACTGCGATAGCGACAGGTTAAAGGGTAGAAGCTCCGCGACCGGCGGTCGCTGTCGCTGTGCAGAGCCACGCGACAGTGTGTCGCAAAAATATACCATACCCTTCTCAGAAAAATGAAAACAAGTTACTTTGTAACATATGTGAGCCGAAGTAAGTTATTTTCGTCTTATTTCAGGTCATTTAAGTTACATGTAACATATCGGCGGGATACTGCGTACGGTGCGCCTCCGATATGTTACATGTATCTTGAATGACCTGAGATAAGTCGCAAGTAACTTACTTCGGCTCAGATATGTTACAAGTAACTTGTTTTCGATTTCTGAGAGGACACTTTGTGCACTGCGCCTCCGATATGTTACAAGTAACTTTAAATGGCACAATATTAGTCGCAGGTAAACTTAAATAGGCCGAGAAGATATTTCTAAGGGCGGGATGTACAATGCACCTGCGGGGTCGGGCTAACGACTAGCGTTGCTGTTGGTTTAATTACCCAAGTTTGAGGTACTTGACCCCACACCGGCAGGGAAGGCCCACACAACATTATTTTGCGTAGTGTGTGGTCTGGAACGGGCTCTGTGCGTCGAGTGCGTCTGCGTCACGTGATGGCCACCCAGTGTGAAAATATTATTGTAAGTTACATGTAACATAAGTGTAACTTACAAGAAAAATAAATTTAAGATACATGTAATATAAATGTATGCTACATGTGATATAAAATATGTTACTTGAGGCATTCAAGTAAGTTACATTCATATTACAAGTAACCTGTTTTGATTTTTCTGAGTTATGGCGCATTGAGGGTTCGATTGTGTCCAAAAACCATGTGTATTGATCGAACGGGCAATCCTTTTTAAGTGGATTAGACAGTAAGTCACGGGTATTTACGAATTCGATGTGAAGGATTGATACTCTTTAGACTAATGCTTTAACATTACTCTCACTTTGAAGAGATTGTGAAAGGCGATCACATCTGTTTGGTTTGCAAATATTTCGCCATAAAGATTATTATCAATGAGTTCGTTTATCATAGTAAGGTAGGAAAATCTCTTTTTTTTGAGGATTCTCACCAGACTATCAATTTTCGATAAACTTTTTGAATTATACCATCTTTTATGCGGACGGATATCCGACTCGGATACTCGGATTCCAACTCACCGAAAAAAGGTCAAAATCCGAGCGAACCAAAATCCGAATCACCGAAAAAACGTAATTTTCGGATTGATCCGAGATCCGAATATCCGTTTCGCCCCCCCCTATCCGATTGACTCGGATTATCCGATCTTGCTATTTTGAATCTATCCGTTTGAGTCGGATATCCGCGACCTCTGATTTTTGAGTTATCCGAAATCCGAGTATCTGATTTTTTTTGATTCGGATCCAATGTATAGTAAGTACCAGTGCTGTGCGTTATAACGCCTTCTTCGTCAGATTTTACAACAGAAAAGTAGATAAATTAACGCTCCTGATATGGGTCTGAGATAATCGCGAACAATTTGCTCCTGGAGGGGGGTCTGGGTCAATTTAGCCCTGTCCACACCTCATGCCGTACCATGTTAACGCTTTTTTCTTGGCAAAAATTAACGAATAAAGGAAGAAATATTTTTAACGCTTACTCCTGACAAGCACCACGCCATGAGTGACACGCCCAATTCAGACATGGGTTTGATTCTCTTAGATCAAAGATGGGTTCAGGTTCATCCCGATTTTCAGAAAATATTTAATGAGGTGGGAAACCAGTGCCGATGAGTCAATGAGAAAATTAAAATTGATGAAAAAGTCAAGAAACACATCACAGATAGACTATTTGCGGTTCAAAAACCTGCACTCACCTTTTTCAAAGCTGGGCCGTACCTTTCGAAACAAATGGTCCGATGCCTCTAGAGAACGAGTGAAGTACGAGAACATCACCTGGAAGTAGACATTTCATTATCAACTCAAACGTACCTATCTTTTGAGCGAAATCGGGATTGCGAGTATGAAAAAAGCAAAGTTATTGAGAAACAAGAATATGAGTAGAAAAATGAATATCTAGTTACGTCGCATGCCGTGGTGAGTGATATTGATCCCACATGCCACGTGACTGATAATATCAATGCGGTAGATCACTTGCCCTACTACTGTACGCCGCGTTTAAGATTTTTAAAAAGGAGTGTCGCGTGCTTTTCATGCTTAAACCATTACGTATAATGAATAAAATCCTTCCGTAAATAACGTTTTGTTGGCGATAAAGCTAAAAAATAGGGGCTAAAGTCTGATAAACGGAAATGATGGCTTTTAACTGCAAAGTTCGAAAAGATTTCCAATAGTCAGAATCGTTTTAGAAAAAGTTCTCTAGAATAAGGCAAATGGTTACAGCTCAAGTTCGCAAAGCTAAGAATCAAGTTTTGGCTTACACCCGAATATTCAGGAACAGCGATGCTGAAAAGATTTATTCAATATAAGGTAAAACAACATCACACAACGTGAAGCACGCGCGTGATTTATTTTTCCACTGGGCTACACTGAATTTTTGCTATTTAATAAACAAGTGCGCAGCCAAATCAATGGTCCATCATTTCACTGGATTTTTGGCATTTCCTTCTAGTTGTATGCCAAATCATTCACAAGAAGCATTCAACTTCTTTTAACAAGATTCTCACAACTTCTTCAATGGCAAATCATAAACCATTTTTAGCGAAGCAAAACAGTTACAAATGCATATATGTGAGGAAGGTTAATTACTACAGCATGCGATCAGAGGCAAACAGAACAAATACAAAATACTCGTTTACTTAAGAGCACCCACTACATAAAACTCTAGCAGAAAGTGTGGCCGTCTGATCCATCCATGTTGGAGATGGATGTGAAACAAGTCTAGTCCAACCAATTCACTAGTCTTGGGTCTAGGCGGAATGAGCCGGTTGCACTTCTTCGTAAATAGAGCCGGCGTCGAAATAAATAAGTTGCATAGAATGGGCCTGGTCAGTAGGTCTTTGTCCACATTCAAGAATGCTCTCGAGGTTTACCTGAGGTGTGGAAACGATTCTTAGCTATGAGCAATTGGTTTTGTGTTGTTTCAATACTTGTTTGTTTTTAAGCTGTTTTATGGACACGGGTTCGGCTTCAGCCTCGCAGACACAGCGCGCATGGGACATGGCGTCGAATATATGACCTAGTACACAGCCACGTACGCGACACTCATAATTTTACGCACAAATCAGAATTTGCTTCTAAATCCGTGTTGATTGATGTTTTTTTGGGATTTCGCAGAGTACTTACGAGTTTCGAAAGGTGAATAATCACTGAATGATAATTGTTCGCTCTGTTGACTAAATGTGGTCACTTAATCGAGTTGGCTCCATGCCATTGCTCACCTGCGTGCGTACGCGTCACGGCCCGGCAAGTGTCGCGCGCGGCGAACGCCGAAAGCCGCCATCGTGTGAAAGAGTCACCTGCACCATATGCGGCAGAATGGTTTTCGTTAGGGGCATAAAACGAACACAGCAATTCAAATAATGCTCCAAAACATGCTAGTTTACTTGATTTTACTTGAATGCTCTGCTATTGCTTCGCCGCTCTTCCCGCCGCGCGCGACGCTCACCGACCGCAACGCAGAACGCACGGGTGAGCAAATGACCGCCTCAATCGAGTTGAACACAATCTTACGGCGTACGAAGTACGCCAGCGACTTGGAATATCAGCCCTGATAAACTCAGATTAAAAACATGAGCGAGCTGGCTCACCATTGCCGGGATCACCTTTTTATGAATTGCAGGATATGATCCGGTGTATCTTAGAACGAATTCGGCCATTCGGCCAAAAGCTCAGATAGTTCTCCTTGATAGTGTGAAAACTTTCACTTATACGTTATCGAGGTGAATTAACGATTTGCGCGTAAAATTGGGTGTGTCGCATACGTGGCTTAAGCCCAAGAGTTCGTCGTAATAGATTAAATTGAGTTGAATTGGGTGCAAAACTAGTTGGGTGGGCCACTCAGAATTCAAGAGAGGAATGAATGATACCGCTTCAAAAATCGTTTAATAGTATGAAATTTCTAGCAAAATACGAGTGATAACGTTATCATGCACCTAACGGAAAGTTTTTCCTTTATTGGAGAAATCTTTTCATTTCCATGGTGAATCTCTGAGTGTTTCCCCCTCAACTAGTTTTGCACCTTAAATCGAATTGAATACACAAAACAACACACAACTGAAAAAGCAAAACAACGAACGAGGCAAAGGAAGTGAATTAATTGATGACGTCAGCAAGCTGGCGGAGTTGGAGTCATCGGCCAATCCATCGATCAGGTCAAATCGTGTCAAATCGAGACAAAGCTTGACGTGAATGGCGATGAGTGCGTTTGGCCTACTATGCCTTCTCTGCCCTCTATTAGCGTAAAATACCTTCTCCGATTTCTCCGCACCTCTTCCGTCTCGTTTTCTGGGGGGAAGGGGTCAGCGCCGCAGGGGAGCAGGGGCCTCCCCTGGGGCGGCATGCATGAACGCTCCGAAGAGGGTCAGGGAGCCGCTGCGCGTCCTATGCGCGCAGCGTCGAGCCACGGGACGGCTCCGAAGGGCATTGCGTAAATTGGGGTAACGCTTACGTTAATGCACTTTCCAACGCAAATTTTACGCGCGCAATTTCTGTTGTCCCAGTCGCGTTTGCCTCTAATTATTGAGATGCATGGGATGTCAAAAAGGTACCGAAGAGCGACTGGCATGACGAAAATACGCCGCGTGGCGTAGAGTTGACTGTAGAAGATGCATTCACTTCCGAAACATCAGTTTACGCCATGCACTTGGAGCCGTCCCGTGGCTCGACGTTACGCGCATGGGACGCGGAGCGGCACCCTAACCTTCTTCGCAGCGTTCATGCATGTCGCCCCTGAAGCCCCCCTCGGAAGAGGTCTCTGCTGTCGCCCCTTTAAGTCAAAAACGGGCTCTGTTGTTCGACGCTTGCCCCCCCCCCTCGCAGAGTCTGAGAGGGTTATGGAGAACAACATGTCAATTCAACAAAAATAATGCAATTGAGGATAGAAGAGTAAGGAAGAGATTCTCGGCAAAAATGCAGCAACAGCAGATCATTAGCGCTCCGAGGCTATCTCAGCGGAAGCGCGCCGCTCGCTATGACGAGTGGGTGTGGCCTTGAGTGTGAATGACTGACGCCATGTCTGCGCGTCACGCGCGGGCATAGCGTCAGTTGCCATTCAGCTATATGCGCGCTTCCCATAGCACGATACACCGCCGTCGTTCTTGACCCCGAATGTGTCGGCACACCCCATTGAATTTCGGGGCGCGTGAATAATCAGAGAACGGCGCGAAAATTTTTCAGCGTGTGAGCGCACACTTGATGGCGCGATACACCAATTCCTGATGTACGATGCGCACACATTGCCGCTGTCACTGACTGTTGGTTTTGGAGTGTAATGGTGTCGTCACACATCATCCAAACTGTGCGCGTGTCAATTCAGAGGGCGCGTGCAGTTAGTTGGCGCATATAACCTGCACCTCTGATGGCGCGATACATTACCTTTGCTCTTAAAGCGTGGTTTTTGCCGATATTCACCATTGAAGGCGAGCGCTTGCTCGTCGGTGATGCGCGCGAACTCGATGCACTATGATCGCTTTCGCCATCAGCGAGCGCGTAAAGCAGCATTAATGTGTCTCTACCGCGTTTTCGAGGTTGCTGTACAGAATCGGCGTGATTTTTTGTTTGTAACATCTTGCTCGTGTCTCCGCATCGTCCCAACTATGAAATGTCGCATCGGTTTCGCGCTCTCATTGGATGTGTGCGTGAAGTTTTTCAACGTTGTACGCCAGCCCAAGCGCGACTGCGCGTGTAGCGTACACCCGCCTTCTCTTCTTCACCAACTGCGTTCTCGCAACAATCCCGCCCATCAGGGAGACGTCCAGTAGGTTTTCTACGTGCACTAGGTCAATACTTCCCTCTTTTTACGAGAAACTTCCGAAATGTCACAATTTAGTAAAAATCGAACAAATTTTAGTAAATTACCACTGGAGCGGATCATCTACAGTAAAATTTAGTAAAGTAAATCTCTGGTAATTTACTGAATTATCGCCACTTCTACAGAGATTAGGTGGAAAATCTTCTGGTAAAAAGGACGTAATTTAGTAAAAAAACGCACTTTACCAGAGATTAGCCGAAAATCTCTGGTAAAATTATCTTTGTCAACTTTAAACCTGGAGTTTGTACAAATTGCTTCCTGGTCATCGCCAGTTTTGTCCGCAAACCGTCACCTCTTACCACAGTGAAAAAATTGCATGAGCTCTTCCAGATGCATCAATGACGCTAATGGAACTGAATCCTATTATGGGCAATTCTTTAACATGGGCATCAATTTCAACCTCATTGATGACGGCTTTGCTGCCCCGCAAAATCCTGACGAGGCAAAATTGAAACACTCCTGGGCCCAGTAGCAACCCCTGATTGTGGTGGACTTTAAATAGGCAGCCAACCTGAGGTTGGTTGTGGACGTCTATGGTTCCTCCTATGGTTGGCGACACCCTGGGAACGAGATTTATCTCGAAAGGGTGGTGTTGAATGCAAAACTCCTCAATCGTAGGAAACGGTTTGAACCAACACAGCACGAGCCTAGGCGAGATGGACGCCCCATTACAGCGCTCTCAGACCACTATAGGGCCACACGTACAAATATGAGTGGACGTTTCCATGTTTTTCTACATACAATTTCCTCCACAGTTCTTCGTATCCATTGCAACTTTGATCGAGGTAGTGGGTCGTAAATATGGGTTTCTGAGAACGTGCCCATGTGTACCTTTTCAGGTATAACAATTCTTCAGCATTGAATGATGGGATTCTAGAGTCCACGAAAATCATCGAACCGACAGAATTTTAGGTTTAGAAAGCGATTTTGAGATTATTTCGTTAGATGGCCATTTATCACCGATATCACGATACGCAAAACTTTGAAATTTCATTTTGGAAAACACAAGGTTGCAATTTCATTGCAACCTTGTGTTTTCCTTCGCAAGGTGAACCAAAGAGTTCAGAGAGGATTTTTTTTTAAATTATGGACTAATTTTTCTTCTCAGTCGGTTTCATGCTTCCCAGTCCACATAGAAAGTAGTGAAATTGTTCCTAGAGAAGTGAAAGACAAATAGTCGCACTCAGATGAACAATTATCACAGAGTTTAGTCACTTAGAACACGCGGTTCACGTAAATTTTATGCTTTTTCTCGAGAACAGAAACAATTTCGTGCAGCCATCACTTTTAGATGGCTATCTATGGCGAACTCTGTTCTTACCTGCCAGTGAGCGACTATTAAAAAAAAATCCGTAGGCGTAGTAAGGCGATCCTCCATAAGAGCTAGTGGCGGTCTGCGAGCGCCGGCCGGCTTATCGATTCAGGCCGAGAGGAGCGCAACCTGATCAGCTTACCATACCACGCCAGCCGCCGGTGACATTTAAACAGCCTGCTCCAAAGCTGCGGGGTGATAAGCTTGTAATGTTTTCTTGAGAAAACAAGTCACGAACCTAATTTTTTCCTAACTGGGAAATCATACATATAGTAGATCGGATTACCCCAAGAGGTTCGGTTTTTTTTTGTTGAGAAATGGAAAAACATCAACACTGGAAATTATTAAACATTTTTTGTAGATTCAACGTGAAAAAGAACCTTGTTGGTTTGCATTTACTGTACTAAGCAAACCATTTTTTTTTTATTGGAAAAGCCTTTAAACTCCTCATTATCCTCCTCTACCCTGTACTCTACTTCTCATTCTGAGATGACGAGAATCATTTGACCCAACTAAGTGTGTTGAGTTGTTATGAAAGCTGTCTTGTGTCGAGATGGAAGTGACAAAGTTGTATATTACCACATATTCCCTTTTTGCGACATTTCACGTTTTGGATACCGTTGCTAAAGAATTTTTCCCTCATGACTCCTGCAGAGGGTTGATTTGGGTTCTGAAACACGGACTCATACCATCGTCGCATTCAATGCGTGTCGAATATGCATTCAACTTGGGAAGACCCGGCGGTTTTCGAGCACAGTCAAGAAAGGGAGTAGGTGCTCCTATTATGTTTCAGAGTCACAGCATAAGCCCCAGCAACTAAAACGTTTAATGCGTGCACCGCACACATTCAACTCGATGAAAAAACAATGCTCCAAAAAAGGAAAGACATACGACGCACTCATAAAGGCAGGACTCCAAGAAATGTTGACAGTGCCGCCGGTTCAGTTACTTCTAACTTTCCCTGCCCCGCCGCTGGAGACCTTTCGTCCAACCGCTAGCGGCCCCAAGTGGTGCTCGGAGAGCTGGGTCGCGACGCATGTCCGGTGTGGTGGCCGCTTCGGCGTGTCGGTGTGCTACTACGATAGCGCTGGGACTACCTGCAGCACGTACTCAGGCGATTAAAATTCTGCTGCATCGTGCTGCTGTTTGGAGCACGTCCCATGCGATAGCAGGGTGTCAAACTCACGGTGGTCCGCGGACCACCGTGTGTGTGACTGAGGGGGTCGTTATTTTTTTGGAAAAAACTTTTAAATTCTTTGGGTGGGGGTCGTTATTTTTTTGACCCATCTAAAATAATGTCTGTATCGCTGGAAAATTGAATCCTGAAGTAAAATAATTTGGGGGCCATGATTATTTACCATGGAATGGTAAACATTATCGATGGAACAAGAGCAGTCTTCAAATGAAAAACAGAGTAAAACATCAAGCGCCTTTACTAGCCTCAACATTACCTCGACTACAACATTCGGAATAGATATTGCTTCCGGGGTTTTCCTAGCAAAATCCGATAGGAGTGAAGACTGTTTTATCGCTTCGAACTCTGTTGAATACGGCACACGGCTGCAAACTTTGTGCAGAACTGGCAGTGGTAGCCGTAGAAGGTTTCGTAAAACGATGGCATCGCGTCCTGTATATTTGAAGTAAAGGCGATTAAGTTCGTAATCGAATCTAGGCTTACTGTGATCTGTATCTTGCTTTCGCAGCCAGTCTAATTATAGTGCCGTTGCAAATTATACGACATACCCCCAATTTCCGCGGTTCCAAACTTCGCGTCAATTAAGGAGACAAACGGTAACGCCAATCGATGCAGCACCCTCGAAAACCCTTGGATACGAATCTTCATGAGATTACACCCACTAGCAGGAAACTGGCAACGGAAATTGTCAAAAATGGCCGTTGCAAAATTATAACGACATAGCTGATGTTCTTAGCAGGAATTTACCTATTCTACGCCATCTGCTTATCCAGTTCGTTCATGGTAAGAACCACTAGAAACATCGAGTAATTAGTCTTCAGAAATGTCTTGGCGCTGAAGCACTTCGAAAACTCTGTTTGGTATGTTTCAACCCAGCTTTTGTGAACGCTCCTTTCTCAATCTGCGCCCATTCGCTCATAACGGCTTGTTTCAGCGGAGCCATACGCTCTTATTGTCTGAGTCTGGATGTAGATTCAACGCCAAAGAATACCTAATACACGTTTTCCACAGGGTTGAGGTCCTTGAATAACCGGCCCGGTTTACATTCTAGCGAATTATGGCAGGGTCGACCTGAAACCAAGCCTGCGATTGTCCTACTGACAAGAAGTGAAGGCGGAAACGGACTAGAAAGAACCTGGAATTGATTTTCCGGCACATTCTGATAATCTGTGGAGTTCATAGGTCATGTCGCTATTAGCTTGTCCAGCTTGAAACCCCACTCTCGCATCTGGGTCAATTCATTATTCTTTCTCATTTCGCAATTCCTACTCAAAAAGGATATATTCGGGTCCTTTTGTAGATCCCTCCATTGCTTGGAATGCTTAGTCAAAAATAAATAAATGTAATAGAATTGAGTCAAGCTCGTTCGGATTGCCTCTTAGCTTTAAGCTGACTGACAAAAGGATTTCTGAAGGATCTGGGCTACACAAGGACCCGAACTTATCCTTGAGTAGGAACTCTTTGGAGGAGAAAGAATAGTGCATTGACGCGGATCCAGATAGGGTTTTAAGCTGGACCAGCTTTTTGCGACATGGCCTATGAACTCCAAAGATTATCCAAAATGTGCAAAAGGGAAATCATTCCCCAATTCTTTCTAGTCCATTTCCGCCTTCACTTCATGTCAGTAGGACAACGCAGGCTTGGTTTCAGGCCGATCCTGCCAATTCGCTAGAATGCCTGGCCGCTTTGCCGGATCTCAGCTCTGTGGAAAACGTATGAGGTATTCTTGGGCTTTGAATCTACATCCAGAACAGACAAATCGGACGCGTGGCTCCGCTCAAACTAGCCGCTATAAGCGAATGGGAGCAGATTGAAAGGAGCGTTCACAAAAAGCTGGGCTGAAACATACCAAACAAAGTTTTCGAAGTGGTTCAGCGCCAAGACATTTCTGAAGACTAATTACTCGATGTTTCTAGTGGTTCTTACCATGAACGAACTGATACAGATGGCGTAGAATAGAAATTTCTGCAAGAACGTCTAATTTTGCAACGGGGCCATTTCTTGACAATTTCCCCGTTGCCAGTTTTCGCCAGTGGCCTCTAATTTTATGAAGATTCGTACCCAGGGGTTTTCGAGGGTGCTGCATCGATTGGCGTATTGCTGTTTGGCCCCCTATCGACGCGAAGTCTGGAACCGCGGAAATTGGGGTATGTCGTATAATTTTGCAACGCACCTGTATATTTGGGCCAATCCTCTGGTATTAAATCTTGGCGTTTGTAGGTTTATAAGCATTTCGGAAGTTTTTCGAAGCTCGCTATTTCCACATTGTATCATCTCCAGCAGTGTGTGACGACCCAAAGGATAGGTAAAGTCCTTTCTCTGCTTCCTGCGTTAGCCTCTTTCCTCCTGGGAATATATACTTTAAAATCTGATTGGCATAGCTGAGTAGAACTCAGTGATGTGGGTGCTAACAAGAGCAAACAGATGTCCCTTCGTTATACACTGCTACCCAAGGCTCGATGGCTGAGAGCATCGATGTCAAAGGTATTGTAATCGGTGCAACGGATCAAGGTTGCCTTGGTGTCTTTGAAGGAGTGTGACTCCTCATCTCTGTTTTTGTGGCTTGGGCATGTTTGGGGACCCTGTAAAATTGAGAGCGTTTCCAGGCTTTGCGACGTTTGGTCCACTAAGGCCCTTAAATGTCTTAGCGTCATAACACACAGCAGGTACTCAGATATTGGGCCTTTAAAAGAGATATAGTACTGATCGAGAAACTCTGTGCTCACACTTTCGTATCTTAAGCTCAAGGGAATTCTTCATTTTCAGAACGTTATTGTCTCTCAATAATCTTTAAGCCAACATATCGCCATTTTGCCGCCCTTGTCTCCCCATCATGTGGTCGAAGAAAATAGCGCCAGTGAGACACATATTATACTATGAGACCAACTTTCTTCTCTTATTGTAAATCTTTCCTGAAAATAATGTCAGCTGAAATAGTGTGGCTCACGTGGTGAAGAATTGAAAACGTGCGCCCTGTCCACGCAGCAGCCACAGCTCTTGCTTTGATACTTTCAGTTGTATCTCCGTTCGCCAAGGCTTGAAGGGCTCCCAATCAAAATGGGTAATTGCGTAGGATCTTTGCTGGGGCGCTTCTTGCTGCACGCTGGGCCGACCAGCGGACCCGATGTACCGCCCCATTTTGAGGTGCACGAAAAGTCTCATTTGTTCCTGAGCGAGCCGATGCACGCTGTAGTTCTTCTGAGCAGTTGGCTGACGGAATTCAGTTTATGTGCTGCGTAGACTTATGAGGAAAAATCTAGAACAAACATATTTAGATATTCATAAAATTTCTTTTTTAATCATGTTTGATTCCCATATACTCTCACATTTCCATCGAGGTTGTCTCATCATATCATGCGCTGAAATTTTGCGTGAACGCCTGTTTATGTGCTTCCTGTCATCACAGATGCACCGTTCGGCAGACACGGCCATCACCCTTCTTATAGCAAACGGGAAGGCGCTTGTGAGAAAGGTCATTTTGCTTTCCTGCCCATGAATCCTTCTCAATGATAGAGTTCTTGGATTCGGCGACGATATTCTTCGGACCTTTCCGCTTTCTGTTTCTACTTAACGAGACGTGTCCAACGAGATTTGTCCAACATGTGGAGCCGCATACGTTAACATTACCATCTCGAGATCAAGCACTTCTGTGCGCAGCACAATGTTCCCCGTATCAAATGGGCATCAATCGCCATTCATCCTATTTCTCTTTCTATAAGGCCGATCACACTTTTCCATTTGTTCTTCACCTTGGCTTCCTGAAACTGGGTGGGTATTTCTGGCCTGACAATAAATAATAAATAAATGTGGAAAATACGGATGTGTAGGAGGGTGAGATAATCCTCATCAGAAGTATTGCGATCGGTGCCTCGGAAGTGCCGTCGATCAACAGAAGGGTTAGGTTGCTCTGCCATTAATTATTCGAGCAAATCAAACTTCATGTGCTGCCAATTCTTGACCATACGCTTGGCATATGTGGGATCGTAATGCGACGCTTACAGCCGTCGCATCAGACTTCATTGTCATCACAATAAAAGAGAGAATTATTTAGCGAACGATAGAGCTTCGTTGGCAGCGATACCACATGCGAGGTAGGATCGAAAGCTTGGCAGTATGAAGTCACCGTCCATGCTAAGAAAATTTGCAGCATTCTGATCTAAAACATGAGATTGACACGGTTTTCTCTGCGTGAACGCTCCTCTGTCTATCTCTGCTAGTACCTACAGCGTTGTGTCGCAAACTGTCAGCAATTGAGCTCTCATTGTGATAGAATGTCCTCACTGTTCCCACTTCCTTTTTGCACCCTTTGCATTAGGTCTGGAAATCTTTTTCTGCATTAGGTCGAAGTTTCTCTTCTATACGTATTCTGGGGCAGACCGTGACCAGAAATTCGGAGTCGGTAGCGAAACTAAAACTGTAGCTGAATCATCTAGAGCTTTGCTCTGTTTGGTTCACATAACACCCCAAACCTTTGGTGTGCTGAAGTTTTCAGAGGAGGAAAAACATATTCGAAAAATAACACACGAATGCCATTTTTCGCTCCGAAATCTTCAGGAAGATAGCACACAACATCTCCGTCATCATTTAATACCTTAGCACTCGATGATTGATCTTCAATCTTTTCACACGATTGTCTTATACAGCGTATTTAAATAAATAAATAAAAATAAATAAAATAAATAAATGATTCGAAACAATTTCAAAATCGTGCAAGCCGAAAGGAAGCGTCTGGAAATGGTCGAATGTCAGTTTCAAAAAAATGTACCCGAACGAGGTGTACCAATCGACTGAACATGTTCCAAAAATCATTTCTTAGATAGGTGAAAAAATAACTTTTTTCAAAAAAAACTGAACTTCACCTACCCCACTCTGGACATTGAAAAATCAGCCCAAAAAATCGAAAAGGGTCGTCTTTTTTTTTTCTGCACCCTTCCTAGAGGGTCGTTTTTAAGCCGAAAAAATGTCCCTTCCTCAGGGGGTCGTTGTTCAGGACGACCCGGACCACCGCTGTGTGCCTGACCCTGTGCGATAGGATGAGCCTTTCTTGATGGGTGTGGTCACTGAGGTTGAATGCACACATTTGATACGCATCAAATGCGGCGATTCTCTGTGAATCATGCGGTGCGTTTCCAGAATGTTTCAATGCCTTTTATGGCATGATATATGATGCCACAAAAAGGCATTAAAATTTTCTGAAACACCAAAATAATATGCGGTGGGTTTGTCGATTTGCAAAAGATTGCTGTAGGTTACGACATATTACGGCGCGTATACTCACTTCGTCTCCGGGTATATGAAAGTTCTCCTCTGTGACGTGACAACTGTTTGTATTGTGATGAGGAGAGGAAGATCTGTCTCCTGGAAGAACACCGGGGCCGTTTACAAAGTGGTCTGGTATGTCATGCTCAGAGTACTATGGTAGGAGAAAGTGGACGACCGCTTTACAGGAGACTAGGACGAGCACGTAAGGGCTCTCCGCAACCCTTCTTCATACCCCGAAAACCCTTTTTCCTGACACATCGCACCTCGTACCATGCATACAGGGAAAGCCCACCTCAGAGGTGAAGGTCTATGTCTCTATGGCATAAGAATTTATCAGATACCATCGAAAGGAAAATCAAAGAAGCTTTGGAAATCCGAAGGACTGAACCCTTCCATAAAACAACAGAGATGAGCTAAGGTCTACTATGGAACTCATTCCCAAGTTTAGCATTGTGTAATAAAGCGGGTCATGCAGTACAAAAATGTAATTGCAGAGTATCACGAAGATAACATACATCCTCTTTCGCCACTCCTACCTCTGCCCACCACTCCCTCCTCAGATCCATTTCCCCATCATGTTTCTGCTACAAGGTGAGATCAGTCCTGCAATTTTGGAAAAACCCTTTACACGCCTCCTCATCACCCATTTCCAGCTAAGCGTGGACAGCACCTCACCTGGTTCGTCCCACTAACGCATAGAGACCGGCTCAGTCGTTAATATGAATAGTCTCCCCAACTTTGTTAACTTCCTAGGCCTTCGTCATTTGATTGTATGCCTGAATGTTTACAGTTGGCTCTGAAGAAGAGGCGTTAAAAACCTCGAAACGTTGCCTGAATAAAGCGCAAGAAAACAGAGCTTAAATTATCTCTACATTCGACACGATATTACGGCGTATTGTATATACCAATCGGTAGGTAGATGTTCCAGAATTACATAGCTGTTACTTCCTGTTGCTCTAGGAGGGTTCCTTCTGAGTCCGAATGAGTAAGTTTACATTGGCTTTTTCGGACTTTTGGATGGGTCACGGGTTTCATGCGGCATATATAACGTCACTCACTCAACCTTTCGTGCTTTCTCGAAATCGAAAAAATCGTGATCAGGGCTCCAAATGTCCCTGTGGCGAATTTGTTAAACTCACGTGCGTTTGGGGAGTATTATGGCTCCTGTACGGCTGCTTCTGCGGAGTATTTTGGCTCGCTGGAAGAGTTATTCGGCGAGTGGCAACGCGGTGTGTGCGACAGTAAGTAGAATGCTGTACAACATAGGCGTGGCCTCTTATTATTGGCGAGGACGCGCCCAACATTTGTTGGGTTATTACAAGAGTCTTCGATAGGAACATAAAGTATAATTACCAGCACCATAAGCGGCAAGATGACAGTGATGCCAACCAGGATTACTATACACTACGAACCACTTCTGGCGGTTCTGGTAGATCACCAGAACAGTCCCCACAGGCGATATTCTAGTCGAATTTGAGTTTTTAAAACACGTAATCTGTCGAAGGGGGGGGGGGAACGAAAGGAAAACTCAGATCCATGTCTAGCACCCAGAAATAGACCCTGTATGATATTGAGAAGATGTGAGCCTATCATACAAAGGAAACGAAAATGAAGGACTCTCTTCTTCTTCTTCTTTGCAGCCACATAGAGGGTTTTGTCATAGGCGGAGGAACTGGGCGACCAGTAGTGGATTCGTCCATAGGTCCATTGGTGTCAGCGTGGTAGGTCTCTCCGGACAATTAAATAAATGTGCCGTATCATGGCCGACGGTAACGCAGTCCGGGCACACATCAGATTTGCTGCTGCCAATCTTGCTGACATAAGACATTAGCATTGTAGAGTGACCACAGCGTAATGATGCGAGCGTGCATCTCGCCCTTCTTCCGAGTTGAGACTCTGAGGTGCAGATGGGGGCGGTATATCTCCCAGTATAGGATTTATGGCCGCCTTGTTAAGATGACACCGTACGAACTTCTGATGTGCTCCTCGCGCAAAAGACGGAGTCGTTCTTGCTGTGAGTCGTGCCATCTTTGCAAATTGACTTTGTTTGGAGCATCGGCGAATGGCTTCCTTATACTTCTCTCTCTCACGGGGTTTAGCACTCTCCACGACGGGTGATTTGGTTGCTTTATAATGTTAATGCGGAGTTGCTGGGCCTGGAGCTGACAGTGCTCCTTCACTGGTTATAGACGGGTCTCAGCATGCAGGTGCTCGATTGGGGAACTCCTTGCACATCCGGTGGCGATACGGAGAGCAGCATTTTGTACTCGTTGCATCTTTGCCCAGGAGGATTCTGAGACGAGATGCTGCCAAACCGGTGCGGCGTACTCCAGGGCGGGCTGAAGAATTGCCTTATACGTTCTGAGTATGGTCTCCTTGCTGCTACTCCACAAAGTGCCGCCCAGGGCCCTGAGAACGTTGAGCTTAGCCTTAACGACTGCCTGCTTCTGCTCGGTATTCTTATGAAACTTGAGTGACGGATCGAGCACAAGACCGAGCAGCTTTGGAAAGCGAGCAGCAGGCAATCGGGCTCCGTCCCACACGACATCCGGATGAGCGGTGTGCTCGGATGGGTCCTTCGTGCGAACGGACACTAACGACTTGGCTGCAGAGATCCTTAGCATCTTGCGGTGCAAAAACCTCTTCAGTCTGATCAGGTACTCGTTGATCTTATTGGCGGCCACCCGTAACTCCGGATTGTTATGTCATCAGCATACGCGACGACCTTGATGTCCTGTGGAGGCTCAGGCATATCTTCGAGATACAGACTGAAGAGGGCTGGCGATAGAACCTCGCCCCGAGGGACTCCAGCTGCCATAGGAATACTGTTGGAGACATGGTTCTGAAACATGACTCTTGCCCGCCGACCTTTAATAAAGGCCGATAACCAGCGCTTCTGCCAAGATGGTATTGACGACTCCAGTATGTTGCTTGACAGGACTCCAAGGTTAACCATATCAAATGCCTTGGTGAGATCCAACGCAACAGCTACAGTTCTCAATGGCTTGTTAAAGTTGAACCCGTCGATAGCATAACTGGTAATTTCTAGCAACGCCGTAGTTGTGGAATGAAGCCTTCTGAACCCATGTTGAAACAACTGCTTCTCGTTGTGCTCCGCTAGATCCTTAACAATGAGCTTTTTGGCCACCTTCGCGAAAGGTGACATCAAGCTAATAGGACGATATCCCTTTATTGATGACTGAGGTTTGCCAGGCTTGGGTAACGGGATGACGTTGGCTGTCTTCCAGTTTTGCGGAATAGTGCAAGAGCTGAACGAGGGATTAATCATATCAACGATGAGCGGAAGGATCTCAGTTGGGAGTTTCTTCAGTACAGCAGGACAAATGCCGTCCGGACCGACAGCTTTAGAGTTCCGCATGTCTTTTATAACCTTCTCTACTTGCGCCACAGTGTACGCTTCGGCCGTGCTCATGAGCGGGAGGCGGCACAGCTCTCTTACTGTCACTCTATTTTGCGGACCTCGCCTTGTACTCGTGACAAAGAAACTTTTACCGAGAGAGTAGGCGGCTTTCTTTCCTGACTTGAAACCGTTATTACCGAACTCAATAGTGGAGATGGTGGCTGGCAAGCTCTTTCCCGATAGTTTCCGAAGCACCTTCCAAGTAGCTCCACTGTCCGTCTTGAAATTCAACTGTTCTGTGAATTTTTCCCACTGTTCTTTCTTGTGCTGGTCGAGATCTTTTCTGATCTCACCATCCAGCTGAGTTACGACAGGGTCTAGATGGTCAACTGCTCTTCTGGCATCTCTAGTCCTGATTTTCTGAAGAATTTCTCTGGTGACGTTTGGATAGAACGTCTTAACTCGGCCAACAGGAATAGCCGCCTTCATGGCCCTGCGAATTGCATCAGATAAGTGATGCTCCTTCTGGTGCACATTGCCATTCCACGGGTAATCAGCCGCCAGGGCGTAGCGCCACCTCACTGAACAGGCACCAGTCTGCTTGGCCTAAATTGAGATAAGAACGTTGACGAACACCAGAATAAGGAGCAAGAGAGTTTGAGAGGATCGATGTGCTCAAAGACGGGAACATGATCACCAGACAATGTTGTTGAGGTAGACCATGAGCAAGCGTTGGAAAGGTTGGAAGAGACAAGAGCTATGTCTGGGTTAGGAAGATCGGCCGTTGGCAGGGAGACGAGTGGGCCGATCATCGTTTAAGATGACCAGATCGCACTCCTCAGCCCATTCTTCGACATCTTCTCCTCTAGCATCAGAACCAAGGGACGGGCAGAAGGTGTGGGCATCAAAGTCGCCCGCGAAAACAACTGATGATGAGAGGGAATAATCGTTGAGTTGTTTGAGAAGAGGAATGGGATTGTAGGAGGAGGTGCATGAGGTGGTAGTGGGAATAGAGATGTTGAACAGAGAAAGGGGAGTTTTAAGGGGGAGATGGATTGAAAGGTACTCGAGAGTACCATCCGTGGGGGTGTTTGGTATGAGGTGGGACGGGAGAGAGGATAAAACAAAGGTTGAAACTCCTCCGCCAAGAGCTGCCCTTGGTGCATGGAAGGCAGTGTAGCCCGGGATACTAGGATGAGGATAGATAGGGGATGGAGAGAGCTTGGTTCCTCGAACCATGATCACGTCTGGATGGTAAGTACGTGCGAAGAGAGAGCTCAGAAAGTTTGGCACGAAGGCCGTTGAGATTGATATGTACAATGGAAAGGGGGCGATTTGAGGAAGAGGAATCAGAGTTGGTAGGTGAAGAGCATAAAACACAGCGAAAAGCAGAGTTATGATGCTTCACAGAGCTGAGACACGAACAGGAGAGATGCACCCACGTTTGGCATCCGAAGCACTGGACGCTGGTATGTCTCCAGTTAACATAATTGCCACACGTGGCGCATAGAAACTTCTGAGCGGGTCCAGGATTCCTATCCACGCCGGCCCTTAGCAGGAGAATCCGAAGGAGAGACGCGGCCGACCAGCACCTCTCCCATGACAAAAACCCTCTTCGCGGAGGGGGTGACGTCGGTTTGCATAGAGGTGATCTTTCTTTCCTCCACACTGCCACGGCGTGAACGTACGACATCTCGGCAGCAAGGACTCTCTATCGCGGCGACCCCGTCGCACCCACGACCGCGCATTTCCCTGACCACGACCACGTACTTTCCGTGACCAGCGATGAGGACCAGGGATGAGTGGAATAAGAATATGAAATTTCGGAAATCGATTTTCGGAACAGAAATTTTTCTCGGGTTTCGGAAATCGGGCGCGAAACGCCTGAAAATGCGCGAAATTGCGGTTTTCGGAACGCGAAACGCGGAATATTTCAGAAATCATCTAATGTTTTCTTACGTCCCAGAAGACCCGATATTTTCGCGTTCCGCGGCGTTTTCTGCGGTTTTCGGAATGCGGAACGCGGAATGCCAAAAATGCGCGAAACTTCGGGTTTCGGAACGCGAAACGCGGAACTCCGCTCATCCCTGATGAGGACGTTGCATATCAGGCATATCGATTTTTTGGTCGATATTGATGGCAAACATTGCATCGCTTCGCTGGAGGTATCCCAGCTTGTAGGGAACCATTCACTTGATTCAAACAGAATCGTGATGTTTTCTCTCGTTTTTGACTTGCCCTGTGGCGTAGCAGGTCTTGAAAATGTCCCATTACTGCTACATCATTAATCCAGAGACCCAAAAAACCATTTATTGGAAGTCTAAGGCGCTATTCATACTACTCAACGCCAGCGCGGTACGCGGGTGCCGCGCTGGCGTGGCGTTTGTGTATGAATGGCCTGTTACGTCGGAGGGACGGGTCGATATAGTCGAGAGACGATATGTTAGACGATTTATTAGACCACAACGTAGAACAGAGAAGAATTCGAAACTAAGCAAATAGGTCGCCTTTTATAGCGCCAAGGTACAAAGTACATGTCATTGATCAGTGTCAGTGCATGCAGTCAAGGAGATCAAATCGATACAACACTTCCCTTTTTTAAATAAAAAAAAAACATATAGTATAACAGAAAACGATCAAATTCTATAGGTCTTCTGGTTGGGATCCATGTCGAGACGTGTAGTTGATTTCCTTGATCGGGTAGATCTTCGTGGCTGCATGGCGTCAGGATGAGGCGGAGTAGTCGATACCGGTACCATCGATTCCATTGTGTCATCACCATTTCGAGCAGCAGTTGGATGATGAGGTGATGTTGGCCGTTCCAAGTCGAACATCTCGAATAACGTGTTTATATCTCTTTGCCGTTCACATACCACGGATGGCAAACGAATCCTGAGTTGGTTGCTGTGCCTGGTCCATAGAGTTCGCGCAAGCATTTTAGTCTGATGGATGGACGAGGCTGCGATGGTAGATCACCCCGCGCGAATCGAAACCCCATTCTCCATTGAGGCCGCCAACTCCGCACGGCCAGCCGCCTGGTCCATGCGTCAGACTAAAATGAAAACGGAAACCATACTTCGTTTCCAACGGCAACCTTGTAGAGAACGTGTCCGATACGTTGAAGAACAGTGCCACTGATCCATTCCGGTTTCTTTCCATAATTTCGTGCGAAAACCGGGTCTGCAACGTTGAAGGTGCGGCGTTTAGTGCCGTGGTGATTATTGAGCTGGAGCTCCATAGATTCGTCCACCAATCCTCCTCGTTTGTCTGATGGTTTCAGCAAGGATAGAGTTGTGCGGATTTTTCGTCCCATGAAGATTTCCGCTGGTGTTTTTGAATCATGCAGAGTGGGGCACGGAGTCGAGCGGTAGGTAAGCAGGAACTTTTCCAGTATTTCGGAGAGCGTTCCTTCTCCTTTGAGCTTGGAAATTGTCCGTTTGAAAGTGTCTACGAACCTTTCAGCTTGTCCATTGGATTGGGGATGATACGGCGGCGAGAAAATGTGCCGGATTCCATTTTCTGAGCAAAAATCCTTGAAATCAGTAGAGGCGAATTGACTGCCGTTGTCGGATACGAGCGTTTCGGGCATCCCGTATCTTGCGAATACCTTTCGTAGAATAGCGATCGTGGCTCTGGTGGTTGTTCTATCCGTTTGGAAAATTTCAGGCCATTTTGAGAAGGCATCGACAATTACCAAGAAGTAGGTGCCTTCATAAGGTCCGGCGTAATCGATGTGAATTCTGGCCCACGGTTTCTCGGGAAGTGGCCAGGATGCAAGCGTTGTCTTGACCGGATGTTTAGCGACAGATGCACATTTTAGGCAGCGTTTGACCATGTTTTCGACGTCTTTATCGATTCCTGGCCAATAGACGTAACTTCTTGCAAGGGCCTTCATTCGTACGATTCCAGGGTGTCCACTGTGAAGCTGTTTAAGCACTCGCTGTTGAAGAATTTCAGGGATGACCACGCGTTCTGCAAGTAGTATACATCCGTCTTGAGTGGAGAGGGAATCACGTCGATTGTAGAAACATTGCATTTTTTGCGTTTTTCACTATCTTGGGCCATCTTCCTTGAACGTAACATTTAACAAGCTGGAGGAATCGATCACTCATAGTCGAATCCCTTATTTCATCAGCGGTCACTGAAGAGCTCGAATGGCGCTGCATAATACATGTGCCTGATCAGCATCTGTGGAGATAGCAGCGATAACTCGATCTTCATCCGGAGTCGACTGGAGTAGCGATGAGTCGAGAAAGAGCGTCAGCTTGTCCAAAACTTGTTGTAGATCGGTACTGAATATTGAAGTCATAGGCTAACAATGTCGTTGCCCATCGCTGCAGTCTGTTCGCCGTGTATACTGGAATTCCCTTTTTCGAGCCAAATATCGTCAGAAGAGGTTTGTGATCCGTTAGAAGAGTGAATCTTCTTCCATGTAGCATTCGGTGGAATTTTTGAATGGCGAATATCAGCGCGAGGCCTTCTTTTTCGATCTGGCTGTAGTTCTTCTCGGCGGGTATTAGCGAACGCGATGCATGTGAGACGGCCTTTTCTGATCCATCTGCATATCGGTGAGAAATTACTGCTCCCAATACATAGTTAGAAGCATCGGCGGCGACCACGATTTCCTGATTAGGTCGTAGTGAGCTAGGAGAAGATCAGACGTTAGAATTTGTTTCGCTTTATTGAAGCTTCCTCGCTGTATTTAGAAGACCATTCAAACTTGGTGTGCTTGACCAATAGTGCATCGAGAGGTGCACGCAGATACCTCATCTCTTTGACGAAATTGCCATAGTAGCTGAGTAGTCCGAGAAATGACCGCAACTGTGAAATATCTTTGGGAGCTGGCATATTTTGGATGCTTTCGATCTTCCGTGGGTCTGGGCGTCGACCGTTTTTGTCGACGATACATCCGAGGTAGTTTATGGAAGTTGCTGCGAAACGGCATTTTTCGAGCTTCACGTGCAGACCACTTTCGGCGATTCTTCTGAAAACGGCATCCAGATTGCGCTGATGTTCTTCGACTGATCGTCCGACCACTATGACGTCATCCAGGTAAGCCACGACTCCATTCAGACCGGCAAAAGTCGCGTCGATTAGTTGTTGAAATATTGCTGGCGCCGACTTCACTCCGAAAGGCAGGCGATTGTACTGGTAGAGTCCACGGTGGGTGTTTATGACCAGTAGTTCCTTCGATTTGTCATCCATTTCTATCTGCAGGTATGCATCGGCGAAATCGATGCGTGAAGTATTGACCGCCAGATAGTGTCGCGAAGATGTCTTCGGGCAAGGGGAGTGGGTATTGATGGAGATCGAGGGCGTCGTTGAGTCCGGTCGAAAAATCGGCACAGATTCGAAGTGACCCATTTGATTTCCTAACGATCACGATCGGTGCTGCCCAGTTGCTGTAGTCGACTTTCGAAATGACACCGCTTGACTCCAGACGATCGAGTTCTTTGTCCACTGCTTGAAGGGCGGCGTACGGCACAAACGAAATGCATGTGATGTCAGCCTCAGGATCATAGGTGAATGGCACAATGCGGCTAGCCAGGAGGTCGAATTGCTTCGACGGATCGACTGCTGGCGTTGAATGGGACTGGGTGGCTCCTAGTAGAGCACTGGAGAGCGTAGATAGTAATAGTTGAAACTGCTCGTCCGAAATAGTCGTCATTGCAGAGGGCGTGACAGCTCGAATTACTGATCGCCAATGTTACGTCGGAGGGACGGGTCGATATAGTCGATAGACGATATGTTAGACGATTTATTAGACCACAACGTAGAACAGAGAAGAATTCGAAACTAAGCAAATAGGTCGCCTTTTATAGCGCCAAGGTACAAAGTACATGTCATTGATCAGTGTCAGTGCATGCAGTCAAGGAGATCAAATCGATACAACATGGCCAAACGCCTCGCCCGCGCGTGACGCCCGCTCCGCCATGGCGGCGATGGCCGCAACGGCTTTTTTACCATTTTCACTACTATATCATCATCAATTTTATTCGTTCTCTTGATAATTAATTCTTTTGAAATCCTCTGCTATCGCGGTGGTGAAGGCATTTACAGAATTTGGTTGTTTGGTAAAGTCACGCAGGCACGCTTTTTTTCCTCTCCGCCTAGGCGTCGCCGCTGGAGTATCCATAGTCTCCGTAAGCGCGGCACGCGCTTGTAAAGTATTCATTCTCTAACGCCACGCCAGCTTGGCACGCGCGCGCCGCGCTGGCGTTGAGTAGTATGAATAGCGCATAAGGCCTCTTTCAGAGTGCGATCGCTGGTCGACGCGATGACATGTTTTGAATACAAATCGGTGTGCGACGATCGATGCTCATGGTTATCATCCCATCGCGTCGCGCGGCGATCGAACTCTGAAAGAGGCCTAATCCAAGTATCTAACTACCCAGTCAAATTGGCGCTATCGCAGCATGGGGGGGGCACTACGGCATCCTAATTCGCTACGCCCATTTTTCCGTGCCGCAATCACTCTCCCGATTGTGGAAGGGGGAGGAAAACTCCTGCTTGGCGTTTTAGTTGCACGACGGCACGGAAAAATGGGCGTGTCTAAGTCCCCCAGCCCCACCCCTGCCGCGATACCAACCGGCCCCGCTTTCGATTTGGCGCGACGTCGCGATGCGGCAGTGCGAGAGATTCCTCGGGTCAGTTGTGGATTGGCGCGAAGGTGGCACAAATTGCGTCGATAAGCACACCCGACCCGGCGGCTGGCTTTGTGCGGAGCTCGTGCTCACGAAACGAACGACCTTCCTGCAAGTCCTCCATCTCCGTTCTGGCTAAGATTACTTCTAAGCTGGATTATCGCTTCCGGCCATTTTGAGTTTGAAACGTTTTATAACTTGGAACGGGTTCTTTCTCCTGTCAGTACCTTATTTCTTCTCTTCTTTATTCTTCAAATGTTGAATTGATAGTGTTATCAATCAGCTATTCATTTAATTTGGTCTGAAATCCTGTGTGCCCCCCCCCGGACTGGAACAGTTCCTAACGAGACACGGACAACTCATCACTGTTCAACCACTGAACTCAAAGACTCTATCTCTTCTCAAGGGTGCATGTAACATTGATAAAGCTTGTGTACACAGACAACCATTCTTGATTTGTCGCATTCCGAGTTATCTTAATCTTGAATCAGGAATAGACATCCTAATCCCTCCATCATTCTAATATATAGATGAGGAGTTGTGTCGCTTTTTGTTTTTCCACTGTTGCTCCAATGTATCTATAGAGACTTTATTTAACATATAATATTCAAAATTCATTTTAGAAATGGCAGATTCGATACGATCATAGGATTTTCGGCGCATTTCCGATAACAGTTGGCGTTTAGGATTATCGGTAAGTTCCGTGTTCAAATTGTTTAGCTAGCGGACGTGGTTGTTTGGAGTCGATTGCGTGCTCTGGCCCATTCACATGGTGTCCTGTTTCCTTTCCCACACTTGCCAGCGTTATGCAGCAATGTGATTTTGAAGGTCTGCCCGTCATAGAAAATATGTTTCTCATTCACTCTAGCATTATGTTGTCATCTGTCCCTCGGAGATTCCTCATACTCGTGGTGGAATGAGACTGATGATAATGGAGTGTGAGCTGGTCTAGCTCTCTTCATAACTCCATTTTTTATGGCTACCTATTTCTCCATTTTGTGTAGGCCTAATGTGAAATTCAGGTGCTATCGCAGAATGAGGGGGGCCACCAGGGCGCGATGGACTTGGCTGCGCCCATTTTATCTGTGCCGCACTGAATTTGTGAAACACAAATTATGAGCGAAAACAAAGATTTAACTAGATGTTCAAATCCGGATTGACGATGAAAATTGTATATACAGGCTGTAAACGGCGAAATTCTCATGGTTTCCACGCGTGCTAGTGCGGAGCGAAGGTTAGAGACAGCGAGAGAGCGCATGACCGACAGAGGAAGCAGCATCACGCGCGCCATGAGTGGTGAGAATTACGTTTACATAGGGTACAATGTTATATTCTCGCCTGCAAAGTGCCTCTGGTTGAAAAGTTTGAAGTTTTCAATCTGCGCCCATAGGTATGGTGGCCTGTTATTGTGGGAAAAGAAAAAATGGCTATAGTTCTAGATCCGCAGACGTTTTCCATTTTTCGAAGGATTATAGCAGATCACGGTACGTATAACTCACAGAATTTTGGCAATACTCGGCACATGTAAACGGCCCAAATATGTTTCTATGCTTCATTCTTTACTCACAGATCATCTGCTTTGTTTTATCTCAAATATGATTCCGACCGAATGATTCCTTCTCCTGCCTGTTGTCTCTCTATGCATACACGTGATCTACCGGTGTTGTGCAAATTTAGAAGTTGAATAGTATATCGCTTTGTGTGTGGTTTATCAGGAAGTTCACTTGTT
Organism: Aplectana chamaeleonis; assembly: GCA_029168955.1. NCBI lineage: Eukaryota > Metazoa > Nematoda > Chromadorea > Rhabditida > Cosmocercidae > Aplectana > Aplectana chamaeleonis. The sequence continues at coordinate 68,239 of JAPDOI010001426.1, forward strand.
AATAGTATCAGAGAAGTTATGAAGTTTTTGTCAGTCGACGCTTTTGGGGTGCGTTGTCCATGGTTCCATTTTCTCAGTGTATAATATGCTGACGCTAACTCTGTGCTCGTAGCATCTTATACCTGCACCGGTTGTGCATCAGGCACCGACAGAATGAAACTACAACCGACACCTCGGTCCGTATCGACCGTAGTACTCTCCGTAAGAAATCGAAATTCCCATCATTCATCGCGCGTGTGATGCTCTCCGTCTGCCCTGCGCTCTCTCGCTGTATCTAGCCTTTCACTACGCACTTGCACGCGAAGGAACTACTGGAATCCCGTTTTTACAGCCTGAGTGCTTCTGATTTAGCGGAAATTCTACCTGGCAAGGTTGTCTCGCACTTATTTTTGAAAGGCTGCGTTAGGCAAAGCCTAGCTTGCTCGGATGACTCCGGGCGGAGTAAGCAGCGGAGCGGTCGGTCATGGCAGATAATAACCGTGATAAGGATATTTCGACATGATAGTTCCAATAAGCCTTACTTCGATCGGCTTAAAATGGGGGAACTAGGCTATATAGGGCGTTCAGCTAGTGTAACTTTTTGTATAAGGATTCGTGATCAGAACCTGCGGACATCTCATCCGCGTTTCGCCTGTTTCGTTTTTCATCCCGAGATGAAGCTTTTGGTCCCAACCGCCTAGGATTTTTAATGAACGGGCATGAATCTCATTGTGGACAACAAGGCTTGGAATAGTCCCTCAACTGCCAGTTCTCTAAATGCCTCGAAATTCATCGGGAATAGCTGTGACCATCTATGTCTATGTATGCTCAAAAAGGAAAGTTGATAAGCATCGAATTACCATTTAAGAGCTGGATTTGGCGAGGTCAAAATAAGTAAAAGCGATTCTTCCCACGTTCAGAACATCGACATTCTTCCGGGTAAATTTGAGTGGACGCTTCTTCTTCTTCTTCCTTGCAGCCACGAAGAGAGTATTGTCATAGGCTCAGAAACTGGGCGATCAGCGTCGGATTCGTCCAAAGGTCTATAGGAGTCAATGTTCTCAAAACGTCGGAGGGCCGCGTCCTCGTACCCACCACTCAGCGAGGCGGGCCCCCTCCGCGCCTGGCGCCCAACAGGTCCCCGCCCCAGCCCCATGACTCATAATGGGCGCGACGCCCGGACATCCAAGCAAAGCGCGCGGGGCCCGGCAGAACATCTTCACGTTGTCATCGCTTAAATGATTGGTTCCTTGTATAACGATCTCCGGGAACCATCCCTCCCACACCCTGGGCGGATGCTATACCCTTCTCCAAAATTTTCCAAACCCCATGGTGGGTGTCCCATTCAAGTCTAATCGATAGACTGGGGAACTTACCTTACTGCCACCGCGCGAAGTGCGCGATGATGTAAGTACATACTTACTCGAGGCTGCCTGCAGTGAACTTATCATAAAATTGTGCTCCGTATGTGGCACGGGTTTGATTCTAGCGTTCAACGTGTATTACGATTTGCCTGAGCGAACATGTTTTCCTCTGTTTCGAATTTTCCCTGCAGGACCGAGCTAACGAAATTTGGTGCCCCCCCGCCTCGCGCCTGATGATTCTCCGCTCGCAAAACATGGCCCCCGCCGCTCGCCCTTGGTCGGAAATTCCCGGGCACACGGCCCTCCGACGTTCTGAGTTGTGGGTTTTTTGGATTGTTGAAAAAGTGTAGTGTATTGTGGCCAGTATCACCACAGTCCGGGCAAACGTCGGGAGTGGTACTGTCGATCCTGTTCGCGTAGGACTTCAGGAACGTTGAGTGCCCACAGCGCAGCGATGCAAGAGTGCATCTGGGAGTACAGTTACGGAGCTTCGGGAGCGAAAATTTTTTTAGCGTTGGAGCGCCTTTTCCTCCCGTCCCTTTAATCGTTGCGGGTTTTGTTATGACAGCTGCGATCTGCACGCGCATAATTAATGTTTATGGGGAAATTTCAAATCCTTGAATTAAAAAAATACCTCGGTTTTGTACTAAGGATTGAAACTCCGGGTGGGCGAAATTTTCGCATGCGTTCTAAATTTCTACACTCCGGGTTGAAACCCTGGCCCAACGTCGGGGGAAACCTCCGCACAAATGCGAACTTAAGACCGAATCCAGCTCGTCGCAAGCGCAACTGTACGCACGACACTCAAAAGCCAATTTCTTTACCGCATACTTATGCAACAAAATGACGTAAGCGGAAGCTTCAGAGAGATGCTTGGGACTACTTCCTCGGAGCTTTGAAGAGCGAAATGTATTTGGCCTAAATACAAGTTAAAAGGATTCGCACCCATATCGAAACTTTCCAATATTGGGATTTTTATCAAGTTTGATACGTGTGCCAAATCTTTTTAAATTGCTCCAAGGGGTTGAAGCCTATGTGGACCAAATTTTGACGTGGCTACGAAACTTTTCTCCACCCCCCATTATGCGTATGCTCATCTAAACTGCCACACCACACAAGGGTGTGGCAGTAGTAGCTCGTACTGTGCTTATCTGGGCCAAATTCCGGTCCGCAATTGCGTCTCGACACGCTTTGCGGCCGCATCGCTCCCGAGCCGGAAGAGCTTCCAGCGCCGCAGCCACTGATCTGTTGACTCTAGGTAGGTTTTGAAAACTGGAAACCAACAGCAATTGGAGAAAATTTTATAAAAAGCTACATCGAGTCGGCTTAGGCGCTGGAAACCCGATTGAGTCGATCAGTTTGCGGCAGCAAAGCGTGTCGTGACGCATTTGCGGACCGGAATTTGGCCCAGAGAAGCACAGCATGTCTCACAACATACGGTAACTATGACAACTTTGTAAATGAGAAGTACATATTTAACAGTGTTGTATTCAAAGTTCTTGGTTGAATCTGATTTTTCTCGGTCGCGTCGGAACTCGTCTGCGCCATCATTTTCACACCCAACAAACTTTGCACTAACCCGGGGTTTCCTCCTTCCGAAATCAGGAGAGTTAGGGCCCTAAGAAATGTATCGAACACTCAAAGTCAAATTTCCAATTTGAGTTTAACCTCAAGTTTCAGATCTCAGAAAATCGCGGCCTCTTACGAGCTCCGACGTAATCATTTTCCTCACGGCATTTCCACAGACAATCCACTTTGGCAAAATCAATTGCCTTTGTCGTCCAGTAGACCTATTACCTCCGAATTGATCTTTCCCTTAAAACGAGCAAGCATTTTCTGAAGATGGCAATGCTTCTCTGGCCATCTTCTAATCAATAAAAATGGCGCCATAGTGATGGAGAAATTGAGACGGGTAGGAACACGCGCTCCAATGCTAAAATATTTTTCGCTCCCGAAGCTCCATAACTGTACTCTGCATCTGGCATGTCTACTCAGCTGAGACGCAGACTCGAGGCGGCTCAGTACCCAAAGTGGGATTGATAGCCGCTCTTTCCAGATACCCTCGGACGAACTGGGTGTGCTCCTCGCGCAACAGACGGAGGCGTTCTTGATGTGAATCGTGCCATCTTTGCAGATTGACTTTATTTGGAGCATCGGCGAAGGGTTTTCTGGGGCCGTATGCATACCTCTCCCCGGCGGGGATCCGTCCCCGCAAGGGGACGATCCCCGCGTGGGGATGCTCGGGGACGGACCGTATGCACATCTCATGCTCATCCCCCGGGGATGACAGAGTGGCAGGGACGCAGAGGACGCACGGTGAAAATGAGGAGGACGCAGGCTTCGGGGCGGTTGTTACTGGAGCACGGTAGTGTTCAACTCGTATCCGTTATTTGCATTTATTCATTAATGAGCTAAGCATGGCCGGTGAAAGCTTCGAGGAGATTCTAAGGTGTGGTAAAATACTTTTAGGTCTGCTACGGCCCCTTTACTTATGATTGTCAAACAGCACTGGTAGGACTGATTCTTAATCGAAAAATTGAATGTTCGGATTGTATTACCATACGCCCTGATGGAAAAAATGTCTGCGCCTTTGCGTCATTTTTACAACTGCGTGCGAATTTCTTACGGATCCTTTCGTTGCATCGAGCAATTGCAATAACGCAGAAATAATATGAAGCAAGCGTAACGAAAAAAAACTGATTCAAGGAACAGAAAGTAGAGAAGCAGCGTAGCTAAAGGTAAACCGCAGATTCAAACACCTATCACAACTGTGACGAGCTTTGCCAATATCTGAAATTTTCCGCAACTAATTTCTGTATAACGAATGTGTCGCCGACGTTTTGAATACTCTTGAATCGTGAGCCGAGCCTGTCCATTTGGTCGTTAGCCATCGAATTCTTCCATCAAAGTCGACTATTACACCGGCATTTATACTATGATAGCCCTTCCGGCAAACAAAATCTTCCTCGTTTTCTGCGGGCGCTGTACGCGGCACATTGTACCGTCGATTATGCAGGTACACTTGGAAGACCGTACTTGCGTAAGAACTTTCGGCGCAGTTCTGCGGACTCCTGCTCATCTGGCCACGAAATGAATTGACTATCCCTCTTGTTTATGGCGCTCAGGAAAGCTACCAATGTGCGCGAAATAGTGGCCTGATGGCATCCAGCAATTTTTGCAGCATCAGCCTGGTTAACGTTCCTGCAAAGCAGGTGAATGCAAATTCCAACTTGATCCGCAATGGTAAGATCGCTAATACGCCTGGTGTTTGTCTCCATATCTGCACGCAGCATCTCACATATTCTGAAGAATGGGCCGCGTGAAGCGGTGATCCTTTCTGAATTCTGTATCCGTGAGCGTATCGTATGGACAGGTTCTATCGCGAAAAATGCTTTACGACTTCTCTCCTGCATCTTCTCACCAAGTCCAGAGTGTTAACAATATCCATTTTGTTCCTATAAACTACTATAATACACATACGTATAGTTTCAGAACAGCAAAACTCAGTCGCTTACCAGTGAAGTAGGCTAGTGCGCAAAAACACTCAAATTCCCTTAGAAATGGTAATCCACCTCACTTAAATAACGCGCCCCATTCCGAAAACGCGCTCCAATGCCACTCGGGGATGCCACTCCCGAGCAAATTCGTAGGGGGACCCCATCCCCGCAAATTGTGGGCGGAGCCCGTCCCCCAAAGATCATGGGGAGAGATGTGCATGCCGGGGATGACTCGGGGTCGTCCCCATCCCCGCGCGGGGACGCTCGGGGAGAGGTATGCATACGGCCCCTGATGTCTCTCTCTCTCTCTCTCTCTCTCTCTCTCTCTCTCTCTCTCTCTCTTACAGGCTCAAGTACCCTTCAAGATGGGTGGTTGGGCTGTTTGATGATGTTGATGTGCAGCTGCTGAGCCTGGAGCTGACAATGCTCCCTCACTGGTAATACTCGGGTCTCGGCGTGAAGATGTTCAATGGGCGAACTCCTAGCACACCCAGTGGCGATCCGAACAGCAGCGTTTTGCACACGCTGCATTTTGCTCTAGGACGTGTCCGACGCTAAGTGCTGCCAAACAGGTGCCGCATACTCCAGGGCGGGCTGCAATATAGCCTTATATGTGGTCAGAATAGTTTCCTTGCTGCAGCCCCATGATGTACCCCCTAGTGCCCTTAGCACATTGAGCTTGGCCTTGATAACTGTCTGCTTTTGCTCAGTATTCTTGTGAAAGCTCAGCGATGGATCAAGTATAAGGCCAAGCAGTTTGACGAATCGAGCAGCAAGAAGACGATCTCCACCCCAGTTGACTTCAGGATGGGCACTGTGCTCTTTGGGGTCAGTTTTAAAAAGTGATACTGAGGATTTGGCGGCTGAGACCCTGAGCATTTTGTTGTCGAAGTAGCTTTTCAAATCAATGAGGTACTCCCTAATTTTGCTCGCGGCGGCTTGAATGTCGCGGTTCTGCCACAGGATAGTCATATCACCAGCGTAAGCGACAACTCTAATGTCCTGGGGAGTAGAGTGTTGGAACGAATAATTTTTTTGAATATTCGAATAAACGAATAATTCGAATATTTCACTTCTTCGAATATTGGATTATTCGAATAAACGAATATTTCACTTCTTTGAATATTCGATTATTCGAATAACCCGAATAATCCACTTCTTTGAATATTCGAATATTCGAATTATTCGAGTATTCGAATATTATTCGAATAAACGAATATTTGGGGAACACTATTGCGTACTATCCCATCCAATCCACTCGGGCAAACTGGGGCATCGACAACAGGTTGAGAAGTTGTCATCTCATAAACTGCACCCTCTTGACAACTCAAGTCGCTCGGATTGTAAGCCTGACTACTGCCCGTTGCCCAGCGACGTCCGCCTGTTGTCGGTCTGTTGACATTTTGACCTGTCACGTTTAGCGGCCTATTCAGCAGCGGTTCACATCCAGCAAGACTTTTATGTGGCTTAGGAACTACTTTGCACCGACCCGCGTCGCTTTCGGCGCATCGATACGCATCGCGGTCAGCACACCTACTCGCATCGCGGTCGGCACACCGACACGCGGCGCGGTCGGTAAACCGACACGCGTCGCGGTCGGCAAACCGACACGCGTCGCGGTCGGCAAACCGACACGCGTCGCGGTCGACACACCGACACGCAGCGTAGTCGGTAGACCCACGCGTCGCGGCTGGGTCGCCCAACCTCCACTGAGGCCGCCACCGGATGAGCAGGGCTTCCAGATGCTGGGCGGGGCCAATGTACTGCATACTTGGGTAATTGAACCGGCTGCCCTCTTATCACTTAAGTTCAGCATACACGCTGTAAACGTGGTTGAGATACTAACTACGGAAGTTGAATGGCATGGCTCACAACACAACGCCTACGCATTCTGAAACCCAAAAACGACCGAAAGTGACGCCACACGACTGAGGAGTCGGCCCCGCACCTGTATCAGCCCGCCCCTGTATTTGCGTCCTCCCCAAACAGGAGTGCTGGGCCATTCCCACCATTGTCGATGTGTATGGCTCACTTATTGTACTCACTGTACCACCCACAAGCGTCGCCGATTGTGGAATGGCCCAGAACCCCTTTTTGGAGGAGGACGCAAATGCAAGGGCGGGTAGATACGGGCGGGGTCAACTTCTCACACGTGTAGCGTCATTGTGGGTCGTTTTTGACGCTTCAAAATGCGTAGGCGTTGTGTTCTGAGCCATACCATTATATTTCCGTGGTTATCTCAACCACGTTTACGAGCGCGTACTCTGAGTTTTAGCCGAGAAATAGCCGCGAAACACACGCAAAATGCCTTTTTCCCGAGTAACAGTCGCGAAATAGCCGCCAAATAATGCTGGTAGCGAAATAGTCGCCAAATAATGTTTGCCGTGAAATAGCCGCAAAATACCCGCTAAATTGCCGCCAAATTTTTGGTCTGCTTCGGTCTAGTTTGGTTTAGCTTAGTTGAGTTCAGTTGAGTTATGCGCGGTTTATGCGATGGCGAACTTCCTAGTGCTGCCTAGCCGTGCCCTACTCCGGAATCTCAGCGACAATTCGCAGTTAGTCGTTGAGACCGACACCATGTCACTGGGAACTGGACGTGTAATATTTCGCTTCCCAGCTCCATGAGACGTCTGGGCGACAACAGACGTTGAGTGGCTCAGGATCTGGCGCGAACTTGAGACTACTTCCAGCTGGTCGTCCTAGGTGGCTGGAAACCATCGAATTCTACGTTCAGCATTATGAAAGGAGAGAACTTGGGCTTTTGCGTCAGGATTCGGGCGAAGTTCACCGGGAAAGTAGACAAACAGCATCACCTCGAACCAGTTTCATGAAAATACACATGAAAATGGCTCATTCTGGCCATCATCGTAAGAAATTTCCATGTTGCTCAAGTGTTAGCTATACTTATCAGCCGCTCAAGATTTAGACTTTTCTATAACTAAAGGTGAAATGGGCATTTCTAGCGTTTTGACAAAATCCTACGAGCGATTTAATATATTGGAAATACCTGCTATACTGTGCTTATCTGGGTCAAACTCCGGTCCGCAATTGCGTCTCGACACGCTTTGCGCCTGCGCGCTTTCGAGTCGGACGAGTTGCCACCGCCGCCGCTGCGGATATGTTGACTCTAGGTGGGTTTTAGAAACTGGAAACTAAACAAGATTGAGAAAACTGCATAAAAAAAGCCATATCGTGTCGGCTTTGGAGCTGGAAACTCGGTTGACTCGAGCGCGTGTCGAGACGCAATTTCGGAATGGAATTTAACCTAGATAAGCACAGTAACTTTATATTCATGAGGTACCGAAGAATTGTGAGAAATTAGTAGTCACTACGCTAATATGTTTGAAATGTAAAATGAGGGCGAAATGAAGTGCGATCTTGTCGAATGTTCAAATTATTCGTGCTGAATATTCGAATAAACCGAATATTTAACTTCTTTGAATATTCGAATATTCGAATAAACGAATATTCCACTTCTTTGAATATTCGATTATTCGAATAACCCGAATAATCCACTTCTTTGAATATTCGAATATTCGAATTATTCGAATATTCGAATATTCGAATATTATTCGAATAAACGAATATTCGGGCAACACTCTACTGGGGAGGTGCCGGAATGTCCTCTAAGTATAGATTGAACAGAGCGGGCGATAAGACTCCGCCTCGCGAAACACCGGCAGCGATGGGGATACTTTTAGAGACATGATTTTGAAACAAAACTTTTGCTCGACGGCCCTTAGTGAATGCAGTTATCCAGCGCTTTTGCAATGGAGGGATGGAAGACTCCAACAAGCTTTCCGATAAAATGCCCAAGTTGACGCTGTCGAATGCCTTTGTCAAATCTAGAGCTACAGCGACGGTTCTGAGTGGTTTGCTCTCATTGGAACCATCGATGGCATAGCCAACGATTTCCAGCAGTGCCGTCGAGGTTGAATGCAGCTTTCTGAAACCATGCTGGTGTTGCTGCTTTTTGTTATGCTGAGCTAAATCATTGACAATTAGCTTTTCATCAACCTTGGCCAATGGCGACAAAAGGCTTATGGACCTATATCCTTTCGCTGACGACTGCGTTTTTCCGGGCTTAGGCAGTGGGACGAAATTCGCTGTCTTCCAATCTTGTGGCAGTGTGCATGTTCGAAATGAGGTATTAATTAAGTCGGTAAGCAGCGGGAGAAGTTCACTTGGAAGCTTCTTTACGACTGCAGGACAGATTCCGTCAGGTCCGATAGCTTTAGAGTTACGCATTTCCTTTAATATCTTCTCCACCTGCGCAGGGGTGAAGGCCTCGGCCGTGCTCATTAGCGGAAGGCGGCACAGCTCCCTTACTGTCACTCTGTTTTGCGGGCCTCGCTTAGCACTTGTTATGAAGAAGCTCTTGCCCAGGGCTTTCGAACTCGATCGTGGAGACGGTGGTAGGTGTGGCTTTTCGAGAGGGTTTTCTCAGAATTTTCCAAGTCGCAGCGCCATCTGCCTTGTTGAAGTTCAGTTTTTCAGTGAACTTCTGCCACTCCTCTTTCTTATATCTGTCCAGGTCCTTTCTAATCTCATCGTCAAGTTAAGTGACCTCAGGGCCCAGGTGGTTGGCAGATATCTTTTCATCTCTTGTCCGGATTTTCTGTAGTATCTCCCTGGTGACGTTAGAGTAGAAAGTCTTTACACGTCCTCCTGGTATGGCCGCTTTCATAGCCTTCCGGTTAGCGTCAGATACGTGACGCTCTTTCTGATGCACGTCGCCATTCCATGGATATTCAGCTTCTTGGCGGAGCGCAACCTCTCTGAACAGGCCCCAGTCGGCAAAGCGTAAATTAGGGTATGAACGTTGACGGATACCAGTATAAGGCGCAAGAGAGTTGGAGAGATCAATATGGACAAAAATGGGGATGTGGTCACTAGACAGAGTTGTAGAAGTGGACCATGAGCAAGCACTAGAAAGGTTAGAAGGAACGAGCGAAATATCTGGGCTGGAAGATAGGCCGTTGGCAGGGAGGCGAGTGGGCTGATCATCGTTCAGGATAACCAGATCACACTCAGCCCATTCCTCGATGTCTTCTCCGCTAGCATCAGACTCAAGCGAGAAGCAAAAGGTATGAGCATTGAAGTCACCAGCAAAGAGGACTGTCCGTGATAGGGCGCAGTCATTGAGCTGCTTTAGAAGAGGGATAGGTTTATAGGATGGCATGATGTAGTAGGGGGGATGTAAATGTTGAAAACAGATAGGGGAGTTTTGAGTGGGAGATGTATGGGGACGTACTCGAGAGTACCGTCTTTAGAAACATTGGGAATAAGGTAAGAAGGTGGAGTGGATAGAACAAAAGTAGAAACTACTCCGCCGAGAGACGACCTTAGCGCATGGTATGCTGTATAGCCGGGAATATTAGGGTGAGAGGAGGTGGTAGAGGGGGAGAGTTTGGTTTCTCGAGCCATGATAACATCTGTAGGGTGAGTACGAGCAAAGAGAGAGAGCTCAGACAGTTTGGCACGAAGGCCATTGAGATTGATATGGACAATTATGAGAGGACAGCTGGAAGCTGAAGAATTCGAGTTTGTAGAGGCAGAGCACAGGACACACACGGCACAGAGACCTTACCAAGATCAACCCGAGCAGCGCTATCGCAGCTTCGGAGTGGCTACTACTCAAAATCGCAATGGTATCTTCATAAGATTGGAGCAGCTGATAGTCCATGATGCCCGGAATGCAGTCTGGAGGAGCACACAGTACCTTTTTTGTTCTCATGCGCTACAAAGCCAACGCATCTCAGAATTGAAGACCTCTGGCTAATCCCGTGGAAGTAGCCAATTTTTTGTCACTTTGATTCTATAAGATTGAAAAGAAAGAAAGAAAAAAAGAGAAATAAATAAAATAAAGAAAAAATGGAAAAGAGGGTCAAAGAAAGCCCCATCAGGGATCCTCCAAAGAAGGGGATCCCAGCCACTCGCTTCGATTATTTCGTCTTCATGCCGGAAGTTGGAACCAGGATCCATGTCTATGGTGGACGATGGGCAACAACAACACAACGATAAGAAGAGTTGTGATGCCTCACAGAACTGAGACCCGTACAGGAGAGATGCACCCACCTTTGGCATTCGAAGCACTGGACGCTTGTTTTCCTTCAAGTGACATCCTTGCTGCAGTTGGCACATTGATACTTCTCAGCGGGTCCTGGATTCCTCTCGACGCCAGCCCTCAGCAGCAGAATCCGCAGGAGAGCTGAGGCCGGCCAGCATCCTTCTCATGGCAAAAACCCTCTTCGTGGAGGGGTTGATGTCGGTTAGCACGCAGTTGATCCTGCTTCCTCCACACGGCCTTGGCACGAACGTACGACATCTCGGCAGCAGTGGACGCTAAATGATGATTTCACTCACTTCAGGAATGGGGACTGGAAATAAGGGATTGTAATCAAGGGTTACTCAATATTTGCGCTGCAGAACGTGGATTTATCGCAGTTGTTTTGTGTAAAGGTCATCTGCCAACTCTCCATTGAATTTCGACGTTGAGCTGAGAGTGAGCCCATCATTTTCACTGGGTTTGAATGGAGTGAATGTTCATAACTAGTTGGCTACTTAGCTACTGCGACTGAAGCAAGAGTCAAGCAAGAGAGATTAACGACAATCCATGTTTTAGCCTCTTCCCATTGCCACTGCTGTCCAAGTTCGGCCTTGTAATAGAGTGGGAAACTGGCAGGATTGTGCGAGGAATCGGGCGTACTGATCGAAACAAGACCAGAACGATGTCACCAATCGTGTGTATATATGTCGTCGAGATGGGAATTAGATGGATACAGTAGAAAACTCGGACTCCAGCTTTGGCTTGAATCGACATCTACAACCAGCGCTCCACCTTCGAGTAGTTTGCCGAGGACCTCATGTTTTTGCGAAATCCAGGAAAGATTTTTCGGGGTCAGTGTGCTTTCTCTTTTCTTGGCTTTTTGAAATTGTTTCAAACTAAGGTTATTGTCACGCTCATCAAGGGAAACTTCTTCATTCGTCTGAGGATTATTCAATTTTTGACTCACACAGCAACGGATTCTATTTTTTTGTTTTGTTTTTTCAGCTGCTAATTTATGCTGTGTTCAGACCGCCTACACAAATCCACACCCTTTATGATGGCGAAATTGTGTCGATCCCGTTTTTATGTGGCGATTCTTCTCACTTGCTGGGTGTCTGTAATTGTCTACTTGATGTCTTCTGGATTTTACGACAAGCGGGTAAGCAATTAGTTGTAGTTTGCGTTACGATAAACGGGTCAGTGATCTTCTATTCGAAACCGCTCAGGTACTCAGAGCGACGGCCGGCGAACCTCTATGCCGAAAACGACAGCCGGCGCCCCACATTTCGAAGGTGCCGGCCAGCGGCGAATCATGCTCTATGCGACGCACACGCAGCTTGGATATTGGCTCGCCCGCGAACCACAAAACACGCAACGCCATCTTCAATTCGGCCGCTTGGAAAGACAATTGATAATGATCACGAATGATCACGTCGTAGCGTGCTTATCACGTGCACAGCCGGTATAAAAGGCGCCTCATCTCACTAGAGTCCTCAGTCGGCATTCTACTGCCAGCCCTAGAAGGTGACTTCGAGTCACTCTCCGGAGGCCAGCATATTTTTTACTGCTGAGGGGATAGGGGTATCCCCACGGCTGGGGGGGGGGCGGTTTTCGCCGCAATTCGCGGGGAGGGTGATTCCTCACCGCAGACTGCGGTGGACCGAGGCGGGGCGTTTCTCCGCCGTGGGGCCGGGGCGACATGCTTGTGGTAAGCAATAATAGAAATAGTGATCGCGGGCCATCTAGTAAAGGTCGGCGGCCCGCCGACATACGGCTGGCCGGCGAAGCAAAAGCGGGCGGCCGGAGGACGGAGACCGCGGGCCAGCTGGGAAAAGTTCGCCGGCAGTCGTCCTGAGTACCTGAGCACCAGCGAATGACACGTTTCGTTTAGTGATCTTTGACCCTTTCACATGACAAGATCAGTGTTTACATGTCGGAACGTGTTGTTGATGACTACCAGCCTTCAATTTCACTGATTGATTGAAATTCTTCGATCACCCAGGAGGCTATGCAGTATGAAAACAATCGCTGCAGCAGCGAGTGCAAAATCGCAGCGATGAAAAACAGCAGCGATGCAGTCAAAACATGGCTTAAAGTCGTGTCCGAGAGTCAGAGCGGCGCGACTTCCTAGGAAAATGCTTTGGAGATTGTTTTTGTGTCGCCGGAGGTGCTTCACTTGCGCTTCTTTTCTCCGTAGAAGTTCTACAAACCGCGCCGAGAGTAGGGTGTACACGAAATTGTTGTCAAGATTGTGGGCACTTCCACTTTTACTATAGTGGCTTTCAGAGTGGCATCGCAGTGAAATTCGCTGTCGCGGGGTGCACAGGAAAGATGGGGAGTGCAACGCAGCGGAGACTGCCGCGCGACGACAGCGAGAGTGGGGCCTTAACTGTGGGCGAGCTGAGCGAGCGCCCCGCGAGCTGGTTGGGGAGATCGATACGCCGCGCAAAGGAAGTGACTTCGACCATTTTTGTCGCGCGCTTCGCGCGTTGCCTATTCTGCGACATCTTCTTGTTCTTTCTTCTTCTTCTTTGCAGCCGCAGAAGGGTTTTTGTCATAGGTTCAAGAAACGGGCGACCGAAGTTGGATTCAACCACAGATCTATTGTCGTCAGTGAGGTGGGCCTCTTCGGACAGTCGAATAGATGAGCAGGGTTACCACAATCCGGACACTCGTCGGGCTTACTGCTGTCAATCCTATGCAAGTATGACATCAGCATAGGGGAATGCCCGCAGCGCAACGAGGAACATCTAGCCCGCCTACCGAGTTCCATCTCGGTGTTGCTGACTTCAGGTGGTGCGATCCCCAATATGGGGTTGATAGCCACCCTACTCAAGTGATCCCTGATGAAACGGGTATGCTCCGCACGTAAAAGACGAAGACGATCCAATTGGAAGTCCGTCCATCTTTGTATATTGACTTTCTTGGGAGCATCCGCAAAAGGCCTTCTGATATATATCTCTCTCACAGGATTCATAATCTTTCTTAATGGGTGATCAGGCTGCTTGACGATATTAATAACCAGTTGCTGCGCTTGGAGTTGACAGTGCTCCTTAACAGGCAGAATATGGGCTTCAGCATGAAGATGCTCCACTGGAGTGCTCTTTGCCCACCCAGTGGCAATCCGAAGAGCAGAATTTTGAAGTCGCTGCATCTTTGTCCACGATGAATCCGATACTATATGTTGCCATACCGGTGCTGCATACTCCAACGCCGGCTGCAAGATTGCCTTGTACGTGGTCAGGATCGTCTCCTTACTGCTTCCCCACGACGTACCTCCCAGAGCTCGTAAGACGTTGAGCTTAGCTCTCACTGTAGCCTGTTTCTGCTCAGTGTTTTTTATGGAACCTCAGCGAAGGATCCAATACGAGATCAAGCAGCTTCGGGAAACGTGCGGCAGGCAGACGAGCGTCTTCCCAGTTCACAGCGGGGTGAGCACAGTGTTCCTTAGGGTCAGTGGAGAAAAGAGACACAGATGTTTTAGCGGCAGAGACAGTGAGCATCATATCATCTAGAAAGCTCTTCAGGACGACGAGGTAGTTATTGATCTTGCGTGCAGCTACATTAATGTCTCTGTCCCGGCACAAGATGGTGATGTCATCCGCGTACGCAACGACTTTGATGTCACTTGGGGGGACGGGCAAATCTTCCAGGTAAAGACTGAACAGAGCAGGCGATATGACTCCTCCTTGAAGGACACCGGCAGCGATCGGGACGCTATTAGAGACATGTCCATGGAACAGCATTTTTGCTCGGCGCCCTTTGATGAGTGCGGTTATCCATCGTTTCTTCCAAGGCGGGATTGTGGACCTCAAAAGCTTCTCAGACAGTATGCCCAAGTTGACAGAATCAAAAGCTTTCGTGAGGTCCAGGGCTACACCAACAGTGTGTTGAGGTTTATAGGCGTTGAAGCCGTCCAAAACATAGCTCACAATCTCCAGCAGCGCCGTGGTGGAAGAATGTAATTTGCGGAATCCATGTTGGTGCTGCTGTTTGTTATTATGCTCGGCAAGCTCCTTCACGACCAGTTTCTCAGCGACCTTGACAATTGGTGATAAAAGACTTATTGGTCTGTATCCTTTCGCTGTGGATGGCGATTTACCAGGCTTGGGCAACGGAATGACGCTTGCCATTTTCCAGTCTTGGGTTAGGATGCACGTGCGGAATGAAGTGTTAATGACGTCAGCCAGGATTGGCATAATCTCACTCAGCAGTTTCTTAAATACCGCTGGACTAATGCCATCCGGCCTTATAGCCTTCGAGTTGCGCATCTCTTTTACCACCTTTTCAATCTGCGCAGGCGTCACTGCTTCTGCTTCGTTCATGAGTGGCAACTTACAGAGCTCTCTTACAGTCACTCGATTCTGTTTCCCTCTCTAAGCCTGAGTTATGAAAAAATTATTTCCGAGAGCAGTCGCAGCCTCCTATCCCGATTTGAAAACTCTATTCTCGAACTCGATCGTGGAATAGTTGGTGGAGGTGCTCTTGCCCGAGATCTTCTTTAGAACTTTCCAAGTTGGCGCTCCATCACTCTTGAAATTCATCTTCTCCGTGAATTTCTCCCAACACTTCTTGTGCTTGTCCAGATCTCGCTTAATCTCGCTGTCCAGCTCAGCAATGGTCGGATCCAGGTAATCTGCGACTCTCTTTGCATCCCTTGTCCTTATCTTCTCCAAGATCTCCCTGGTGACATTGGGAAAGAAGGTCTAAACTCGGCCCTATGGAATGGCTGCTTTCATGGCCTTGCGAGTCGCGTCGGTCAAGTGACGTTCCTTCTGGTGCACGTTTCCATTCCATGGGTAGTCAGCCACATGGCGGAGTGCCACCTCCCTGAACAAGCGCCAGTCTGCAAGGCAAAGATTTAGATAAGACCTTTGACGGATACCTGAATAAGGAGCAAGAGAATGAGAGAGATCGACATGGACAAAGACGGGAATATGATCACTGGACAGAGTTGTAGCGGTCGACCAAGAGCAGGCGCTGGAGAGATTAGAAGATACAAGAGAGATGTCTGGACTAGAGGATCGGCCGTTGGCCGGGAGACGAGTGGGCTGAGCATCGTTGAGAATGACCAAATCGCACTCCTCCGCCCATTTTTCGACGTCTTCTCTTCTAGCGTCAGTGTCAAGCGACGAGCAGAATGTATGAGCATTGAAATCGCCTGCGAAGACAACAGAGGGTGAAAGTGAGCTGTCGTACAACTGCTTCAGTGAGGGAGTAGGGTCGTAAGATTGGGGAGAGGATGTGGTAGGAGGGATATAGATATTAAAAAGAGATATAGGTGTTTTAAGAGGGAGATGGATAGGTAGGTACTCAAGTGTACCGTCCGATGGGGTGTGATATGAGAGGTTATATTAGATAATACGAAAGTGGAAACTCCTCCGCCGTGAGCTGACATTGGAGCATGATAAGCAGTGTAGCCAGGAACGTTAAGGTGACGACCGTTAGCGGAAGGAGACAGCTTGGTTTCCTGAACCATAATGATATCAGGATGATGAGTACGTGCGAAAAGAGAGTTCAGACAGCTTGGTTCGAAGGCCGTTGAGGTTGATATGTACAATAGAGAGGGGGCGGTTGGTGAATGAGGAGTCAGAGTTGCTGGGGGCAGAGCACAGAACACAACGGAAGGAAGAGTCGTGATGCCTCGCAGAACTGAGACCCGAACAGGAGAGATGCACCCACCTTTGGCATCCGAAGCACTGGACGCTTGTTTTCCTCCTTGTGACGTCCTTGCTGCTCGTGGCGCATGGGTGCTTCTGAGCTGGTCCTGGATTCCTCTCGACGCTGGCCATTTGTAGTAGAATCTTTAGGAGAGCTGCGACCAGCCAGCACCTCTCCCATGAAAAAAACCCTCCGCGGAGGGGTTGACGTCGGTTTGCACGGAGGTAGTCTTCTTTCCTCCACCCTGACACGGCACGAACGTACGACATCTCGGCAGCTTCTTGTTCTTTGCAGCCACTGAGAGGGGTTTCGTCACAAGTTGAGGAACTGGGCGACCAGCACTGGATTCGTCCACATTTCTATTGTACTGAGCGTTGTTGGCTTTTTTGGACAATCAAATAGGTGCTTAGTGTCGTGGCCTTGGTTTCCACAGTCCGGGCACACGTCAGGCTGGCTATTGTCGATCCTGTGCAGGTAAGACATAAGCAATGGAGAATGTCCGCAGCGCAACGAAGCGAGGATACACCTGGCTCGCCTAACGAGCTCGGACTCGGTATCACATACCCTGGGCGGCATATCACCGAGAATAGGGTTGACGGTCGCTTTGGCGAGATGATACCTCACGAACCGGGTGTGCTCCGCGCGTAAGAGACGAAGCCGTTCTTGATTCGAGTCGGTCCATCTATGTACATTCACTTTGTTCGGAGCATGGGCAAACGGCACTCTGATCGATCTCTTTTTCACGGGATTTAATAGTCTTCTCGATGGATGATTAGGCTGCTTAAGGACATTAATGAACATCTGCTGAGCCTAGAGCTGACAATGCTCTTTCATTGGCAAGATACGGGCCTCGGCGTTAAGGTGCTCAATCGGTGAGTTTTTGAACATCCAGTGGCTATTCGAAGGACAGCATTCTGAACTCGCTGCATCTTAGTCCAGGAACTGTCCGACACGATGTGCTGCCAGACTGGTGCAGCATACTCCAATGCAGACTGCAGAATAGCTCGACATGTCGTCAAATTTGTCTCTGCTGCAACCCCAGGACATTCCCCCTAGAGCTGTCAACACATTAAGCTTTGCCTCGATAATTGCCTGCTTCTGTTCAGCATTTTTGTGAAACTACAGGTATGGGAGCTGCCGAGATGTCGTACGTTCGTGCCGTGGCCGTCTGGAGGAAGCAAGATCAACTCCGTGCAAACCGACATCACTCCTTCCACCGAGAGGGTTTTCGTCCTGGGAGAGATGCTGGCTGGCCCCAGCTCTCCTGAAGATTCTGCGACATCTGAAAACCACGCTCACGTCTCCTCGCTCAGTGAAGCGACGGCATGAGTTTCGCAGCGACGCCACTCTGAAAACCCCTCATGTTGAAAACGATCAACAATGCTGTGTCAGGTACTACGCGAGAGTTTGAGGCAGCGCAAGCTACTAGGTGCTAGCCGGTCCTGAATGGCGACTTTGAGCCACCTCTTACTTGGGCTTGCCTTACATTTGCGGTGGGCTCTTATAAAACCATGTGTTGCTAGTTTTGGGTATGCGACACAGCATTGAGAATCCGTTTTTCACATCCCCTAATTGCCTCAGAGATTTGCAGGAGATTTCCAAAAGTTGGCATTTTTATAGCATTGCATAGATAGAAGTGGTACACGAATAGCGATTCTCAGGATGTTCAAAAAAATTGCTTCGGATTGGGCTGAAAACTTGTTTCTAGGGTTGTTTTGGGTGCTGATCACAAATCTGAGGCCAATTTGCCAATATTTGAAAGATTCCATCTGATTTGGTGCGAAGCTTATGCTGGAAATTTCTGCGGGCAAAACGCGACTTTTGACGATTACGAGAATCCCTCGACCAAATCGCCTCAAAACTTGCCCGTACGGGTTATTCGGGCTGTCTAACACGAATGTGCAACCCGTTTATCGATTTTCGATAGATTACGGTCGGTTTTCGGCAGCTCGGTCAAAGTCTCGGATTGGGCTGAAATTTTCTCTGTGGGTGTTATTTGGAACGCTGAACACGAATTTGGGGTCTTTTTTTTTCGACGTTCGAAATTTTAAGGTAAGTAAGACCAGTTAAAAGGCATTTTGCCTACCGTAACCCTAAGTCAGGCGAGGAATAGACCCCAGATCATGGCCCAAAATAACCCCCAGATGCAAGTTTTGAGCCGAATCCGAAAAAAGTTTTCTCAACACTCCAAGAATTCCCTGATGCCCCCCCTTACTTTTTTTGCAATGAAAATGCCATTTTTGGAATCCCCACAGCCATTTAGGGAATTTCTAGTACGAATTATTTATGTGCTGTAACAGACCTACAGCAACGACAACATGGTTTTCCAAATCTCCACGGAGAGTTCAAAGCAGTCCCTAGTTAGAAGATCCCTCCGTGACCGGAGGGCAGTTCCTATTGCAGAGTGGGGCTCCGCATCAAATGTCGCTTCTTGCAGTGGATCGCGAAGAAATATGGCAGATTATTGGCGATTTCCCTACGTTTTTCACTGATTGTGTGAGGCTGCATGTTCTTTTGTGG
This sequence comes from Aplectana chamaeleonis, assembly GCA_029168955.1. Classification (NCBI taxonomy): domain Eukaryota; kingdom Metazoa; phylum Nematoda; class Chromadorea; order Rhabditida; family Cosmocercidae; genus Aplectana; species Aplectana chamaeleonis. Next base: position 87,309 of record JAPDOI010001426.1, read on the forward strand.
GCACGAATGCCCACAATCGCTCCTCGATTTATGACTGACTCAGGAAGTCAGACAATCGTCCTCGAAAAGCCATTTGTAGCGCAGGTGTAGCTGAACTTCCAATGACTCCGTGGGGAGCTACAGAGGAGCGTCCTCCATTGGACGAGTTGGGTCGGACGAGCGCTACCCTTAATATCACAATATCATTAAAGGCATGCTACCGACTCTCCGAAGTGAGGCGGTCGCCCTAGGGCACGACAGTATTCTCTGAACGAGCTGTAGTAAGCGGAAAGTTTTTCCATCAAGGGAACGTTTGGTAATGTGCTGAAGTTGTTTTAATGCTTTGTTCTATTTAATTGTATATTAACAAATCAATAAATTTTATGTTAGATTGAGGGATCATTATTCGCTGACTTCCTGTAGTTTATTTTCAGGAGGATCGATTTGGTGAGCCGATTCCCAGAAAACCCTTTGCGCCTCCTTCGCCTCTCACAGTTCAGACCTTTACAACATCCGCTGTGAAGTCCGTCGGAGCTGTTCAGGAACCACCAACATCTATACTCGAGCATTTTGGTTTGTTGTCCTTTTAATAAAATCTGGTTACCAGTTGTGTCTAACACTCTCGTTTTCAGAGAATACATTGATCCTAGCGAAATCACTGCCTACTATCTCCATTCACGACTTCGATGCTGACGCCTACATTTCAAAGGGAAAACTGAAGCCTGGCGAAGTATGTTGTTTCGAGCTTTCCTTGTTTTTGAATGTCAATTGTTATTTTTATTTATCTTTAGCCATTTTTATGCATCCTTGTAACACCAGGTTAGGATTTAAGAAGCTTCTAATTAACCGTACGAAAGATTTTTCTTAGAAGTTTTTTTTTACCCAGAAATCCATGCGTAGAAATGAAAAGATTTTCGATAGCGGCTTTTCGATGAAAATGTTCCGCAGTTTTTTTTCTTTTTTGAATCAGTCTTAGGCGGCGTTCAGAGTTCATTCGCGGCGCCACGCGACGTTATAATTAGTCTACTTATCGATCAAACGACGTCGCGTCGTCGTTAGGTGTTCACAGTGAAGAGGCGCGATAGATCGGATTTGACGCGCAAATTATGATCGCTCCGCGTTGCATTGCGACGCGGCGCGATGGTGGTCGCTTGAAGCAAGCTCGTTGCTGCTTTTCTTTAGGGTTTTTTCATTGATTCAGCCAGTACCCTGAACACCGCCTTAGGCCTTTTTAGAGCGTTCTCTACGTATGCGACGCGTTAGTGTGGTAGCATTCGTGAGCATAGTTTGTGATCGAGTCACAGCTGTATCCGTATTCGCGGCATCTATTTGCAACGCTCGGGGATGAAGTTACAAAAGTGGCTCTGAGGGTACCCCCAAGCTAGTTAAGGATTGCAGGCGGACGCTAAGCGACCACGCGCAGCTAGCGATAGGGCAACATGAAGCCGGCGGCCAGGTGATAAGCCTCGCGCGGTGAGGAGCACGCGTTGTTGGTCGGGTCGCGGCGCACCACCATTCTCGCTGATTGAATCATTTTCTCTCGACCAGTTGTTTCGAAACTCGCTGACCATTTATGTGGCAGGAACAGTGCAACAGGCTTTTTCATCAGTGAAGAAAGAATCACGAAAAACGCTGCGCAGCATCGAAAATCAGCTCTTCTTCTTGAAAGCCACATTTAAACGGTAGATGAGTTGCGCGGGCATGGGCCTGAAGTAGACAGCATGCGCAAACGCGCCCCAATGCTAATGTAGAAGCGGATCAAACTGTTCCTCTGAAAACTCTACCGCGAGCGGAAGGGCTAGCGCGAGCGGACTTCGGAGCCTTATGGAGCTCTTTCGGGCTCGTTTTCGTTCGTTCTTTCGACCCCAGTGCTCCAATGAGACCCTGAACTTTCGATTTCCGGCCAAAAACCGAGGGCGAAATTTATTGTGGACACTGCCTTTAAGGAGCGTACGTCTTCTGGGAGCTTGAACTTAGCTTCTTTCTGTTCGATTCCGGTGAATATTATAAGTTTTGATAAAAATCGTCAGGAATTCCATAGCTCTGGGTTATGTGCAATAAAATAGAATGGCCTAGCATGCAGGGATGATTCCTAACTTGAAACGCTGTGATTTAATTCTTGTTTGTTCCATCTTGCAACGATGACTGCGTCCATTTATAGACCCTCATCAGTTGTATTTCAAATGCGCAGCTTTTTCTCATCCGAGCATCTTCTTTTTTCGCTTTTATTTCAAATACATTCTTAATTTTCGCTCCTCTGATTTATCGCTGAAAGTTATTCCGAGGTTCTGGGCGTTGTTCGAAGTAGGATGGGTGGTAAAAGTTCTTTTTTTATATTGAAATCATTTTTCTTTGGAGAAAATTTTTAGAAGACTATCTGCTTTTGAGTGCGGTGTTATGATACAAAAGATCATAGATGCCTCTTCTGCAGAAGAAATCAATCGGCCTTGTGTTTTGTCAGAGCTACTGCAAGCTGTGTTTAGCTTCATTCGCGACGAAGATGCAGCCCTTGCGCTTCCGCGGGGTGAGAATCATTTGCTGCACACAAAAATCTCGTTTTTATTTTTTTCTAGATGTCTCAATCTTAGTGTTTTGAAAACAGGAAATTTCACACTTTTCTCATCCACTCCAGGCTGTTAATAATCCTGACATGAAATGTAAAGTCGTAAATAATATTGACATCGGTAAAGAAGAAGGGATAAAAGAGAAGATGGAAAGTGAGATGTTCATGTTTTCGTAACAAACTTAATGTAAGGATACGCAAAACTCCGTCGAATAGATAAATCTAGAATTCTATTTTCTCGGCAGCTGCAAGGTCTGTTTTATCAAAGCTAATCTGATTTGGTACAGTCTGAATTGATGTGGACTTCTAATTTCGATCTTTCTTTTGCACATGAAGCCGCCTTTGCAGGAACTGTATTCGCGAAACGCTATGCGCGTTTTAAAGGCAAAGGTTAACGCGCCCATGGTTACACACATCGAGTACAAATCGATCGACCGCGAACCATGGCGCAAACGTAATGATCATTTCCACGAATTCCAACCCGTTTCAGAAGTTTATACGATGCCCACCAGGAATGTTTCCATTAGAGCTGAAGTTTCACATCTTCCTCGCAGGTAGAAGCTTTTTGATGAACTTCACGGAGGAGGGGGGTAGATCCTCACTCCTGTCACATTCCAAAAGTAGTAAAGTTTTTGCGGCCGACTCTCATATTACTCTTTTTGCTTTCAGATATGTTCTTGTGTTATTTGTTATTATTTTTTATAAACGAAGGCATTTTCATGCTCATTCGTATGAAAGTTACACTCTCGACACACTTGGGGGATGGACTCGCAATTATTTCAAAGATGGAGGGGAGGGGGGCGCATTGCTCAAGCACGCTTCACCGTGACACGCCTTAGGCCCTAGTTATACACCAGCGTTTCGCCGCCGCCGGCTTCCGCGGCATGTCTGCTATTGGTCAATTTCGAAATCTGAGCAATCGCAGACGTCTCTCAGAAACCTGCTGCAGCGAAACGCCGATGTATAACTAGGGCCTTACCCTGCTCCCTCACCACCCGTCGAGAGATTGCAAAACCGTGCTTGATTCCAGGCTGGTTCAAGCAATGGAAGGGCCTGTTGTTTTTTTTTCCTTGGCTACAATTGTGTTGCGCCGGGCCGACCTCCTCTGCTTTCTCCGCCCGCCTGAAAATGCCGGAGTGAGGCTTTTTGTGTGGGGACAGTACATTTAATTACCCCTTGGTGTTATGATTTTCTATTTTGCGCAACATAGACTTACTTATATTTCTTTTTCACCTATGATTCTTATGCCTATTATTACGATCCCTCATTCGTTATTTCGTGCATAATCTTTCAGGATAAATATGCGGCCAACAAATTCAACCAATTGGCTAGCGATTTGACGCCAGTGAATAGGACGTAATCGACAGTAGGGAACACCAGTATGTCAAATTTTTCTATGTCGCTCCACCTGAGTTCCGTTTTCCGTGTTTACTTACAGTTGTAAGAAACTGACATATGACATTACAACTATGCAACCGACGTCAATTATCGTAACGTATCACAACGAAGCGAGGTCGACGCTACTGCGCACAATATTCAGTGCAATGCTGCGTTCACCACCCGGACTCGTCCACGAAGTCATTCTTGTTGACGACTTTTCGAAAGATGGTGGGTCTGAACTTCTTTCTCCTCGTTCTCGTTCTGTTCATGAGGTATCGAGAGCAGGCTCCGGCGTACGGTGTGACGATCACAGAGGGGGGGGGGCTGTAGGCTTAGGCGCCGGGTGGGGAGGGGGGGGGGGGGTGCGCAGGGGCCTCCGGTCCGTCATCATTCCAAAAATTTTCCTCCTACCGTACCGAGCAGATTTGTTTTCGCAAAAAAAAATGGCGATTTGCTCCAATTTTGCGCGCGCACGCAAAGCGCCGCATAGCCGTTTCAGAGTCCTCCGACTTCAATTTTGATGTCATGTTTGAACAGCTTTCAACGAGTACCATACAACAGTGATATGAAATAGCAGCCAACACCCGAAATCAATCGAAAATTGTCCGTTCTTGCAGAAAAATCGTTTGAAATATGGTTCGGAAGAGACCACTCAAACTGGTTAACACAAAGTGTTAAAGGAACAGTACACCCTCAGACATGAATGTTGAGATTTTTATTTGATTGTGTAGTAGACCAATATTATGTAACACGTGCCAAATGCGAGATATCAATTCCTCCATATAAGGGAGATTTTAGCGACCACCACAGGCCCGACCTTCGCTCCCCACCACAGGCCCGACCTCCTTCGCTCACCGCCACAGGCCCGACCCCCTGCCAGATTTTCGAACGCGATAGCGGCTTGATGGAAGGATGAAATCCAACGAGTCTCCGTTCTTCACCCCATTGTCTGGCTTTCTCCTTATCGTGGCTTGCACTCGCATAACAATTACGAATGAAGAGAGATACAGGTCTGAGACAACTCGTCCACCAGCTTTTCACCCTTTAAATATAGGCACCTTTAAGGAGCTATAACTCTGTTCATAGGGGGTCTTGGACGCTCTCAGAAATACCATTGTGATTAGAGTGTGACCCTCTCCAAGAAAAGCATAAAATCGGAGACATAATTTCTTGGGTGTACTGTCCCTTTAAAGTCACGGGACTATCCTTAACGGGATGGAGGCTCTCAAGTAAAAGTCAGAAATGAAATGAACCACCGATCTATAACGCTATCAATCAAAGTACCAGGTTGTCCAATAATTCTTGTCCGAAAATTTTCAAAATTCTAGAATTTTCCTTAGAAGTGTTATAATATCAGGCAAGTGTAAGAACCTTCTAGAAGGTTCTCCAAAGTTTTACGCTAGGGGTATACAAGGCGCAGTCGCCGCGCCTAGCTACCAGTACAAGCTAAAATGGACCAAGGTCGAATTCGTACGTTCGTGTACTACGAGTGGCTGCTGGGCAACGACACAGGCACCGAGTACCTGGTCACTGGGGATGAGAGCTGGGTCCTCTACGACAACGTCGCCCGCCGTGCCGTCTGGATCCCGCGCGGAGAGAGCGGCCGACGACGCCGAAAGCTGACCTGCACCCGCTGAAGATCATGCTCTGCTGCTGGTGGGACACCAAGGACATTCTGTACTTCGAGCTGCTCCCGCAAGGCAGGACGGTCACCGCCTCCATCTACACCGATCAGCTCGAGAAACTAGCCGCCGCCATCCGAGAAAAGCGTCCCCGAAGGGGCCTCAGTCCACCTGCTGCACGACAAAGCGCGCCTCCACGTGGCGAAGGAGACCCAGCAGAAGTTGGCGACGCTCGGCTGGGAGACGGCTGCCCATCCGCCGTATTCCCAGGACCTCGCCCCCTCCGACTACCACTTGGTCCGCCCGCTTAACCCCCATTTGGCCGGAACAACATTCACCAGCTACCACAACCTCAAATCCCACATCGCGGACTTCTTCGAGTCGCAGTCCCTGGAGTTCTGGGCGAAGGGCATCGTCGACCTGCCCAATCGATGGGCCACTGTTGTGGATAACTGTGGTGATTATATTGTTGATTAGACTTGTTTTTCAATAAAGTTGAAAAAAATTAAAAATGGTGAAATTTTCGGAAAAGAATTATTGGACAACCTGGTATTTCTATAGAATTTCATCAACAACAATGATTGATAGCAGCATCAAGCATCTTTTATAGGGTTTTCCATTCATTTACTTGAGGTGGTTCATTTCATTTCTGACTTTTACTTTGGTGCCCCCCCCCCGTTTGGGATAGTCCCAAAGTCACAACCTCGGTGGGAAGGGGCCGTACCGGATCGAAAGCTGGAGGGGGGAAGCACTTCTCACGGGCCGATCACACCGCTACGCCTTACCCTGATCGAGAAGCATTTCCGATTTTCTTGCGTGGACCAATTCGTCTAGTAATGGGAATGGCACTTTAGAAAACCGCTTCTCAAATAGCGCTTCATTTTAATTAAATATAGCTCTGACTCGCCTTCATGTTTGGGGCACGACTTTTGTTACTCTAAGAGAGGATTCTCATAAGACTGAAGAATATAGTTCCGCCCTGCTTCAAACAGCTGAACAGTTAGTGATGGTTAACAGGTTTCTCAAAGATTTTCTCAACTGATTATGGTCGTATTCATATTTCACACGACTTTCGTGATAAATCATAATTTGTTCTGGGGTGTTTGCAGAAAGCTTGGTTTAATTCGATGAAATCATCTGTTGTGTACGATGACACAAACGGCTTGCAAATTTTTTTTTGTTTAAAAAAAGGGGTGCCTTAACGCAGGTGGCCAAAAGTCACAGCGGAAGTATCAGTGAGTAGAGGAATGAGACAGTGAGGTGAGTGGTTTGGCTTACATCGGCTAGATCGCTGGTGGCGTGGTGTCGACGGCGGCGGTGTGGTGGTGCAGGACTCAGGCTATTCTCGGCCCCGTGCCGCCTGGCAATTCGGCTCGTTCTTCCAATCTGCGGGTCGGCTTCTGTTGCTCGGTGCCGCTCTGCGCCGAGAATCGCCTGAGAGCAGCGAGTGCGGGAACAGGGGGCGAAAGGACCTGAAACAGTGCGGCGGCAGGGGTTTATATATCGCGATGGGTGGTCTGTGATTGGAGGGTTTCGCGTCCGCATGCAGGGTTGAGCAGGCCGTTGCGCCAAATTTCGGCGTAGCTGCGACCCCCTCCCTTGTTGATCAAAATTTCGAGAGAATGTTAAATATTTTTAAGATCCCCCTCCCCGAGATGGAAATTGCTTTAGCTTTCTTCGAGTGACAGGTCTCGAAAAATTTCAAGCTAGTGGAAATTAGAGACATCTATTACTACTCCCACTTTGGCTTAGCAAATAGTATGGAGAAAATTGCCTTCTTTCTTCAAAAAATTCCCCAAAGCCCCTTCCCAAATTTTCACTTTTTAAAATTTTTTACGACCCCCGTTGCGCCGAGTCGCAACCCTGCTCAACACTGTTCGCTTGTTTAAGAGCTGTTCTACCTCCAATGTGGACTTAGTACCTAATTTTCAGAAGTTCTTCACAGCTGTTCCCTAAGTTTATTTTGAATTGGACGTTCCGTGACGTCCCATTGTATTCTTTTACTAAGACATTGTCTCCTTGTGAATAGCCTTGTCGTTGCGTACAGTGTTTTCCTTTTGGCCAGCGGCACTGTCTGTTTCTCCCTGCTCTTCCGACGTTCCTAGCATGCTCGACCGGGTTCATAGCCATTTCCAGGAAAACTTCGGCTGGGCATTCACCTTGCAGAGCAGAATTAGTACAGCCTGGCTCCCTCATTTTGAGTCGGTCGAAGCAAGGCTTATCAGGCTTATAATGTCGAAATCTCCTCATCTCTGTGATATTTTGTCATTAATGACCGCTCCGCTGCTCACTCCGCCCGGACTCGTCCGAGCAAGCTAGGCTTTAATGTGCGGCAGGCTTTACTCAGTTACTTTTCGGTATAGCGCACGATCTCCCCTACCCCTTTTAGCTTCTCAATTCCTTTTTTTCTGGGCTTCAACGAATCTTTTTGCTTGACCATTCAACTGAGAATGGTACCTCGGTGTTCTCACCAATTTAACACTTCGTTTTTCGCACATCTGCTTGAATAGCTCCGATGTGAAATGTGTTCCATTATCGCTTGCAAGCGTTTCCGGTTTTTCGTAGTTCGCGAACAGCTTTTTTAAGAGCTTCACCATCTCAGATAGTCGGGGGGTCCGATTCCGCCACGATAGGCTTTCTAATCGGGTACCTAGTCGAGTTGAAAGGAACTTTCGCAGCAGCACGTGCTGCTTCGAGGAGCACGTTGCCTGTTCGATAGGACTACGAGGCGCAGAAAGAAAAAGCCCTGCCGCACCCTATTTCCCATCCCACGCGGCAGCACGTGGCGCAGCGTTGCAAAACTTTCGCCGCACCCTATTTCCCACGCTAAAGCACGTGGCCTGTTCAATAGGAGCACGTGGTCCAGACATGCAAAACCTCCTCCGAACCCCCGTTTCCCACGCAGCAGCACGTGGCCTGTTCGATATGAGCACGTGACGCTGGGGGCGGGCTCCCACACCTTCGATGGGAGCGGGTCCCCCCCCCCAACAAGGATACGGTCCAAGTCTTGGACCGCAGTAGGGGATCACCCCCACAGCAGTCCGCGACAGGGACATCACCTTCGCCACGGTCGACAGCGAGGGAGCTCCCCTCGCTGAGGACCGTGGGTGAGACCCCTTAGCGGTTCAAAAATCGTCCAGAGAGTGACTCGTAGTCACCTTCCAGGAGCGGCCCGAAAGGCGCACTGCGCTCTCTTTGGGATCGAGCTCCTTATATACGTGCTTTGCGGCTGACATGCGCCGGGTCAGTTCTGAAGCGATCGATCAACGTGTTCAATCATGGGCATTGTGGCTCGTTCGTCGTCCAAACTCATCGTAGTCGAATCGAAAGCCTATCATGGCCGAGTGGAACGGCTGTGATTGGCGCCACGTGCTTCTCACTTGGACGACGATTAGGCCACGTGGCGCAAGGAATTTACGTGGCCATATCGTCGTCCAGCCGCTTTGTAGTCGAGTCGAAAGCCAATCGTGGCCGAATAGAACCCCCCGACTCCCTGAGTGACCTGTTCGATAGGACCACGTGGCGCTGAACCCACCCTTTGATGGTAGCGGGTCTCCCCAACAAGGATACGGTCCAAGTCACGGCCTGCAGCAGGGATCACCCCCACAGCAGTCCGCGACAGGGACATCACCCTCGCCACGGTCGACAGCGAGGGACCTCCCCCCTTAACGGACCCCTTAACGGTTCAAAAATCGTCCACAAAGTGACTCGTAGTCACCTTATAGGAGCAGCCCCGAAAGGCGGACCTCTCTGGGATCGGGCCCCTTATATACGTGCTGTGCGGCTGATATGTGCCGGGTCAGTTCTGAAGCGATCGATCAATGTGTTCAATCATGGGCATTGTGGCTCGTTCGTCGTCCAAACTCATTGTAGTCGAATCAAAAGCGTATCATGGCCGAGTGGAATGGCTAAGATTGACCCCACGTGCTTCTCACTTGGACGACGATTAGGCCACGTGGCGCACGGAAAGTACGTGGCCGTATCGTCGTCCAACCGCTTTGTAGTCGAATTGAAAGTCTATCGTGGCCGAATAGGACCCCCGACTCTCTCAGATCTTGCCAGCTGTAATACGTTTCATTTCGAAGATCTCGGCCACTTACTCACCCCCCCCCCGGACTACGGACGACTTAGGGAAGATTATGTCGATTTATCGTCCAACTTTGAAGGGGGCTTCAAGTCGTCCACAACGATGTCGTAGTACATTCCATCCACTGAGACCACAGAATCAACATGAACTCTCTCACATACATTTTCTGGTGTCGCCCAGATCTACAATCGCTTTTTTGTTTAATGTCAGGCAATCAGCGCAAGTTTGCATAGCCTTTTCGCGGTCTTCATAGATATTTGGCCATTAGATAGACATAGCTCCGCTTTAGTCCTTCAATCGAAATTAACTACCACAGTCCAGCTCCTTGAGAACTTCTTGTTTCCAGTGTATCCGGCATCGACAACCGTATTACTGTAAAACTGCCTCAACCCAGCTTTACAACTTGAAGAGCACTTTCCAGTATGGATGAAATTTTTTCAGCTTCCTTCACAGAACATTCTTTTCTCGTGTGTTCAAGTGTCAAAAGCGCGACTTACCTCTTTTCACTTCAGAATTCAGCGTCGAGGGCGGGCTCCTGGCCTTCTCTCATGAGTTTAATCGCAAGGGTGGGCATGTGTTTTTTCGTCAATTCAACCGCAGGGCGGGCTGCTGATAGATTTTTACACTTTTTGCATTTCGAGATGGGATGGTTTTCATGAAGTCATCCTTCTGAAATATTCTACGTTCATCCTGTTCCAGTGACACTAACTCGAACGGGTGCGCGAGCATTCTCAGCGTAATTAGATAAGGTTTTTCATGTCCCTCTGTTCTTTGTCATGCTAACTAAGTCAGCAAGCAGAATTTAAAGTGATCTTTAGGCTGGTAAGAGTATGAGTTTTCTTCATTTCCATATTTCAGAATCAATTGGTGAAGATATTTCGCAGCTGGAAAAAGTTGTCGTTATTAGGAACACTCAGCGTGAAGGTTCATTTTCCATGTTTTAACGTTTTTTCTGGAAGATTAGGTTCTGTCGATATTTTTAGGCCTGATTCGCTCTCGTGTGAAGGGAGCAGCTTACGCCACGGCTCCAGTTCTAACCTTTTTGGACAGCCATGTGGAGTGTAATGTTGGGTGGCTAGAGCCTCTTCTTGGACGCATCAGTGCGGTGATTAACCTAGCCATATTAATTCTTAAAGAACAAAGGAGGGTACAAAGTGTTATGAAAGTTCGTAAAATTCCGGGTTCGGGGTCTAAAGATTTCTTGAAAGTTCAATTTTGAAACGGGTTTTGGAGGCTTTGAAAAAGGCTCTGAATCGTAGATTTCGAGTGAAAGGTTATTTTCTGTATTGCTTCTTCTTCTTCTGCAGCCTCAAAGTGGTTTTGTCATAGGTTGAGGAACCGGGCGGCCTTCACAGGATTCTTCCAGAAGGTCCATTGTTGTCAAGGAGGTTCAGTTGCTTGATGTACATGAAATTTCTATTCAGAATCCAAAAGCGGTTGTCGCTCCAATAATTGACGTCATTAACATGGATAACTTCAACTATGTGGCAGCCAGTGCAGATCTAAGAGGGGGTAAGTTAGGATTCTTCCGTAGGAATTTTGAACTTCTAACTGTTCGATTTTTAAGGTTTTGATTGGAGTTTGGTGTTTCGATGGGAATTTTTGACTGGGAAGTTAAAGGACGAACGTCATTCGCATCCCACGGATCCAATAAGGTTTTTTAAACATTTTTTTACACGGTCAAACTTTCTGATTTCACTTCTGTTTGTTCCTTCCGTCGTGTGTTTCTGTCCTCGTAGCTATCCTTGCAGCCCTATTGAAGCCTGTTAGACATGCGATTTCTTACTGAATCCTTGAGGCATCTAGCAATTTAGTGCGGTTTTTTGAAATATCCTCTAGCAGCTTGATTCCCAAGTATTGGTGTATCATGGAATATACTCTAAGGTAATGCTGCTTGGAGTCCAGTATTCAAAGAGAAAATTGTCTCCTGTCTCCTGGGAAGTTGTAATTCCCTAATCAGGCTGATTTACTGAGTATAGTGGTCTGCAGAGTTCAAGTCGCGGCGTTGCTCGCATCGGCGAACAGCGCTGGGTGATGGATTATCGATTTTATTCTGTGATAGGGGCGATCGACGCGGTGTGAAGGGCGATTAGGGGTACCGCTGAGTGTTTTGTCGCCTCGACGGCCCTGCGTCAGGGTTTTGCACGAAGTGTGGAGAAAGCCAGTTTCACTCAGACCTTCTCATGGGGCGTGATTTGGCCAATTTTTGGCGCTTTCCTTAGACCCCCAAGAGCATGGCCTGGTCTGTTTCTTTTTCCTTCAGAACTGAAAGAAGAGGAACAATTTAAAAAACAAAGAAGTTCTTAGAGGACCTTCACTGTAATTAAAACCTTCATTATAGCTCAGTTAAAACAGCATTCCATGAAAATTAGAAGGTATAATAGAATTTTTTCTCCGAAAACTGATCCTAAACAGTATATGTATCCCCATCAGGGTACGGCACGAGGTGTGGACAAGGCTAAATTTTCTCAACCCCCCCCCCTCCAAGAACAAAACTGGCCATTTTCTCAGACCCCCCTTCTCCAAGAACAAAACTGGCCATTTTCTCAGACCCCCTCTCCCGGTAGCGTTCATAGGTCAGATTTCTGGCGAATTTTTCAAACCCCTTCCCATTACCGTTATTTGTGTTTTCTGTTGTAAAATACGAAGGAACAAAAAAACCTCCCTCCACCCTTGTGTAGCTCAGGCCTCCCGGATTGGATATCCACACCCCGCGCCGTATCGTGATCCCTATTCAGAATGGTTCACTTGGTCTCCCGGCGAAGCTCAGACCTCCCTCCACCCCTTCGCAGCTGAGACTCCTCCTGTGGAGCTCCACATTCCGCGCAGAACCCTACTCTACGTTGCTGCCAGCGAGCGGCAACCGACGCAGTGACGATTATGCTCGAAAACGTTTTTGTCGTCGCACCAAGGTTGACGCTCGGCGACCACTCGCCGGTGGCTGCAACTCTGCAAACTCCTCGTGCTACTGGTTTTCTATGGCTGTTTCTGATTGCTGTAGTAAAAAGTCAGCTTTCCGAAATTGAGACTGATGTAACTCGACGTCATTGTATAAACTATAGGCCAGAGTTATGCATATATTGTATTTCGAAGAGTCTGACCTTCAAGAGTTGAAGCTAAATGTTTTTTGAAGGTCTCCAACTATGGCTGGTGGATTGTTCGCGATAAAGAAAAGCTGGTTCGAAGAGCTCGGTACGTATGATATGGGTATGGAAGTGTGGGGAGGAGAGAACCTGGGTGAGTTTTTGTTCTTTTTATGTCACATGTTTTTGCATTCATGCTCAGACAGTAGTAGGCCCGGAGCGCAACCGGCTCCGCCTCTCCCCGCAACCGAAACGCAGAGCAGTTGATATGCGAACTTGCGGTGCGTTTCGGTTGTGATTGCAACGTGCAGTGCGTTCACGTTGCTCTCCGGGCCACATGCGTTGACTGACGCTCGAATTTTGAAACTCAGACTACGCGTAGTCATCAAACTCCACGTTTCGGACATTGATCGATGTCGACACATCTACCCCATTTCCTTTTGAATGGCTCTTTGTTGTATCATTTTCATGGTCTATCTAATGAGTTTTCTTTTTTTTAGCCTTACCGACGTATCATGCCTGCGGTGAAAAGATTAGTGTGTGGCTATATGTAGTTTTGATTCGATGGGATAAAAGATGGTTTCTGAGAGCAACACTCCTTGCAGAATCTCAGTTCTGACAAAAGTTTGAGACTGAAGAATGGGGCATTAGAGCAGTAGAGAGGAAACAGCTGATAATTTTCGTTTGGGTTATGTTTTTTGTTTATTAGATTTCTCCGTATTCTTTATGAGTGTTTGCTTAGTAAATTCTGTAGGGTTATACATCAGACCGAATTGTATTATTACAAAAATATTCGAGTGATTTTTCGACTTTCGAACTATTCGAAAATCGAAAATTCTGCTTTGGAATAATATTCGAAATTCATGTGCTTTGAAAACAGCGGTTTCGAATAGTATTGGAAATTTGAATAAATCAAAATAGGCTTTCGAATATGATTCTAAATTCGAATATTGCGGAAGCAGACTTTCGGATAGTATTCGAAATTCAAATACTTTAGCGTTAACACATTCGAATTATTTTAAATTTCAAATGACCAAAACACTCAATCATCATCTCATCAGAGTTCTGATTGACTTCTGAAAGCATAACTGCAAACTCTTTTGACTCAAACCTCAAATCGTTAACCAGTCTCGCCTTCACGTTTCATGCACACTTTGGGACTTTTATTAATCAGGCTGGGGTTCGAAACCTTGTTATATTTCGAACTCAAGTACATATAAATGAATGTCTATCACCTCTTCCCCGTGAAGGTTCCCTAGCTCAGACAGTCGTGGGGTAGTACGTCAGCGAAATAGGGTCGAACCCGCGTAAAAGGAGGTTAGCAGCACCCTTGCTGTAGCTACTGCCGATAGCAGGAGCTGCTGCCAATCAGCGGCATATCCTGTTGATTAACCCCCTTTGTTTATCCTGGATGCGCCGAGTTCGCCACGCGTGACAAGGATCATACCCAACATCGCTGGGGGGGGGGTGATAGTCTAAATTCTTTCTCCGTTTGTTAGACAGGCTGCCGATGACAATGGGTTGAACACCAGCATGCGTTGGCAAGATATACTACTGTTAACAGCAGCTGATGTTTGTCCTGGGGTGCGACCCTATTTCTTTTTCTCTTTCTCGATTCTTAATGCAGTAAACGGCAATGGGAAAAGGCGGTGGTGCAGTTGCGTACTTATACTGTAGCCATGGCTCTCTCGGTTCCGGGAATCAATTATGAACAGCTGATAATTTTTTCTGCTATGGTTTTTTCTGCTTCTCTCAATTTTTCGTGTTATTCTTGAGTGTATCTATAGTAAATACTAATTTAGGAGTATGGTGGTATAGTGAAGTTTGGGGGAGAACTTTTTCTTACGTTCACGGTGTTTTTTTTTTCCTCTAAAATTGAGTTCAAAAATTACTCTTGCCGACCGCAAGGGTTCTCTACACCTCTGCGTACGTCACGCCATAATCGACAGCAAACTTTTTATTTTCATCGCAATTCCATAGAAAAAAGCACCGGTTACGTTTAAAATGGTAAGTTTTTTCCCAACACACTCATAATCAATATACCCAGTTTATTTACTTTAGATACACGCAAGATATACACGAAAAGTTGAGGAAACTTAAAAACATTACGAAGAAAAAAAATTATCAGCTGTTCATTATCGTTTCTTTAAACCGAGCCAGCCATGGCTACAGTATAAGTATGCAACGGCACTACGGTCTTTTTCCGTTCTCGTAGGCTGTATGTGCGCAATATTTAGACAATATTCAAAAGTTAGAGCATTTAAACGACTTCTCGAATGCATTTCGCAAAAGTCCCAGGAGGAAAGTTCATTTGATTATTTTCAAAAAATTTGGAAAAAAAGAATTGCTTGGATCCAGCCATTCGGGAGTTTCCTAAAAACTGTATTCAAATATAATATTTCACTCTGAGCAATTAGGAAGCCCTTATGTGGAAGAAATCATTGATTCGGGAATTTCTAGGAGGGTTTATTGGATTCATTTACACATTTTAAGCTTTCTAAATAAGCTCTGGTCCGGCCGTAGTGACCTGTTGATTTCGATTATCACCAGCAGCGGAGCGGTGGGCCTCGGTGAAATGTAACTAGTGATAAGGAGGTTTCGACGAAAAGCCACCGCACCGCGCTGTGATAACCGAAAACATGAGTTCACTTGGAATGAAACAGAGTCTATATTTTATTCGGCTTATTCATTCATTCGCTCAAATTTTATTCGGGTATTTTTTTCGCCCGAAATTACTCATTCATTCGCACGAATTGTTTTTATTAGGGGCTGGTACTTCGGACTGGAAGGTTGCTGTGGATACCTAATAAATCGGGAAAATATACTGAATAGTTGAGGAGAGTCAGGTAAAGTCAGAAGATCAACGGGGTTAATAGGGTGAATGTGTGGAAATCGCTGGATTCTTTTGTGAAAAGTTGTCGATTAGCCAAAATGCGTCCGAAAATCGATTAGCGAAGGATCTGAAATACATTGAAGTATCGATTTTTGCAACGGTGTTGCTAAAATCGGTTTATAGAAAGCGCCCGGGGCGCAACTGTCTACGATGAATGACATACCATTACGCCATCAGCCGACAGGTGCGCTCAGGGCGCTTCGTGAATCGATTTCGTCGGTAGCACCCGAAGCGCAGCGTATTTGGCCTGCATCGCAACATATGTGGCCCGAAAATTGCCGAGTTTGTCACTCTGAGCGCCACATGAACGCGGCTCCGGGTGCATTCGGGGTGGGCTCAGGGCCTGCTATCGTCTGAGAAAGTGGTGACTTACGAAAAGCGCCTTTTTGCCAAAAACACCATTTACGCTTTTCTGTGTAGAAATGTCGTTTCGCGTATGGCAATGTGGTGGATCATTGGAAATCATCCCTTGCAGTCGAGTGGGGCACGTTTTTCGCAAACAGCATCCTTACACGTTTCCTGGTGGATCAGGCAATGTTTTCCAGTCGTGAGTTCCTTTATATCTCTCTTCCACTTTTTCAAGAGGAAAAGATCACCGCCATCAAATTAGAAGAATTATTTTTTCCAAACCTCCGAAAAATTGCCTTTCTGTGTTTGCAGAAACACGAGACGTGCTGCCGAAGTGTGGATGGACGAATACAAAGCTATTTATCTCAAAAACGTTCCATCAGCTAGATATGTAAAGTATGGCAAGTGAGTCCTGCGTATCTTTCTTTTTCCTTCTCAGTATTGCAAATCGACTCCTTTTCGGTTCAATTTTCTCGCTTTATAGTGTTTCGGATCGTCTTGTTCTACGTGAGCGTTTGAAATGTCACACGTTTTCGTGGTATCTCGAAAACATTTATCCTGAATTAAAGTGAGTTATTTTCCCCGAGTATTTTTCTTCTTGCAGTCTTGAACTTATTCCATATGCTCTGCTCTCAAATTTCTGGCACCTGATATAAACCTTCTTAACCCTCGCATTTTTACAGTTGTGAATTCCATCGTTTTTTCTATTTTATCTTACTCCATCCTGTACGTCTTGCTTCAATCCTTTACCAATTCTCTCCTCCTTTGTTCATTCATATACTCTGGGTATGGCCAGGATCACGTTCAGCGTCGCACCGATTGAAATCTCGCGGCGACGCAATCATGCAGCAGCCGTTGCGTCGCTATACCAGGATAAGTGACGATGCATTGTTCTTGAATGACAATTAAACGGCAAGGAGACGACGATAAGTGTGACTCGTCAACGGCCGAGCAGCGATCGTGAGATTATAAGCCCAATCGCGACAACGAACAGAATGATCCCGGCTTAGGGCAATATGTTTTCTAGATTTTCGCGTCTCTTCATAAAAATTTCCATTGGTATTTTTTTAGAATTCCTGAACGAGAAAAAGGAGATCTGTATCACTTGAAGAATGGTGTTATGTGCCTTGATACTCTAGGACACAAAGCTGGTGAAGCTCCGGGTGTTTATTTATGTCACGGGACTGGCGGTAATCAGGTATACCATTCTTCTGTTGAAATTACGATATCTAAAGATATCAGTCACTGTTTTCAGAGCGCATAATGCAGTAAGGGTAAAGCACTCTCAGTGAACTTCACCAGGGGGGCATAGCTATGGGCCTCGAAGGAAGTGGGGTGGGGGCAGGCTCGTAGTACGGAATGACAATGAATAACTCCACTTTAGGATGGACTTGTACCTCTGAAATATATGAAATAATTTTTCCTGGTTGAGCTATTGTAGGGTTAATTTCGAAGAGAAAAACTGTGAAAGGTTAGTTTCTTCTTCTTCTTTGCAGCCACAGAGAGAGGTTCTGTCATAGGTTCAGAAACTGGGTTCTGTCATAGGTTCAGAAACTCGGCCACTAGCACTGGGTTCGTCCACAGATCCATTGTCGTTAGTAAAGTCGGTCTCTTCGGGCAATTGAACAGGTGCGTAGTAGTATGCCCTTGACTCCCGCAATCAGGACACTCGTCAAGTTTGCTGTTGTCAATCCTATGCAAATATGACATAAGCATGGGGGAGTGTCCACAGCGTAACGATGCAATGGTGCACCTGGCACGCCTCCCAAGTTCCATCTCTGTCTCGTTGACCTTCGGAGGTGCGACTCCCAGGATGGAGTTTATGGCAACTCTGCTCAAGTGTTCCTTCACGAATCGGGTATGCTCCGCGCGCAAGAGACGGAGGCGTTCTTCTTGTGCTTCGGTCCATCTTTTCACATCTACTTTCAACGGAGTATCGGCGAAAGGCTTTCTGATACATATCTCTCTCACCGGGTTTAGTGCTCTTCGCGATGGATGATTCGGCTGCTTCACGATGTTAATGTACATTTGTTGCGCCTGGAGTTGGCAGTGGTCTCTAACTGGCAATATGCGAGCTTCTGCATGTAAGTGCTCTATTGGAGAGCTTTTAGAACAGCCTGTTGCAATTTGCAGAGCACAATTTTGGACGCGCTGCAGCTTGGACCAAGAGGTGTCCGACACGATGTGCTGCCAGACTGGCGCAGCATACTCCAAGGCGGGTTGCACAATAGCCTTATACGTGGTCAGGATCGTTTCTTTATTGCATCCCCAGGACGTTCCACCGAGAGCACGCAGGACTTTGAGTCTTGTTTTCTTTGTGGCCTGCTTCCGCTCAGTGTTCTTATGAAACTTCAACGAAGGATCCAACACGAGTCCAAGCAGCTTGGGGAATCGGGTGGCCTGCAATTGAGGTTCGTCCCATTTCACCATAGGATGGGCACTGTGCTCTGCATTATCAGTGGAAAAGACGGTGACGGATGATTTGGAGGCAGAGACTGTGAGCATTTTGCGATCGAAGAAACATTTCAACTCGATCAAGTAGTCATTGATCTTACTGGCGGCTACCTTAATGTCGCGATCTCGGCACAGAATAGTTATGTCATCCGCATATGCAACGACCTTGATGTCTTGAGGGGGAACGGGCAGATCTTCTAGATATAAACTGAAAAGTACAGGCAATAAAACTCCTCCTTGAGGGACACCAGCGGCGATGGGGATGCTATTGGAAACATGTCCCTGGAATAGCACATTTGCCCGACGTCCTTTAGTGAAGGCAGTTATCCACCGCTTCTGCCATGGCTTGATGGTGGACTTCAACAGACTCTCTGATAGTAGGCCTAGAGTGACAGTGTCAAATGCCTTTGTTAAGTCGAGGGCCACACCAATAGTACGTTGGGGTTTGATGGCATTGATGCCGTCCAGAACATAGCTCACAATTTCCAACAAGGCCGTAGTGGTGGAATGTAATTTACGGAAACCATGTTGGTGCTGCTGTTCGCTGTTATGCTCGGCAAGCTCCTCCACGACCAGTTTTTCGGAAATTTTGGCGATGGGTGAGAGTAGACTGATCGGCCGGTACCCTTTAGCCGTGGATGGTGACTTTCCCGGCTTCGGCAGTGGATTAACACGAGCCACTTTCCAATTTTGGGGTAAAGTACATGTACGAAACGATGTATTTATGACTTCAGCAATAAAGGGCAGTAGTTCACTGGGCAGTCTCTTCAGGACTGCAGGGCTCAAACCGTCTGGCCCTAATGCCTTCGAGTTGCTCATCTCCTTTATTACCTTCTCGACCTGTGCAGGCGTGACTGCATCATCTACATCCATGAGAGGCAACTTACAGAGTTCCCGTACAGTTAATCTATTCTGCTTCTCTCTTTTGGTTCTAGTGATGAAAAAATGCTTCCCAAGAGCATTTGCGGCCTCCTTCCCTGATTTGAAGACTCCACCTTCAAATTCAATCGTGGAATTGTCGGCGGAGGTGAACTTTCCGGAGATCCTTTTCAAGGCCTTCCACGTTGCTGCTGCATCATTTCTGAAGTTTATCTTCTCAGTGAACTTTTCCCAAGTTTCCTTCTTGTGCCTGTCAAGGTCCTTCCTGATCACATCATCCAGCGCAGCGATGTCTGGGTCAAGATGATCTGCGGCTCTTTTTGCGTCCCTTGTCCTTATCTTCTGCAATGTTTCCCTGGTGACATTGGGAAAGAAGGTCTTAACGCGGCCTTCAGGGATCGCAGCTTCCATCGCCTTCCGGATGGCATCAGAGAGGTGGCGCTCCTTCTGGTGTACATCACCATTCCACGGATAGTCAGCCGCTTGGCGGAGCGCAACCTCCCTGAACAGGCTCCAGTCTGCAAGGCCTAAATTAAGATAAGAACGATGACGAACACCTGTATAGGGAGCAAGAGAGTTAGAGAGATCAATATCGACAAAGACAAGGATGTGATCGCTGGAAAGAGTTGTGGATGTCGACCAAGAGCAAGCATTAGAGAGATTGGAAGAGACGAGGGAGATGTCTGGGCTAGATGATCGGCCGTTAGCAGGGAGACGAGTGGGCTGGCCATCGTTTAAGATAACCAGATCGCCCTCCTCCGCCCATTCTTCGACGTCACTTCCTCTAGCATCAGGATCAAGCGACGAGCAGAATGTGTGAGCATTGAAGTCACCCGCAAAGACAATTGAGGGAGATAGGGAGCAGTCATACAGCTGCTTGAGAAGGGGAATAGGATTGTATGTTGAGGGACAAGAGGAAGAAGGAGGGATATATATATTAAAAAGAGAGAGTTGTGTTTTAAGAGGTGGACGGATGGTCATGTACTCGAAAGTGCCATCCACTGGAGTGTTTGGAATGATGTGAGAGGGAAGAGATGACAGAACAAAAGTAGAGACTCCGCCTCCTTGAGATGACCTAGGAGTATGATATGCAGTATAGCCCGGGATGTTTGGATGTCGAGAGGTAGCAGAGGGAGAGAGTTTGGTTTCCTGAACCATGATAACATCCGGGTGATGAGTACGGGCAAAGAGAGATAATTCAGAAAGCTTGGTCCGAAGGCCGTTTAGATTGATGTGTACAATAGATAGGGGGCGGTTAGTAGATGAGGAATTTGAGTTACTTGAGGCGGAGCACACAATACAACGAAAGGAAGAATTGTGGTGCCTCACAGAACTGAGACCCGAACAAGAGAAGTGCACCCACCTTTGGCATCCAAAACATTGGACGCTGGTTCCATACCAATTGACATCTATGTCGCATGTGGCACATGGGTACTTCTTCTTCTTCGCGGGTCCTGGATTCCTTTCGACGCCGGCCATTTGTAGAAGAATCCTCAGGAGAGCTGCAGCCAGCCAGCACCTCTCCCATGACAAAAACCCTCTCCGCGGAGGGATTGACGTCGGTTTGCACGGAGGTGATCTTCTTTCCTCCACATGGCCACGGCACGAACGTACGACATCTCGGCAGCGAAAGGTTAGCTGCCGGATCTGAGTTCACGTTTTTTATTTACTTGTTCATAGAATGATGAAATTTCGCTGCAATTTCTGGGGATATATCTCGACCCACTTGGTTAGGAGGCCGCATTGAATTCCAAGCTGGGTGAGAGTGAGCCGCACCTCTAAGGCGCTATTCACTCCTCAACGTCAGTGCGTCACGCGCGTGGGTGGCATTGAAGTAGGAGTACTTTCTACGCTCGTCGCGTCTTCGGGGACTATGAGTATTCCAGCGGCGATACTATGGCTGAGCGGTTCGAAGTGGGCCTTAAAGGCACAGTCCAACCTCATAATCGTTTTTCTGACTATCTTGAGAACGGTCCCACGCTGAGTCCAATAATGTCTCTGGAATCGTACAAGACCCCCCCCGGAAACGAAGTTACGGTCCCTCAAAAATTGAGGTGCGAAAGCATGGTGGACGAGTTGTTCGAAGCTTATAACTACCGTTATTTGCTACCGATGTATGCGAGCTGACCTGAGTGGAGAGAGAGGCTAAGAATGAAGGGAAGAACGGAGCCATCCATCGGAAATCATCGCTCATCTCGCCACTGTCGAGCTCGAAAGATCGTGAAAGGGGCGTGCCAAAGTGGCTTCCTGAAGTGGGCGCCCTAGGGTGGCTTCCTCCTATATCTCGCTTATTGGGAGGTTTTTCGAGAGCTCGCATTTGGCAGGTGCTATATATGGTGGGTCTACTTCACAATCATGTGGAAATTTTAGAATTCGTCTCTGAGCTTGGACTGTCAACACCCAATCAATTACTTTTCGGTTTTTGTGCTTATCTTGAAGAGAGTCACGCATTGGTCACAGTGGCATCTCTAAACTCGTCCAAGACCTCCTATGAACGGAGTTATGGCTCCTTGAAGATGCGTATAGTTTGAGGGTAAAAAATTCGTGGTCAAGTTGTCTCAAACCTGTATTTCTTTTCATTCGCAATCGTTGCGCAAGAGCGAGCCAGAATAAGGAAACACTTCGGCAATGGACTGAAGAGCGCAGACTCGTTGGGAAATCATCGATCCATGTAGCCGCTATCGATTTCGAAAATCTGGTAGGGGGTCGGGCCTGTGGTGGTCGCCTATATCTCGCTTATAAGAAGGAATAGAGATCTCGCACTTGGCATGTATTATGCAGGAGGGGTCTACTACACAATCAATTGAAAATCACTAAATTTATGTCTGAGGGTGTACTGTGCCCTTAACTTTGCCCAACAAGCGAGGTGTGTACACGCGTTCACCACCTTGGTAGCAGAATGATGAAGCCTCTACGGGCGTCGCCGCCTTGGCGGAGCGAGCGTCACTCGCATGCCGCGCGGCCGTGGCGTCAGGCCATTCGTACTCCAACGTCACGCGAGTGCGTCACGCGTTTAGGAGTATGAATAGCGCGTACCCCATGTGGGGCTCCAGGGGTCAGAAAAAATTTCCCCCCGAGCTTCGCCTGGGGGGTTTTTTAGGTGCTGAACACGAATATGAGGTTCGTTTAGTATAATTTAGCTACCGTAGCTCATGGACTCCTATCCAGAGAATTCAATGGTACCCCTTTGGTGGAAAAAAATTGCCATGCTGTTTTTTGAGACGAGCGTTGTTAGGGGTATTCATATACAGTTATCCTCCGCACTGCCGTTCAGTCCGCAAAGTGCACGCTGATTGCGAAATCGTGGTGCGGCGCGGTCGCAAGTATCCTCAGACAGAGATGTAGGATCACTCGGGCGGTGGGATCACCCGGCACCAAAGGCAAAAACCGCGCGGGTGAACCCATATCCCTGTCTGAGAATACTTGCAACCGCGCCGCAGCACGATTTCGCAATCAGCGTGCACTTTGCGGACTGAATGGCAGTGCGGAGGTGAACTGTAGACGTTTATTGACAAATCTTTTGATGGGAAAAGTTGGCAGTCACTTCGAATGGAGTGCATAGCAAGAAAAATCAACACCAATGGCAATTTTTGATGAAGTGACCGAAACAGAAATTCCTACTTTATTAGCAGCAAGACATAAAACTAACATAATTTGAACATCCAACATCCTCGCATTTGCCGATTTCAATAGGGAAAAGCGTTGAGATCGGGCTGTCCAGTTGACCAGGATGGTCACCGACGTACTCTGACGTGAAATCGAAAAGCGTGTGAAAATAGGTGTAATTAAATAATATACAAAGCAAGAGGTTCAAGTCGTCACAGAATAAAACATGTTTCCTATTAATTTGACCCACACAACTCAAGCCACAGCCACGAATACAGAATGATCTTTCATTAGAAAATCAGTTTCCGTGTTTAGCTCTTCTGTATGCTTGTTTTTCTTCCCAGGTGTCGATAAACTGTAATCAAAATATCGCGAACAGTTGTTGGACTCAAAAAACATCATGGCAAAAAGACTAAGTGCGGGGGGATCGAACCTGGGAGCCTCCGGTCGGTAGGTCGCCGCCTGGACCATTCGGCCAATTGGGCTTGGTGGTGTTGTTGAAATGATAGATGAGATAGCACTCGCCACTTTCTCGCGGTTTCGATCTCATTTCAAAAAATGACTCAAAATTTTTCCCCCACAACTACTCGGGCAAATAGTAGGGTGTCCTTACGACTATCCTGAAGGTATTCTAGCAGAAAATCACGAATGCATGGACAGTTCTGGTAAACGGGTCTGATCATTCCTTTGTGAGATATGACAATTTCTACCATATCTTTATTTCATAAATAAATGTTTAATCCAACTTCTTCGGGGCTCTCAACTTCTTGGGTAGATATTAAATAAGCATTATCGACAGGGTCTACTCTAATAATATTTATTTTGTTAATTATGTTTTTTCTCAAAAATTAGAAAAAAAGTGATGTCGTTTTTCATAAAATGGTTGATATTTGACAAAGCAAACATCAGTACATTGGAAACTGTACAAAAAAGTGAAACCATACATACTAGTCCCTCTAAACGTTTAGATGCGGTGAACTATAACAGTTCGGATGGGTATAAATAAGAGAACGACGGACATTGAAAGGTTCTCAGTTCCTCTGCAGTTTGATGAGCAGTACAAGTCGAGTTTTTTTGAGAAGCAATTATCGACATTACACAGAGAGAAAAAGTTGATCTTATGAATAGGGACACTTATTGGGGAAGGATCGAATGGGGATAGGGGAAATTCACCGACCACATTTGGGTTCAGGAGCATTCTTTTCACAGTTTTTTTATTTTTTCTTCCTTGAAAATATCCGAGAAAAACGATTCGGTTTCTGTCTCTAATACCATGGATGGATCAGTAGTTTTCAATTGTCTCCCCTCATTCTTTTGTTTTGAGTTATCGAAATCCGAGAGCCTAATACTCCGGCAGCTGAGGATCAGGAATTTGTTGACACTGTAGGCGTGTATGTCTGCAATTGCACAGTATATTTGATTACGTGTCCATTTTACGCCTAATTTTGATGTTCGTCTTTAGCGTGAACTTCTTGGGTTTTTTTTGGTTTGCAGTTTCCTTCACTGTTTCAGAGCTCCTTGAGATTGCGTAATTCTGTCATTGATAATCTTGAGAATAATACATGTCCTTAGTTTTCGCTCATCATAGCATTATTATTCGCCTTTCTAAATAGCGTTCCGTTATTCTGATCTTCAACGAAATTTGGGAGGGGTTTGACGGTATTTGAATGTTTAAAAGCTGCCTAAATTATTCTTCAGGAATGGTCCTACGAGAGCGACAATGGCTACCTCCGCAGTACGGTTTTAAAACTTTGCCTTACACTGGAAGATGTGAATGGTGATCCTCTCGTGCACATGGATGAGTGCAGCAATGTCAGTGAGAATATCTTATCGTATTAGTTTTTTGTTTGGTGGAATAACAGACAGTTTTTGTGTTTTCTTATCTCGCAAAATGTTGGTATTCCTAACGAAAATGAAAATCGTCTGGGCTTTTGCGTTCAGAAGCAGCCGATGACTGGATGTGGGGTAAACCCGCTGTTTTTCGTCTTCAAACGAACCACACGTGGCAATATCAGGTAACGTCTGGGAATATACAGTTAGGTCCGTGGCTTGTGGAGATACAGTTGGTAGTTGGCAAAGCTTGAGACCTCAATGCTACGTATTCATAATGCTATAGTCTCTTAAAAACTGCTCCGTGGTCTGTAAAGGCGTTTTCCCTGACGATCATCTAGCACTAGTGGCAGAAGCGCCCCGACAGGCGGTGGAAATCCAAAATTTTGGTATTCCTTATTTTGAAAGATCCTCGCGTTCAAACGTGTGTATTGAAAGCCTCTTGTTTTTGGAGAATTTTTGACTATGTAACTGTCAGAAGAAATAATCACCCTAAGAAGTTAGAGGGGCTAAACCATTTCAGACGTCCAGTTTTCCGACATTTTTGTATTGCACAAGACACACCGGACAGATGCGAAAAAAGGATGCTGATTGTTCCGGGATTTTCGAACGAGTTTTTCTCCGAAATTTGAGTGTTTTGGGTGGTTTTTGGAGACAGGATTGAGCAGGCCGTTGCGCCAGCTTTCGGCGGAGCTACGACCCCCTCTCTTTTGATCATAACTTCGGAAAAAATTGAACGATCCCCACTCCCCTCGACAAATAGACATCAGACATCTCTCTTGTATTCAGCCCTTTGAGTGCGACTCGTATTAATACCTTCCTTTAGCTTACCAAGTGGTTTGGAGAAAATTCTCTTTTTTTTCTCCAGAAGTTTCACATTCACAAATTTGTTTTTTTTTGTTAATTTTCAAATCTTTTGCGACCCCCGTTGCGCAGTGTCGTAAACCTGCTTAACCCTGTTTGCAGATATATCACAACTCGGTAGGCGTACCCGCTCAAAATAGTAAAATATGAACACGGCTTTTTGCACGGACGCTGCCTTTAATAGCTGGTTGCTAGAACATTTGTTGGACAAAAGCCAATCAGCTTATGACATTGAAGCTCATTGTTTCAGCCGTAGGTCGACGACAGTCATGGACCCACGGCTGAATCTCATGTACCCTTTGTTGCGTGTTACCAACAGTACGCCACTCGTAACTCATTAATTCAGTAGAATGAAGACATTTCTTCATCATGAGGATGAAACTCGCGCGGATCTCACTCACGAAACTTGAAGTTGACGCGAACTTTCTGCTGTTGGTGTTTATTGTCAGCCTGGCAGTCGAAGTATACTCGGTGGGGAGGCGTGGGAGGGATTGGCCAGATCATGCTGAAGGTGAGGGGGTCGAACTGTTGAGCTCATATGCATCAGTCAAAGAATTTCACCGTTATACATATATGTGGAGCTAAACAAACGTTGACATTTTGTCCCATATGTTAGTGACTTCACGGTAGTTTATCTGGCATAGCTCACATGAGCTTGAATTGGAGCAGCAGTTGATAGCTCGCGAGCAGGATTGTCAATCCCGTGAAGACTCAACGCCGTCAGAGGCGGCGAGCAATATCTGATTGTAGGCTTCCAAGTCCTTCAGAGTCTTTGTAACACATGAAGAGTGTCGTCCAAGCTCAGCCGCTGTCTCCCCGCTTGAAAGCCATTTGTAGATTGGTGGTATCTGAGCACAGTGTCATTCTCTGAGCGAGTATCTGAGCCGATTATTGTGGTGAGCGAAGATGTTGGTCGAGTTGAGCACCAGTGTCGTTTACGATGTTCCTTCATGTCCTGTTACATCCGACTCAGAACCTCGGAGTAGAACTTGATGGTGTGAACTGTTGTCATTCCTGCAGGTGCGAACTCGATTGCGCATGGATCATTCTACTGGATGGATAACTCAGGGTGGACGTTGCCTTTCCGTAGTGACGGATGCCGATCAATTGCGACTGATGTCCGCTGTGTGCGATGCTACAGATGGAAGCCAGCGCTGGATTTTTGACAAAACCGTCGCATTCGGAACCCTCAATGGATAAGTTTTCACTACTGATATTTTCCACTTTTTACATATGTTCAGTATTTGTTAGATTTCTACCTATGCTTCGCTAGATTCACGAATAGTTTGACCTTCGATGACCATCTGTTTGTAAAACAGAGAAACTTATTTAATCACGTCTTGGATTTTGTGACAGAGCCGCATAGCATACAGTATCTGCATGATGTGCCAAAAATTACTACATATTCCTGCTATTAATCTCTGAAAAATATCTAGGTAGCGCGGTCGGGGGTACACCTAATTTCGGAACCAAGTTTACTCCGTGTAATTTGCGGACATAGCTCACAGCGCGCGACGCGTGATTCTGTGTAACTTTCCTGGCCTCGCCTACATCTGATCATCACTTTGTTTCGTACTTTTCATAATTTTTTTCATTGTGATTTATGTTTGTTTGTACGAACTTCGGGTGCTGCATGTCATGCTTTGTAGGTGAGCCTCGTTTCTAATTTTTTTCACTCTTCCAGAAATAGCACAAGTTGGGAATTTGAAGAACGGGTATAGACGTGGCCAATTTTTTATGATAGACTTTTACTCAAACAACAATAAATGTTTTCTATTTTTTGCCCTAATTTTTCGAGTAACATGGAGCAACCTCGTCTAAACCAATACTTTTAAATATCTACGTGATCGGCGGACGTGGTGCTAGACTATGAAGCTCGTGCCAAACCAAACGTCGCGTGCTGCGGGTGTGCGTCTGCAATTTGCATAAAGTAAATTTGGCACCGAAATGAGGTGTAGATGAGCAAATTAGCAATGATCAAGAGGAGATGATGTCTTAGTGAATCCGCCCAAAATTTGTGAACTTCATAATTTCTGCTCTTTTTTCTTGTTAGTGAAAAATTCGATTTCGAATAAGCATTATTTGCTGTAAAAACCCGAATTTTTTTGCCGGAGTAATCATTCGGTGCTAATATTGTGCGAACATATTCATAGCCGCACATGATTAATTCTTCTCCCTTTCTTTCCCGTATGCGGCTCTGTTCTTCTTAACGTTAACATAACGTGGCGATCATGGAAAGTGCTAGCTAGGTTACCTGAGATGTTGGGAATTTGATTTGTGCTTTTTCCTTTCGTCTCTATTCACTCGGCCAAGAAACTATGCGTAACCGGTTGACAGTGGGACACCTACTTCTTACGTTGGAACTCCACTGAGTCTCTAGGATTTTCGGCCTGCGAAGGGGATCTGCGCCTGAGAAATGCGCCCTACACTAATCCGCGCGATTACCGAATTCAATTGTGACGTAATTCTGGTATCTTTGAACCGCATTGTTAATGGAGAGTGGATATGTATTCGTTTTTGGGACACCATCTATTTCCTTTAGCTAACGGTAGGTGTACATTCTTTTCGTTGAGTTTTATTGCCTTTTCAGTGCCTTAAGTTAGCTTTAAATAGTTGCAATCGCTTGCCTTCGTAGACTAATATGTTTTTAGGTGGATTTTGTCAGTTTTACATTTCAATCGTTGTTTTTCTATGCATTACCACTGTCGCATTTCCGTACTCATCTCCTTACAGCTTTTATGGCCATGTTCTCTGATCTTGTCAGTTGCCCATCTAGTCCTACTTATTCTTGCCATTTACATACTTTGCCATGTTCACAATACGTTGTATGACTAATATTAAATTTTACGTGAAGGTTTTCCCATTTTGAAACACGATGGGGTTGCCATCCTAAACATATTTTCTGTATTTTTTTAGCAATTTTGAACGGTTGCTACCTATTTTCCATGTCCTCCGTTTTTCCGTGGCCAGATAGGAAGGAAGACATTTCGCAGTCACCTATAGCGTTCACTCGTTTTGAGTATTTCCATTTGATAATGATACACAGTGCGTTTCATATCTATAAGTCCACCCATTTTCCAGAGATACTCCTTTAAACGCTGCTCAGCCTTGGCCTAGTGAACCCTGGAGGAACCTTAGTATGTTGGTTATCAATACATGAAAAAAACAGAGGAAGTTATCTGACGGCAAAACATTGTGTCCATAGATGCTGAAGTATCAGATTAGATTGTTTTGAAAGCGAATTTCGAAAACCTGCAGATACGTAGAAATCAAGTTTTCGTTCCCAATTAGTAGCAAATTGAACTCTCTTACATTTAAGAATTTGATCTGGTGTCTGATTTTGCGACTGACAATGAGACATTGAGTCCTTTTCTGCTTCTCCTCAGTGTAGTACCGAAGAACAGGATGGATTACGGAAACTTTTCGAGTTATCCTACATTGAAGCTACCTCCGTTTCCTCGCTATACTCTCCATCACTTTTTCTCTGAACAGGTGCAATCCTGTTGGCCACGTAATCATCGTCATCACTTCGGCCCCGGTCAGAGTTGGTGCTATTTGCATCTGCAAATAGCACCAACTCTGACCGGGGCCTTAGAGTGCGATGTTTCGAGAACGGATTGTCTAAGTAGCTTTGTGGAGCTCTCGGTGCTCTTCTACGTTCGTGGTATTGCTGTCTCACTGATGTATCGTTAGGTCCGTGGCCTGTGTCCTCAAGAAAAAAAAACGTTTAAATTCAAACCGCGGCTGGCGCGGCGGTTTAATTCTCAGAGATTGAGATTTAAACCGCTCCGCCAGCGACGATTTGAATTTACAAGTTTTTTCCGCAGATCTAGCCATAAAACTCTTGACAGACCAGACAATCAACTCTGTACGCCACGCTTTTCATTTGGCACACATTCGCTCCTCCACTGCAATCTGGACAATTGTTTCGTTCGCACTGATTTTCTTATAATCGCGAAAGCATAAGGAGACGTCGTAAGTTTAGCGGTGGGCGAAGTATCAGGTTGATGGGGAGCCCTGATCGTCGCACGATCCTATCGACGTCCATTGCAAAGGCATCAGAAACAAAGGGCACGGCGAGGGGTGTACCACCGGGTGTCCGAAAAGGCTTCAAGCACGGTGGTTGTCCTTCACCATAACCATTCCTCAGCATTTCCCGTACCATGATATCCTTTTCTTGAGAGGTCAGATTCGACCATGTTGAAATCATATGACGGACCACGTTTTTCTTCATATACGAAGAATGACAACTTCTGCTGTGGATGATGATGATATGAGATATCATTTTTCTGTACCACATACTAAACACACATAAGACTTGATCTGTTCTATTCGAAAGAAATAACAGCGCCATCTTATTATCAAAGGAAGAATGTCGATTATATCCATTCTGTACAATAATTGCTTTGTTGGGATGTTGTCGAAAGCCTTCGCGAAATCAAATTAGACAACATTGTGCGGTTTCTCGTTTCCATAGCCTTCCTACAATCGTTAGGAGAGTTCAGCATAGCTGTCTCTACCGACCTACCTTTAAAGGCAGTGTTCACGATGATTTTCGTTCCCGAGTTATCCACTCAAAACAATGCGTTGGCAACCAAGCGTTACCAAATTTACGAAAAAACGGCGAGAAACGCACTAAAACGTCTTATTTCAAAGAAATTTTTCTCTGGCCTGGACTAGTTGTCCGATTGGATGAACATGTTATCAGTGGTTGTCACCGGTGAATAATGGGGCTAATCAAAAATGGAAAAATATTTTAGGCATAACAGTATTGGTTAGGGTCCGAAAGAAAGAGCGGAGCAACAGAAAGTAGAGAATTGGAAAAGATGGGTCCACAAGAGATTTCATTGTCACAACGAACAGTTCCAGTGAGAGTAAAAAGGTGAGGTGAGAGTAAAGGATCTCGTGACCTTCTTGTGCGTTTTCTCTATTTGTTCGTCATTTCAGTCCTACCCGGGGGCCAAACGATTGAGCGAATAATCTCAAAATCGAGGATTTTCGTGAACACTGCCTTTAAAAAACCCACCTTACCGAAATATCGCAGTATCTCTGGAAATTGGGAGGACCTTATGAAACGCACTGCATGCATTAGGGCTCGAATAGAGTCCCACCATAGAAAGGCGCGGCAGAATGCAATGGAGGAGAATCGATCGTGCGGCTTCACATGGTCGATAGTCCCCCATCTCATGCTGTCGCGCATTCCAGTGACGACACTCTAATCGGTCCCGTAGTGGACGAGGGGCTGACTGAAAAACACATGGTTTGATCCGTGGCTTGTTTCCTCAAGAAAAAAACTTTCAAATCTAAACCGCAACTGGCGCGGGCGATTTAAATCTCACCGGCGGCTGGATGGTAATTACCAGCCAGCCGGCGGTGGGATTCAAATTTCCCGCGCCAGCCGCGGTTTAGATTTAAATGTTTCTTTCTTCAGGAAACAAGCCACGAACTTAACTATAGTTATGGTCCGTGCTGTTTTTGGTGCAAGCTGTGACACTGCGAAGTCGCGATCGATAGTCATATCTCACTGGCGCGTGTCTCTTATCTGCGTCGCGGCTTCCTACAAACTGACACGGACGATAAATACTGAGACAAATGAGAAATAGAAGAGGGTTGTCCTCCTCCGCGCTCTGGCTTATAGGAAAAGGGAAAGTTTGGAGCTGAGAACCCAAACCCTTTTTAGCAGTTATTGGGTTGACGAAGACGGGATGTTTTTGCGCCTTCTGTTGGTGACACTTTTCTTGGGAACCTGTCAGGCGTTGTATTTTCACATCGCTGAAACGGAGAGGAAATGTTTCATTGAGGAGATTCCGGATGAGACTATGGTATGTTGTTATCACGCACCACCCCATACCCATTGCGCCTGTGTTCTCATGCTTACAATTCAGGTAACTGGTAATTATAAAGTGCAATTGTATGATCCGAATACGAAGGGTTACGGGGATTACCCTAACATTGGAATGCATGTGGAAGTGAAGGATCCGGAGGATAAGGTAATCACCACTGCTTAAAATAGAGATCTTGATCCGTATAGAATGAAATTCCTCTGTCTTCGGTTTCAGGTGATTTTATCCAAATTGTACACTTCGGAAGGAAAGTTCACGTTCACTTCTCATTTACCTGGAGAGCATGTCATTTGTCTATACTCGAATAGTACTGCATGGTTCAGCGGAGCCCAACTCAGAGTTCACCTCGATATTCAAGCAGGAGAACACGCGCAGGACTACGAACAGGTCTTCATTACCTTTGTTTTCTTATATGGCATGCTTACATCTTTACCCTTTCTAGATAGCTACGAAAGACAAATTGAATGAGTTGCAACTCCGTATTCGGCAGCTCCTTGACCAGGTGGAACAGATCACGAAAGAGCAGAACTACCAGCGATATCGGTAAGTATATAGTTCAGTTCCGCAATCGCGTTCAGTCCTCATTATCACAATCGTAGAAGCGAAGCGGTTGTTTTTAAAAAAACTCAACTATGAAAATGAAGAAATCATTCTCAAAACAACCGCTCCGCTTCAACGATTGTGATAAGGAGAGTTTGCGGACTGAGCGCGATTGCGGAACTAGATCATACACATACATTTGCCTATACTAGGTGAGTTTTGATTGTTTTGTTTCTGTGGTTTTCTCCTTATCGTAGAACATTGTTATATTTACCCAAGGTGTTGAGTTGATCCCAAAACGCTTGTCTCCGCGCGAGATTGAACTAGCATATTTCCTTTTTGGGGGGAGCGCCTTATCGCACTGCACCACCGAAGCTCTAGCGCCGCTCTCACTCAACTTCAGTCATCCCTTCACCCGCATAACGGGTGAAGGTTTGCCTCGGTGAAGATTTACCGAGCAGTTGAGTGATAGTGGCGCTGGGGCTTCGGTGGTGTAGTGCGATAACGCGCTCCCCCGGAAAGGGAATATGCTTATTAAATCTTGTCTGGAGCCATGCGTTTTGCGATCAACTCAACACCTTATGTAAGCATCATAAAGTGCACTGCGACGTGTTAAAGGCAGCAGACACGCTCAAAAATGGTATCGATTTTATGAAATAAATCAAAGGTTTGGAGCTGGTTGTATGGGGAACTGACGAAAAAACTGACGAAAACTGTGCGCAAATAGACGAATAACGGTTATTCTGTTATCAGGTGAAAATGGACGAGTTTTACGATGCACGGTTGAAACAGTGAATATTAGCCACAAAACGGTTGAGATAGAGAGGCCGATATACTCTTACAAACTGTACTGGAACGTTCACTTCGTTGGAAGCATCAAAAACCAGCCGAAGGGACCGTAATAGTACTATCAATGTGGACGAGTTTGTATTTTATTTTATTTATTTTTTTTTTTGGGGACGGGGTTGCAGAAATTTTTCGATTTGCGTTGCTAAAATTTAGTAGTTTTGACTCGTTTTTGACGTTTCAAACGGCGTGAGCAGTCTACTAGGAGCCATGCGACTTCAGAAACGTAATTATCTCAACAACTTTTTCGAGCGTGTCTGCTGCCTTTAAACTGCAGTTACGGCAAAAAAAAACATCCAAAATTTTGTAAGGCATTGTTATATTTGCCAATGAATTGTTTCGAGTCGGCATTTTTCCCTGAAAATGGTTTTTCTTCATGCATGCTATTTTCTGAGCGCGATTTTTATAGTTTACATCAGAGCGAGCATCAAATATCGTCGGTCACTGCTCGAGAGATCGCCGCGTCGAACACATGGGGCACGCACGCAAGCGAGAAGGTAGTGATAGGATCATTACCTTCTCGCTTGCGTGCGTGCCACATGTGCTCGACGCGGCGCTCTCTCGACCAGTGATCCACCATAGTTATATTCTTCAAAAGTGAGTTTTCGAATGCAACATACATATGACTGGTATCATATCTCTAGGAAGCCTTGATGCAACTATTATTTCGCCAACTTGAGAGCGCAGCTGTTGTTTCTCCGTTTCAACCGTTGTGTTGCCTCAAAAACAATCATTCGGCTTTGATGGTGAAGCTATCATGGCAGTGTTGCAGCTCCACCCCCCCCCCCCCCAGAGATTGACGATACTTGAAACTGGCTGTCATCGGCCGCTCTTGCTGGGGTCTAGCTTTGCCAGCATTTTGTGTTCGATAAATTACAGTCAATCAAAGGCATGAATGTCACTGTGCCGATGTGGACTTTCAAAAGTCTTCTCACGCCCGCGCACTAATTTTATACACAGACAAAGAATCTATAAAATCTGAAAATACGATCCGTCACTATCCGTCCTCACCTCAACTTTCCAAAGAAGATCGACAGCAGCCGACCAGACGCATGACCGGACTGTGATGCTCCCGGACACGACACGGCGCACTTGTTCGTGTGCCCGATGAGACCTACCTCCTTTACCACAATGGACCTTTGGACGAATCCTGAGAAGGCCGCCCAGTTGCTCAACCTATGACAAAAAACCAATTTGAGGCTGCAGAAGAAGAAGAGTCTTCCAACCCTAACTCGCAATCCGCGGGTCCATTCCTCATTTTTACAAAAGATTTCTGATGAAACCCGTACTTTTGAGTAGTTTTATAAAGATTGTATTTTATTTTCGTTTATTTATCCTAATATGTTGTGAAGGAAATCGTGGGAAATATTGATATGATCAAAATTACGGCATTAACGAGTCTTCATTCAGTACAGATTCTAAGGTATGCCCCTTCACCCCCTTGTCCCTCACCTCTAACCTTTACTCAAGCAAGGGGGCCTCAAGCAGAAATTCCAAACTATTCGTATGTTTTCGAATTGTTCTTTAAAATGTTCACAATGCGAATGCGTTGAGCAGACCGTGGTCCCATTCCTCGACGGAACTACTTCCCCCTACCATTGGTTACCAACATTTTATCAAATGTCAAAAAGTTCACGTTCAACGCGGAACAGAAACCGCTAGACCCCTGCTCATGCTTTGATGATCAGAGTGGTTACCGCTTAGTGGATCACGCCTCCAGCCAGCCGCGAATAATCTTGCGATTGTTTTCATAGCCAGCCCATAATAATTAATCTAATATGGCAAAAATAATAAAAAACTAACCAATTTTGAAAACTAGAATGACAATTTGTACGAAATCTGTGTGAGAGCCTCGACAGAAGCGTACAACGATTCTCCTGGAAGGGCCACTTGCTGGGTGCTAAACTAGTCCTTAAGCTGGAAAGGGGGTCCGCACCCCTGTAGGACCGATCACAGCGCCATCTGTTCCAGACGAGTCCGCCGATGGAGAACCAAAGGACCTAGAAAGTTCTACGCCTGCATCTAACATCGGCATGGATCCTGAAGAGACTGTGCGTTCGCCATTGGAGGTTGGCGCAAACTAGGTGCACCTATGTTATAGCATATGGCGCCGAGTTTGCACCAACCTTCCATAGTGAATCCAAAGTCTCTTCAGGATTCATGCTGACGTTATGTCTGCCTCTTGGGCTCCCCACGGGCTGGCTCGATCGGAAAACATCATACCTTGTTCATTATCACTTATTCAGGAGTATTCGAGGAGAAGAAGTTCAGGGTTTATAAAGAATCGAGGCTACGGTAGAAGTTCCGCTCGTATTTGAAGACCTGTGAATTCAATCTGTTTGTGTGTAGCTTTCGAAATCTTGTTGTTCACTCCAATTCTCTTCGTGTCTTCAAATCCTTTGAAGTTAGTCAGTGTGAACTTCAAGGGAATCGGAAGATCCGTGTTTTGGTGTTCCATCCGTTTACTTAGAAGCTACTTTTTCTTTTCTTTTTCGTTACGCTTTTTGTTTTCAGAGAGGAGCGCTTCCGTCAAACTTCTGAGTCGACGAACCAGAGAGTTTTGTGGTGGTCTGTCGGGCAAACGTTGGTGCTGGTACTCACTGGCGCGTGGCAGATGCGCCATCTCAAAGGGTTCTTTGAGGCTAAAAAACTTGTCTAGAATAATCTTTTTCCTTGATACTCCAGAGCCTGATTCGTCAGTTCTGTGTTTAACGAGGGAGGGGAATCTTGACTTTTCTCGTCATTGAAGGATCGAGTCCATTCGTTCTGGAACCACTGCTGTTGGCGTTGTCCCAATTGCGAACAGAACCAGTTCTCCCCTGTTTTGAATAGATTGCTCCCACTCTTTGAGCTGTTTCAGTTCATTAGTATCGTTTCAACTAATGCTTGTATTTGTTGGTGAATCGTTTTTGATTTGGAGTTAAGATTTCTATGATATATTGGGATTCATTCCTGTTTGGATGGAATCGTCATTGTTTCCTTTTTTTCTTGTCTTCTCGACTGGGTGTTTTGAGTGATTTTCTGATGATATTAAGCATGACGGCATTCAAGATTTGTCGTTCTGCTATTACATTACTATTTATTATGTGTATTGGTTGATATAAATTTGTTTTTTCTCGTTTCTAAAATGTTGTCTAAATAACGATTATACGTAAGTGATCCATATCTCAATTGTGGAAACCACTAGTTCTAAGAATGTCTAATTTCCGCTGAAGTGTTTAGTATTTGATGGCGGCTCGTCGACTGGTCAAAGGTCTCACCTCTCCGTGGTCGCTTGGTTTCTCTGGTTTCGGCCTTGCATATGGATTGTACCACATTTGGGAGTGGGTAACCTTAACCGTTTGTGTATGTGCCTTATATCCATCCAACGTCTGAATCACCCTTATAGTTGCGCCTTCTCTGGGAACTTCTATATAGTTACGTATTTTCTAGGCCTGGGTTGAGACAAGACAGCGTCGTTTTTCACCAATTGCGACTATTTTGTATTGAAACCTCTCGCGAAAGTTATAGTCTGTAAAACTGTTGACGGGAATATCGAAGTGGGATTCCGATCAGCAGTTGCAGATAGCCGTCTTTGCAGTACACATCTCGGATATGATCGTGGTGAGGCGATGATTGATCTTGCCGAGACCCAGTGCTCCAAGCACGATTACCTTTGCGCTGTGGGGTGGTGGTCGTAATGTGCCCAAACCACGAAATGGGTGGGGGAGGAGTGAAGTGCCGTGATTGGAGGATACGCCGACGACCACAGCTCTTCGGTCCTCCACCATTTTCGCAGTTTGGACAAATTACGACCACCACCCGAGCTGTGCGCTGCATCAGCGATTGTCTGCTTGTGCGGAACGGAATTTCGCTCCTTCACGCAAAGGGTGAACTGCGTGCGCAGCCAAATTTGGCTCTTTTGGAAAGCCGCGGGCCAATATCCGGGACTGAGTATCAAATGTAATTCAGCCCCGAGCGAATTTGTCTGTAAAGATCGATAGGAAGCCCTGCGGACAAGGAGTTTCGTGGAACGCGACTGTCAGGTCCTGAGTTAGCAACGCGCCAACGAAGCTTGGCTGGTCGGCAGATGTGTCAATATAGACACCCATGTTGAATACTTGAACTAATTCCGCAGCCTCTACGATGCGTGGTTGAGGCTGCTGTTGACCCACGGCGTCCGGAGATTAGGGAAACTCGTATCCGGCTTCGCAGGACACCATGGATAGTGCTTCTTCATAGTGGGTAAAAGCCAAAGAGTGAGTCGTGGTGTATTTTTGGGCTCAACCTTGTAGGCTATACAAGGTACATAATATCTTTTTGTGGGAACCGCAAGCCACAAAAGGAACTCACGAGTCATATAATGCTTTCTTTTTCAAAGAAAAGTGGTTTAAATGGGTTTTAAACTTTTTTCTCCTGTTGAGGCTCCTGTTAAGTTCAACATTTTCTGCTCGAACTCCTCTCCCGAACTCCCAAAAGTTCCGCTCAGACTTGTTGGCACCTGTGCTCGTTACTCCGAAGTCAACTTTGATTATGTACGCTGGTGGTCAAGTTATTCACATTCTTGAGCACGACAGCGCTCTAACTAGGGATCACCCTGAACACAAGCTGGAGTTTCGAAAAAAATTTCACTCAATGCACCTGGGTAGATTAAAAACGTCCAAAATAGTGCGTTTAGGTAAATGAAATGCCATTTAGTCCACACTAAATTAACGTAATCTTTCGAGAAACTGAACGGACCCCAAATTCGTGTTAAGAGTCCCAATCAACCCCCGTGGGCAACGTTTGGGTAAAAAATCTCGATCTCTGGTGTCCGGAATTTATTTATTTATTTATATGCTCTCGAGAAGCGCCATCGACAACCAAAACATAGAACATCAGAAAAAAACATTCTCATGTATGCAACAGAAATCGTATCAATCGGTTTTAAGCGAGTAATCTAGGGTAACAATCATGAATGTGCGCAAGATCAGCAACCGCTTCTATCACCCTTCTGGCAAAGCATGTTGAAGTAGAGAAATACTTCTCTTTTAGGTTGTGAAACTTCATGTCGCGTTCCAGAAAGCTTGTATTCAAAATGTTGCTTAGTTGAATAGAACCGGCTGGATCCGACTAAGCCACTTCAAGCAATCAAGATAACCCTGGTGCGAGCCCATTCATAGGGGAAACACGCTTTTGAGGAGTATGAAAGCAGAGAAATACCAGAGAATTGGGTGATTGCCAATGCGTTCGACTGGCGGGCATGAATTGTGCCTCTTTAGCTCTCCGCGAAACCCCTTCCAAGGTGCTTGAAGGTCTCAAAGTAGTGTTGAGGGTCAAATGTGCTGCCTGGCGAAGTATGACAACGTATGTGGTAAAGGTAGTGAGAAGCGAGGATCAGCGAAATGGAACGTTGCATTCGGTGGAGATTGTTGATTTTTGGCATATTAGTACTCCTTGCCAGAAGAATGATTTCGGACTAAATCTTCTAAGCCTATCATTTTCATAACGTTAACTTTCAACAATGCTTTCTTGAAACATGACGAGTTTCTGAGATTTAGGAGATCAAGTGGCAGTTTGTTTAGCCATAGCTAGATCAGATCGAAGAAGTAGTTGTCTCTACGTGACATACGCTTGAATCTAGGTCTGGAAATATGTAGGTTAAAAGTAGGTCTAAGCGAAGATGGTCTGAGAACCCAGAATTTGGAACAACTTAGCCGAAGCTCTCCTTTCAGCATTTTAAACGCCAAAATTAGGTCAGAAGTCGTTCGTATGTAGAGAAGAGTTTTTAAGCCCAATTTATTCAGTCTGACCGTGTGTGAAGGTATACTTCTCGGGTAGCCGGTATCAGGGAAGACGCGATAATATAGAAGCCTAGTGAAAGTCATTTGAACTCTTTCAATCTTGAATATAAGTTTTTTTTAGAGACGGTTTCCAAACTTGACTACAGTACTCCAGAATAGGTAACACATAAGCATTGTAGAGTTTTACCAGTATGTTGTAGTCAGATGTGTTAACACTTCTAAATATAGCGTAAAGTGAGTCGTAGAGCTCGAGCTACTATGGAGAATGTGAGTCTCCCAACTCATTGAGTTGTCTATGATAACACCCAGACCGCGCATCTGATTCCGACAACCAGAGGAGGATACTCTTTCTAAGGAGAGGAATTCATTCTTATCACTAAGCGTGGAGTGGTGGTCTTAGTGACATTCAGTTTGAGTCCCCATTTTTCTGTTCAGGAGGGCATACGCTTGAATGAACGGTCTAACTGCTCTTCAACCAAATTTTTATCTTCGTTATCGAAGTCAGCATACAACTTCACATCGTCTGCAAAAGCTGCTACTTGAATGTGAGCGTGATTTTTCAGGTAGCCTGGTAGATCTAATGTATAAATATTGAAGAGGAGAGGCGATAGAGCTGCTCCTTGCGGGACTCCTGAAGTACACTGATGCGCTCCAGATAAAGAACCGTTAAAATTAACACAGAAGCTTCGATCAGCCAGATAAGATATTAGCCAGTTGAAAAGATTGCCTTTGAAACCAATACACTCAAGCTTAGTGAGAATAGCTTCTGATTGACTGTATCAAATGCTTTACTCAAATCAAAATAGATAATGCCAACTGATTTTGCTGAGCATAGCGAATTTGCCCAATCATTTGTACACTTTAGTAGCTGTGAACATGCCGAGGAATTTTGAACAAATCCGAACTGTTCCTGAGGGATCAGATCAAATTTATCTAGCTACTCTTGAAAGCATGTTTTGAAAATTCGCTCCATGACTTTGACTGGGGTAGGTAAAATACTAATTGGACTATCTCAGGCAGAAATGGGAACGTAACTGGGCAACGTCATAGTCACTCACCAATAGCATAGAAGCGGTGGCCAGTGACGCCGAGGTGCGAGGGTGCTCAGACTAGTGATGACATGTGAACGCGCCCGGTTCTGCCCCCTTTTCTGCTTGAATGCGCTCTATCGATTACCTAGAGTCTAATTCGGGTCCATCACCCGGCAAGAGTGTGGGCCCTCTCACAAAAACTGAGCTATAGGTAGAGATCCAGCATGTGTTCTTTCCACGCCCTGTCGATTGACATGGGAATCCCTCGCTTTCATGATCCAAGGACTTTAGCGAGTGCAAATCCACTTGATCACTCAAGCCGGTGGCGCAGTTACACTATGCAAGATTGTGCGCCGTATACGGCGCGGGTTTGGTTGAGGATTCTTTGTGCCATGGCTAGAGGTTGCCCGGGTCATAAGGAACTGCGTTTCGAATTTCGATTAGGCTGACCGGGTGGTGAAAACCGAGCTCCGTCCCCAAAACTTGTCGGGGACACAACCGGTCACTATGATTTGCACTGAATTGCACCCAAAAAGTGACCGGTTGAGTGAACATTTTCTGCCTGAGATATTCACTCAGTTCAGAGGCTGTGGGGACCAGGGATGAGCGGAAGAAAAATCTGAATTTCGGAAGTCGAAACAAAATTTAAATTTCGGAAATCGAAACAAAAATAAAATTTCGGAAATCGGAACAAAAATACAATTTCGGTAATCGGAATTCGGAAATCGGAACACTGTAGGAACCTTCGGAAATCGGAAAAAAATTTCTTTCGAACAGGCATTTTACTTTGAAAGGTAATTTTTACTTGAATAAACAAATGATTCTTTCATTTGAGACCAATTCCTTCAAAAAAACTTCATAACCTGAAACAACAATAATTCCCGACAATGGCTATACCGTTGGATAGCCTTCAACGCCAGGATCATGAATATCCTCCTAGTTTCACTCAAGGTTGACTTTAAAGCGGGTTGTACAAAAAAGACGCAAAAACCCGACCTCGCTCGCTTTGTGACCAAATCCTACGAGCGGTATTGTAGCATGAACGCATTAACAAATAATATCATGAAACCAATAAGTGACAAGGTTTGGAAAAAAACAAAAACTTCAACGCATCTTTGATGAGCTCACCGGCATTGATGAGATCGGGCGTGATAATAAAGCATGGAAATTTTGTGCAATCTAATTTAGCTCTGGAGCAAGTGCAATCTATGTGTGACATAGCCCAATGCAAAAATAGGTTTTTGGAAATATTTTCCTTATATAGAGTGAGTGTTTTTCATGGAAATTAGAGTGAAATGGGTAAACACGCTTCAACTTTCACATTCCTACTCTCTTCCCTTGACACTTTTTCGCTCTTGAGTTTCCTATTCAGATGTACAGGCCATAAAACGGCGAAATTCACGTGGTTCCTACGCATGCTGGTGCGGAGCGGAGGTTAGAGACAGTGAGAGAGCAGGGGGCAGATGGATACTGAGGCGTCGCGCGCGCCGCTCCCGCCTCGAGTGATGTGAATTACGCCGTTTTATAGAGGGTAGTCTAGTCAATACTGAATAGTCTTATATGAATCTTCAATCATTCAATATCAAAGCATAGCCCTATCATCCTTAATAGAACATTTCACCTCTGAGGACCAGACGACCACGACAGATAGCAAGTTATATGGTAGAACCTCAGCCAATCCGTTTCGGATGGTCCTATGGAGTCCCATCCGTGGTTAAATGATCCTTTGATTAGATCAGAGCGCATACTTTGAAACGAAACAAACATAGACACACATAGCTAGTCAGTACTGGCCAAATCAGAATCGGATTTTCAAAAATCACTGAGTGTCCCGAAAAGAGGGTAGGAGTGTTAGTTAGGACAGAGTCCAAAACTTCGGGACCTTGGGTCCAAAAGCGTCGCCATGATCAAATCTTCATTTTCCAGATGCTTTTTCATCCTTGAGACTAGATCATCATGAATCAGATTTCTGATCCCATGAAGAGGTTTGTCCTCCTTCAGTCCCTCAACAATCACGTTGTAGAGTGGTAGTACAACACTAATCGGTGAATAGGCACGATCCTGTACAATGGTTGTAGCAGATGCGAGCGGTTCCAGTATGGTGCATACTTTCTTGATGATGTCTCAATCAAGAAGGATATAAAAAATATAAAGAAGGAATGGGGCAGCGGTGTGAATAGGATCCTACGGATACGTTATGTTTGATTCAGGATCAAACA
This sequence comes from Aplectana chamaeleonis, assembly GCA_029168955.1. NCBI lineage: Eukaryota > Metazoa > Nematoda > Chromadorea > Rhabditida > Cosmocercidae > Aplectana > Aplectana chamaeleonis. The sequence goes on from JAPDOI010001426.1 coordinate 129,138, forward strand.
CGCTTGGTAATCATTACCAAGGGTGATCCTGTTAAAGAGGGAAGGGATCGTCGGTATTTCGGAGCTTTTTTCGGTTCAGGGAAAGGCGCGCGGTGTGGATACCCACTAGAGTATGTCAACGAATATTCGGAAAATGAATATTCGGTCGAATAAATGAATATTCGAATTGTTCGATTATTCGAAAAAGTCAATTTTTCGAATAATTCGTCTATTCGAATATTCCGAAAAGTCAATTTTTCGAATAATTCGTTTATTCAGATATTCGAAAGAGTCAATTTTGCGAATTATTCGTTTATACGAATATTCGAAAATTTTTATTCTTTCGATATACTCTAATACCCACATCGGGGGGGGGGGTCTGAGCTGCGCAATGGTGGAGTGGAGGGGTCTGAGCTTCGTCGGGAGACTAAGTGAACCATTTTGAATGCGGGTATACACTAATAGAAGTCATTTTTTTACGAAGAATTCGATTATACCGTCCGATTTACATAAAATTTTGTCGTAACTAAGTTAGAGGGAAGGTCAAAATCAAAATGTTTCTCTAAGGTTGAATATGGATTTTACAACAAAACATATATCAAACGCCTGAGAGCGGGTCTGAGAAAATCGAAAAAAATATTTGACCTATTACGCTTCTGGGGGAGATGTTGAGAAAATCTTCTTCTTCTTCTTCTTCTTTGCAGCTACATTGAGGGTTTTGTCATAGGTTGAGGAACTGGGCGACCAGTAACGGATTTGTCCATAAGTCCATTACGGTCAGCGTGGTAGGTCTCTCCGGACAGTTGAATAAATGTGCGGTATCGTGGCCGATGGTACCGCAGTCCGGGCACACATCAGATTTACTGCTGTCAATCCTGCTGACATAAGACATTAGCATTGTAGAGTGACCACAGCGTAATGATGCGAGCGTGCACCTGGCCCTTCTTCCGAGTTGAGCCTCGGATGTGCAGACTTGGGGCGGCACTACCCCCAATGCTGCCGAGATGTCGTACGTTCGTGCCGTGGCAGTGTGGAGGAAAGAAGATCGCCTCCGTGCAAACCGACGTCATCCCCTCCACAAAGAGGGTTTTTGTCATGGGAGAGGTGCTGGCCGGCCGCAACTCTCCTTCGGATTCTCCTACAAAGGGCCGGCGTGGAGAGGAATCCTGGACCCGCTCAGAAGTACCAATGCGCCACGTGCGGAGAGGATGTAAACTGGAGACATACCAGCGTCCAGTGCTTCGTATGCCAAAGGTGGGTGCATCTCTCCTGTTCGGGTCTCAGTTCTGTGAGGCATCATAACTCATCTTTTCGTTGTGTGTTATGCTCCTCACCTTCCATCTCAGATTCCTCTATCTCAAATCGCCCCCTTTCCATTGTGCATATCAATCTAAACGGCCTTCGTGCCAAGCTTTCTGAACTCTCTCTCTTTGCACGTACTTACCATCCAGACGTGATCATGGTTCAAGAAACCAAGCTCTCTCCATCCCCTACCTATCCTCATCCCAATATCCCAGGCTATACTTCTTACCATGCTCCAAGGTCATCTCTCGGCGGTGGAGTCTCTACTTTCGTTCTATCCTCACTTCCCTCACACCTCATTCCCAGCACCCCCACGGACGGTACTCTCGAGTACCTCCCCATCCATCTCCCCCTAAAAACACCCCTTTCTCTTTTCAACATATACCTTCCAGCTACAACTTCATGCCCTTCATCTTACAATCCTATCCCACTTCTCAAGCAGCTGAGCGACTGCTCCCTCTCATCCTCGGTCGTTTTCGCGGGTGATTTCAACGCTCACACCTTTTGCTCGTCTCTCGGTCCTGATGTTAGAGGAAATGACGTCGAAGAATGGGCAGAAGAGTGCGACCTGGTCATTCTAAGCGGTGATCAGCCCCCTCGTCTCCCTGCCGGCGGCCGATCTTCTACCCCAGACATACCTCTTGTCTCGTCCAACCTTTCTAGCTGCTGCTCATGGTCTAGCTCGACTACTCTGCCAGGTGACCACGTTCCTGTCTTTGTCCACATCGATCTATCCACCTCTCGCTCCCTTTTCTGGTGTTCGGCAACGTTCTTATCTTAATTTAGGCCGAGCAGACTGGCGCCTGTTCAGTGAAGTTGCGCTTCGCCTATCGGCAGATTACCCGTGGAATGGAAGCGTGCACCAGAAGGAGTGCCATCTATCTGACGCAATCCGCAAGGCCATGAATGCGGCTATCCCTATCGGTCGCGTCAAGACGTTCTATCCAAATGTCAACAGGGAAATCCTCGACAAAATTAGAACGAGAGATGCGAGGAGAGCGGTTAATCATCTGGACCCCGTGGTTGCTGAGCTGGACAGTGAGATCAAAAAGGATTTGAACAGACACAAGAAAGAAGAGTGGGAGAAGTTCACCGGACAGATGGACTTTAAGACGGACAGTGCAGCTACTTGGAAGGTTTTACGGAGAAAATCTTCAAAGTTCTGCTGCTGGAAGGGGGTCTGAGCACAATTGGCCTTGTCCACACCTAGTGAGCTAAGCGCGCCTCAATGCCAAAAATCTGACCCACGGCGAATGAGACCAAAAATGGGAAGGGGTGGGCCGAACAGCATTATTCTAAAAATGTAGCATAATATGAACAGGAAGACCATATAAAAAGAACATTATACGTGGAGCGATATTCGCGCGATTTCAACTAGTAACGCCTACCATAAGATGCCGATTCAGGTTATTTCCGCATTTTCCTCCGATTTCCGCACCCATTTTTCGGAATTCCGCTCATCCCTGGTGGCGACCTTTGGTATCCCAGTAACGGTCGAATGCTTCCATAGCGGTGGCACCTCGCCTGTCATGAGCGATATATTAAAAATGTGATCAAAGGGGGCTGTTAATTTCTTTGCAAACATTTTGTAAAAGATAGCAGGTATGCCATCTGAAGGTATAGAATATGATGCTTCAATGTCACGAAGGTGCTTCAAAACAATAGAAGGTGTAATGATAGGGTTGGGACATACTGATTCGACTACCGAGGAGAAGCTGCCAAAAGCCTTATCTGCACTGGAATACACGGATGAGAAGTAATCAGCTAGAGCGTTCGCTTTATCATCGTCAGTTGTTAAAATTCTTCCTTCTGGATTCAAAATATAGGTGAAATGAGTTTTGCTACCGTGTGAAAATGGCCTCTCACCTTTCGCACACCAGCAAAATAGTGTCTGGTTCTATGGAATATTTTGAAGCCGATATTCAACGTTACACGTCTCAATTTTCTTTTCAGCGCCGTCCATTGAAATCTCCTGTTTTTTTGGTTGTGGTAAGTAAAAACGGCTTTTTTTTAGAACGCATGTGGGGAGGGGCAGGGGGCTTTCCGCTATTGTGACAGATAATGAAACCCTCGGGGTTTTTATGGTTTCTAACGTAGGTGCGAAACATTTTCCAAGGGGTCGAAAAACTGGAATATGCCAAAATCTAACCTTGAGCAGCTACACGTCCTTTACGTGCATATGTTATAAAAAAGGTGCAAAAACAAGCAACTCCATTAACACTGAAAATCATTCCAAAGTTTAAGGTAGAAAAGCAAAAAATAGGGTTATTGACAGCCGCTAAGCCGAAATCGCGTAAGCGGATTCGAACCTCCAACCCTCACCATTCCATCGTTTCGCAGTCCATCGCGTTTCCACCTAAGCCATCGTCCACTGATAGCTACACGTCCTTTACGTGCATATGTTATAAAAAAGGTACAAAAACAAGCAACTCCATTAACACTGAAAATCATTCCAAAGTTTAGGTAGAAAAGCAAAAAATAGGGTTATTGACAGCCGCTAAGCCGAAATCGCGTAAGCGGATTCGAACCTCCAACCCTCACCATTCCATCGTTTCGCAGTCCATCGCGTTTCCACCTAAGCCATCGTCCACTGATAGCTACACGTCCTTTACGTGCATATGTTATAAAAAATTTACAAAAACAAGCAACTCCATTAACACTGAAAATCATTCCAAAGTTTAAGGTAGAAAAGCAAAAAATAGGGTTATTGACAGCCGCTAAGCCGAAATCGCGTAAGCGGATTCGAACCTCCAACCCTCACCATTCCATCGTTTCGCAGTCCATCGCGTTTCCACCTGAGCCATCGTCCACTGATAGCTACACGTCCTTTACGTGCATATGTTATAAAAAAGGTACAAAAACAAGCAACTCCATTAACACTGAAAATCATTCCAAAGTTTAAGGTAGAAAAGCAAAAAATAGGGTTATTGACAGCCGCTAAGCCGAAATCGCGTAAGCGGATTCGAACCTCCAACCCTCACCATTCCATCGTTTCGCAGTCCATCGCGTTTCCACCTAAGCCATCGTCCACTGATAGCTATGAGCTGCTACCACATTGCCGTGGTCGCTGGTTTGCATGTAGAGTGTTGCTGATCAAGGGATCAGGAAAGAAGTTGTAACTTGAGACCCTGGCTGGCTTTTGTCTTCAAACCTTCTGAAGAACATTTTCAGATGATGTCAAGGTTCCTGTACGAGTGTTGATTCTATATCCTCCCATTCCGGGGTCTCTTTACCTTTTTGGTCAATTTTGATTCACCGACGTGGACTGAGTGAAATTGTATTACTTAAGATTGCTTTTTTTTGGTCTCCCCCACGACCCTCAATAGACCATTTTTCGAGACCTTAATTTGAGTTCAGGGTGGTCCCTAGTAAGAGGTTTTAAGTTGAATCTATTGATTCCTTGCTTGTAAATGAGCTTTGTTCTGCTGGTCCTAAAAATGGAGTGCAGTGTGATAACATTTAGCTGGAAATTATTCAAAAGACATCGGTGGTGCGTGCTTGGGGCGAAGTACACCCTGATCAAACCTGGCTGCCGTGGCCATTCATCACCTACAACTTCAAGCGGGGTCACTACGCAACTATGAACAGGGCCCTTCAAAACGAGCATCTAGTCAGGACGAGGACAACGTGTCATTCCGATGTTTAGCTCGACACAATCCGGTACCAAGTACGACTTGAACGAAAACTTGGAAGGCAAGACGTACATTGTGACGGGAGCTACTTCCGGGATTGGCCAAGTATGTTTCAGCGCTCATTTATTGCACAAGATTGATTTCCGTGTTCACATCAACCAGTATTGAAGGCCACAGTCGAGGAGCTCGCCAAACGGAATGCAAGGGTAATCATGGCTTGCAGGTGAGCGCCTCGATTTCTCTGAATGCAGTCCTTGCCCTCAAAATAAGGGCAAAATTGTTGTTGAGTAAAGTATTCAAACAAGGAAAGATTCACATTGTAGGTCATTAGCTTTTTCATTTTAGTAGGGTAGGCAAAGCTGTGCTAGTTTAGAAGCTCGAGGCGAGCTAAAAGAGACAGATTCCTATTTGTGAAGCCTCTAAGGGCAGTTCATACACTCTAAATTTGGGAAGCGAGGTTAAGTGGCGAAACAACGGTTCAAAATATGGCATTTGTTATTGAATCTTAGGAATCGTGAGAAGTGTGTGCAAGTTCGGCGAGATATTGTTCTGAACACACGAAACAAGCAGGTTTACTGCAGGCAGTGTGATCTCGAAGATTTTGACAGCATTCGCACATTCGTCCAGAAGTTGAGTAAAGGTTGGTTTTATTCTAAACTTCGTTGGGAAAGATGCCAATCATACTCAATTTCAGGAAAGTTTGAACTGGATCGAATCGACGGAATTGTGCATAATGCGGCGATGATGGCCTCTGAGAGGAAAGTAAATAAGGTAGCAGGCGTTCAAAGTATCAAATTTGGACTCGCATGTTTGGAAAAACATTTCCTGTGCAGCTTTCCAACACAATACAGCTAAGGAGCTATTCATACACTCACGCGCTTGCCCGCTGGCGTCGGGTAGTATGAATAGCGCCTAACCGGATCTAGCTTGAACCCTCGCGATGGGTGGTGGATACGGTTCGATGGATAGTTCTCGGCATCAATTAGTCCTCTTGGGAATGCATATTCGACTTCCATTGGGGATAGTTGAAGCTTGTGAACGTGTACAAGATTTTTTTAATGACTCGTATGGGTAGAATACCTTCAGATCAGTTTTGCCATCCTCCCAGAGAGATCCGGAATCAATTTCACCAGTTTTTGAGGAATTGAAGACTCGATTGATCACGAGCGGGACTCGCGAACTTGCGGGACGTCAATGACGCCTCTTACCGCTGCGCCGTGAGCACCCTTAGACTGCGCCCCGGTCGACACACAGCTACAAGTAGATATATAAAATTTCAGTAGCTATGCCGCCGGTCACCACAACTTTTGAATTAGCTAAGTCCGGAGACTGTAGTGGTGGCTTCTAGAGAAGACGACTTCGCTCTACGAAATTGGTCGCTTTGCCAGGAGGAACCTACCCGACCTTCAAACCAACCGTCCTAAGCATCTTCCAGAGTTCTCACCGCAAGCGCGGGAGCGGTGGACTATGGAATTTTTACTGCGCGTCATACACTTGCCTCCCATTCAGCACCGCCATGGCGGCGACGTGCAAAACGACATGGTAGTTTTATCATTTGTATTAATGCTAGATTATCAATTTAATTCTGCTTCTTCATAATTGGTTGCAGTACCACCCTATGCTACCTTGTGTGAAAATGCAGAATAGAATTCGTGTGCGTCGCAGTTCGGGCCAACAAACCGCAATCCCTCCGCTATGATAGTGTCGCCGGAGGTTTCATACCTGCCTTCCACGAGTACCGCGCTTGCGGTGGCGATTATGATAAATGCCTTTTAGTGTTTAGTGTGAAGATCTGTAAACAATCTGTTTTGTGTGATCGCCTGTCGATGCGCTGTATTTATTCTCTGTGAGAATCGAAGTTCTCAGCACTCATCGCTCGTGCGTGCGCGTCCGATGAAGTTTCCTCAGTTTGCTCTTCGCTCTCTCGCTGTCTCTGGCCTTCGCGCCGCACACGCACGCGAACGAACCACGAGAATCTCGTTTTTTACAGCATTACTTCTCTGAGGCTTCATTCAGTCCCAAGAATCGCCCTGCTTAAGGATGGAATCGAGAGAACTTTCGCCACCAACCATCTTGGTTCTTTTCTGCTCACAGCTCTACTTCTCGACCGATTGTTCAAAGAAGATCATTCTGTGAGGATAGTTTTTCTGAACTCGAACATCATTGGAAGAAAGTGCGTTCGTCAGTCTGTTTAAAGCGGTGCAGGGTGGCGCAAAAGTCTTCAGACAAACGACTATGACTGACGGTGTGAAATGAGGACAGGGAGGGTAGCGAGGTCAGGACTTCGCAGGGTTTCAGAAGAAGTATGCGCGACATGGCGTGGCTGCGCCTGACTCCAGGCGGAAATTCATACTGTGATTGATTGATTTATTACGACGCATAAGACACTCATGAGAAAAAGTAATAACTAGGTGCATAGGATACAAGCGAAACGTTCAAGTCGTCACAGATCAAAACATGCTTCCTAGGAAGTTGGAACACACAACTCAAGAAACAACACTGTTGAGCAGCTTGGATTTCGCGAAGCGCTTGAAGCCTGAAAACTCCATCGTTTCGCGAATCGAACTCACAAGCGTATTGTGGGCCAACGCTGCCCTGACTCAGAAAGAGTGTGCAACAGAATTAGTTTTTGGTCTATTTATTCTTATTTTGTAGCGAGGAGGCCCCATTGTCCTGGATCGACAAAGCTTGAAAAATTGCAAGAATCCAATTTTCACCCTGAAATTCAAAAGCCAGTACACCGTACAAACATCAAACAAACTTCTTCAAGACGCCCAAATAAACCATTCCTTGCCTTAGATCTAGGAATTCGGCTTAATATATTAGCCCTTCTCTCCTAATGAGGAGTTTTCTGGTGAAATTGTTCTGACACTTTTCCATACTATCGATGTGTTTTTTTTGGCACGGATTGAAAACTGTAGTTCAACACTGTAGAAGGGTCTAATATGAATTTTGTAGGCCTTTAATAGCGTGGTAACAACGTTTGTGGAGAGAGCCTTGAATGGACGAAAAGTACGTAGAGATGCCTTGCTCTTGATGTTCGCGATATGTTTCCAATTTCTGGTTCTATTGAAAGCCTAGGTCTTTCACAGTTTTCACTGAGCCAATAGCTTCATTTTCCAGCAAATAGCTGGTAGCAACTTGCGAACTCCCCAAATGCAGATGTACGGTTCTGTGAGGTGCTAAAGGCAGCAGCCATTTTTCTGGCCACTGCTGCGCAGCTGATATTGCATCTTAATTTTTGTCATAATCAGTCAAGAAGGCGATTCGACTATGAAACTTTAGGTCATCAGCATATTGCTTGCTTTCTACACCGGACTCGGAGAGAACCGTTGGCATTGCGGCCACGAAAATATTAAACAAAACCGGGGAAAGAACCCCGCCTTGGGGAGCCCCACTTTTTGCAAACCTAACGGAAGAAAAGAATGATCCGAGCTTCACCTGGAATGTCTTTTGGTTCAGTGATGTGGTATTGACTACACCAGTGTTTCTAAGATCGAAAGATGAGATTGTTGAACAGTGAAACAAGTGACAGTCGAGAAACCCTTTGTTTGAAGACTAACGCGCCACTCTTTCTCGTCTCAAATAATGATTTTGTCCTCAGGTGTGACTTGAATTTCGACGACCTCAACGCCTCAGCTGTGAAGAAGTATGATGGTTTTGAAGTGTATAAGCAGAGTAAACTTGCGGCAGCAATGTTCGCAAAAGAATTGGCGGAGAGGGTCAAAGGTATTAGTTAGTGGTGGATATTTATAGAATTTCTATAGTTTTTGTGCTTTCAAGACACCAATGTAACGGTGACAGTGGCTGATCCGGGTAGAACAAAGTCGAATCTTTCCGCAAAAATGGACCACCAAACATTCTTCCTAAGCCGATGGCTGCTCAAAATTGTCAGGTTTGTTAGCCACCTCAATTTGGATGTATCCGAGGCCCTACTTCTGAATGTAAATTCAGTTTCGGAATGGGAGAGCGACGAGTAGAAAAAGCTGTCAGGCCTGTGTTGTACGCCTTGGCTGATCCCTCTATGGAAGGAGTCAATGGTGTTTTTATCGAGTAAGTATTGAGATGTTTCCAAAATTTAAGACCTCTCAACCCATACTTTAATTGTAGTCGAGAGCGCCATGAACAACCATGGTGTGAAACTGTGGAAGACGCTGAAAAACGGCGTAGACTATGGGATACCAGCGAAGTGTGGACCAAACTAAGTGAACGAATGCAACAAGTAAGTTGAGAGTCTGTCGAAATGGGTCCATCATGAACTGGTTAGGAATGAACAATTTCTGGAAGGTTGAGGGTTTAGTCTAATTCTCCTAGTTACTAAACCAGAAGTGAAGCTATCGGTTCGAGATCATGCTCCGCGTCTATGCGGAACGCAACGTTCGCAATCACGTCACGATGCAGTCGCAGCCATCGCGCCGTTGCAGACCGTACTATAAAGCTAGATCGGTGACAAATGGAAGAACGTAGATTTTCATCAAAATCCACGGCGCGTCTTTTTCTTATTTAGACCGGAGAAACCCTGAAGGGGGTGGAGCGAATGGGTGCTGATTGGAGGGGGGGGATGGGTGCTCGATTTTTTCTCGCTTGAGAGTTGAGTTTCCGCGCTTCACATAGCGGACGGACCATAATATCAATTTTTACCCATGAGCTTGGACTGTGCCTTAAACGAAAAATTAATTTCCATCAACGCGCGGCCCTGATGTGTACCGTCTATTTTGAAGCGTGATTAAATCGGGTCCATCGTGAGCGTGTGCGCGCGTATGCTGCGTCTCTCCTGGATTCTCTCGCTGTCTCTTCCCTTGCCCTTCACACACTCGTGATCAAAGTAAATTTCACTCCAAAATAGAGGGTACGTTAAGAAGCCCTCTCGCAAGGAATATTTTCTTCTGGGATTTTTTGTCTGAGCGGCAGTCAACGCATGTTCCAGCGGTGAAACACGTGGTCGTGGACAGGCTAGATTGCTTCCGAGAGTGTTGCGCATAGTGCTTGGTCAAAACTGTATCTAGCTGTTCTGTTACAGATGCGTACTGAACTAGGAGAAGCTGCAGCGACGCTGAATAAAACACTAGAAGCCAAAGAGGAAGTCACTGGCAGCGGCAGGAGTTGGAAGCGATTATGGCTTTGGTAGAATTAAGCAATTGATTGTAGGATGATTCTAACTGTTTTTGAGATTGTTCTTTACGTTATAATTTTTGAATCTTGACACGAAGGAAGGAATATTTCTAATGTGCAATGTCCAACTCATAACACAGCAGCCAACGGGTTAAATATGAAGGGCAGGATTCTTTTAGAAGTTTTTCTCTTGAAGTGAAGCCTATCTCGCTCATCTGAGTCCGGGCGGAGCAAGCAGCTGAGCGGTCGGTCATGATAAGCCTTCAATTGATTTAACAAGGCCATGAACAAACCAGAAACCTTTCAACGCATCTTCAAATCCTGCCTCGGAAAGCGCTTCAACAACATACTTCATTCTTGATATAGATATGATATAGTTCTTCATATGATCAGATCTTGTAGTAAAGCGAACTTTTGGATTAGAATAATATGGAATTAGTAAGGCGAATATGTACACTAAGAACCTAAGGCAACCTAAAGAATAACAAGTGAATATGAGAATACCGGATAGTAGTAGTTTCAAATGATATATCCACCTTTGGGTACCTGGCTTCGAAACGTCATTTCGTCTTTATTCTCTTTATCCTAATTTCTCGTATCATCTCCGAGCATAGAATCCCAGATTGTCGAGATGCTAAAGGGGGGTTTCTCATCAAAATTTAATAGAAAAATCCCGAAGTTCCAACAATGGACCAAAAATCGCAGCGTGGCTAAATCTCCCTCCCCATTGTCGGAAACAGTGCCAATGATCAATGTACTCAAGGGTGGATGGGTCACATAGAAATATTCAGTAGAAAACGGAATGCACAATGAAACACATCACAAAACTTCCACCCTGTCGACTACATACCAGAACCTGAAACAACCATTTCATTTTTTTCCTTTTTTCCTTTCCTTCAATTTCCTGACCTGCTATGATACTCATCACGACGTGAAACTGCAGCAGCAACCTCAAACGCATTGCCGATCAACGTTTCAAGTTTGAGCTGCGAAATCGGGACTGAAAAATCTCAACATACGGTCTGTATCATACCTCCAGGAAGCCGCAAGGCAGCTAATATCTCGCTATCTTAGGAGCGGAGCGGCTTTTTCTCCATTACTATCATTATATTTTCACATTAGTAACCGCTCGCCGTTTATGTTGAAGTCATCATAAGCCCCTTTCACAGTTATTTTGCCGTCCGGCGTTGGGCAACGCTATCCGACGTCGTGCGCGGCGCCCACCTGGCCTGTAATAGAGCAACCGATAAGATCAATCATCCCACCACCAACGGAGAAATTTCGCACCAACGCTGATCGCCGCATAGCGACGTCGATCATCCGATGTCGCACTGCGGTACCCAACGACGCCGAAGTCCTATCTTATAACGTGCCTGACGGCGTCGTCCGACAGACTATGAAAGACGCAATAGCAGCATTGCCGCTTCCCCTATCCAGAGATTGACGATACACTGCGTTTCATATTATAGGACGGACACCCACGAAATTCACCGTCACACTTCTTCCGTTGATGATGGGGCTTTCCTCTAAAAACCACTGTATGTATTCAGCATAGCTCAGACAACTGGGGAGTCCGATTCTGCCACCATAGGCTTTCGATTCGATAACAAAGCACTGTGGACGACGATACGGCCCCGTGCTTTTGGAGCATCACATGGCCTAATCGTCGCCCAAATGAGAAGCACGTGCCGCGACACATAGGCTTTCTATCCGGCCACGACTCTCGATTCAACAACGATGTAATTTGGACGAAGAACAAGCCATGATGCTCTCAACTGAACACGTTGATCGATTGCTCCGCAATTGATTACCCGCCTATCAGTCGCACAGCAATTCACGAAAAAGCGACGGCTCCCTGCTGTGATAATCGAAAACCAGAGCCCACTTGAAATTAACCAGAGCCTATATAAGGGGCGCCCCATCCCATAGAGGGCGCAGTTCGGCTTTCGAGACGGCTCCTGGAAGGTGACAACGAGTCACTTTCTGGACGATTTTTGACCGCTGAGAGGGTCTCCCCCACGGCCTTGAACGAAGGAAGCTCCTTCGCTGTCGACCGTGGCTAGGATGATGTCCTCGTCGCGGTCTACGGTGGGGGTCACCCTTGCTGCGTCCTCAGTGAAACTCACGGCCAATCCGCGGCGGCAAATGACTGACACGGACGATCCGCGGCGCATTTCCAGTGCTTTACCGGCTTCGGTGAAGGATCATTCAGAAGTGAGTTTCACTGAGTGACATGGACCGTATTCTAGTTAGGGGAGACCCGCCCCCATCAAAAGGGCGGACCCCTTCCCTACGGAAGGAAGTGAGTTTCACTGAGTGACATGGAACGTACCCTAGTTAGGGGAGACCCGCCCCATCGAAAGGGCGGTACCCCTTCCTACGGAGAGAAGTGAGTTTCACTGAGTGACATGGACCGTATTCTAGTTAGGAGACCCGCCCCCATCAAAAGGGCGGGACCCCCCTACGGAAGGAAGTGAATTTCACTGAGTGACATGGAACGTACTGAGTCGAGGGCATACGGAAGGAAGTGAGTTTCACTGGTGACATGGACCGTATCCTAGTTAGGGAGACCCGCCCCCATCGAAAGGGCGGGACCCCTTCCTACGGAAGGGAAGTGAGTTTCACTGAGTGACATGGACCGTATCCTAGTTAGAGGAGACCCGCCCCCATCGAAAGGGCGGGACCCCTTCCCCTACGGAAGGAAGTGAGTTTCACTGAGTGACATGGACCGTATCCTAGTTAGAGGAGACCCGCCCCCATCGAAAGGGCGGGACCCTTCCCTACGGAAGGAAGTGAGTTTCACTGAGTGACATGGACCGTATCCTAGTTAGAGGAGACCCGCCCCATCGAAAGGGCGGGACCCTTCCTACGGAAGGAAGTGAATTTCACTGAGTGACATGGAACGTACCCTAGTTAGGGAGACCCGCCCCATCAAAGGGCGGGACCCTTCCCTACGGAAGGAAGTGAGTTTCACTGAGTGACATGGACCGTATCCTAGTTAGAGGAGACCCGCCCCCATCGAAAGGGCAGGACCCCTTCCTACGGAAGGAAGTGAGTTTCACTGAGTGACATGGACCGTATCCTAGTTAGAGGAGACCCGCCCCCATCGAAAGGGCGGGACCCCTTCCCTACGGAAGGAAGTGAATTTCACTGAGTGGCATGGAACGTACCCTAGTTAGGGGAGACCCGCCCCCCTCGAAAGAGCGGGACCCCTTCCCTACGGAAGGAAGTGAGTTTCACTGAGTGACATGGACCGTATCCTAGTTAGAGGAGACCCGCCCCCATCGAAAGGGCGGGACCCCTTCCCTACGGAAGGAAGTGAGTTTCACTGAGTGACATGGACCGTATCCTAGTTAGAGGAGACCCGCCCCCATCGAAAGGGCGGGACCCCTTCTCTACGGAAGGAAGTGAATTTCACTGAGTGACATGGAACGTACCCTAGTTAGGGGAGACCCGCCCCCATCAAAAGGGCGGGACCCCTTCCCTACGGAAGGAAGTGAATTTCACTGAGTGACATGGAACGTACCCTAGTTAGGGGAGACCCGCCCCCATCGAAAGGGCGGGACCCCTTCCCTACGGAAGGAAGTGAGTTTCACTGAGTGACATGGACCGTATCCTAGTTAGAGGAGACCCGCCCCCATCGAAAGGGCGGGACCCCTTCCCTACGGAAGGAAGTGAGTTTCACTGAGTGACATGGACCGTATCCTAGTTAGAGGAGACCCGCCCCCATCGAAAGGGCGGGACCCCTTCCCTACGGAAGGAAGTGAGTTTCCCTACGGAAGGGTGGGACCCGCCCCAGTGTTTGCGGGGGGGGGGGGGGGGCGGGGTTTCAAACACCCGATCGCCTTGGGATGACGATAGGGTTACGTGCTGCTGCGTGGGAGACGTGGGTACTGAGAAAGTTTTGCCTCTCTGCGCCAAGTGCTTCTATAATACCAGGTTGCTCAATAAGTTTTGTCGTTCGATAAGAAAAACACAATTTTATGGTTCAAAATACACTTTATAATAAAATTATAATCTCCCTGAACATTAAAACACTTGCTCCAACGATCCTACAACCTGTGGATCCTGAAGTGAGAATCCGGAAGGTCTGCAAAAACACTTCAACAGCCGTTATGACCTCTTCATTTGATGAAAACGCTTGCTACGCATACATTTTTTGAGTTCTGGGAACAAATGGAAATCGCTGGGGGCCAAACCTGGTGAATACGGTGAATTCTCCAACAATTCGAACTTTAATTCATGGATTTTAGCCATTGTCAAAATGCTCTTGTGACACGGTGCATTGTCCTGATGAAAAAGGATTTTTTTCTTCTGCGAACTGGGTCTTTCTTCACGAATTTTTTCCTTCAGCTGGTCCAAAAGGAGCAATAATATTCAGAATTAATTGTTTTACCAGTTTGCAACTATTCACGAACAAAATTTTTTTTGCATCCCAAAAAACAGATGCCATTACCTTCTTTGCCGATTTCCGGACACGAACTCGTTTCGAAGCCGAACAACCAGGTTCACACCACTCTTTAGCCTATTGTTTTGATTCGAGATCATGGTGATAGACCCAAGTCTAATCCATAGTGATGAATCGACGCACAAAATCCACTTTATCCTTTTTAAAAAGTTCCAAATGTTGCCGAGAAAGTCGCATTCGAATGTGTTTATGTTCCATTGTTAGCGAATGCGGCACCCCTTGTGCACTCAGCTTTCTAAAACCCAAATTTTCATTTAGAATATGGCTCACACTGCCTAATGAGATGTGTAGAGCCTCTACTAAATCTCTCTCAGTCAATCGACGATCTTCCAAAACCATATCCTGTATTTTGGCTATGAATTCTGGTGTTGATGCGCTTTTTGGACGTCCTTCACGTGGATCGTCTTCAAGGCTTGTACGACCACGTTTTAATTCAGCAACCCATTTTTCTAGTGCTCTAATCGTAGGTGAGCAATCATTATACACTTTTAACATTCGTTCGTGAATTTCTTTTGGTGCTACACCTTCTAAAAATACGAATTTTATCACTGCACGATATTGAATTTTTTCCATCGCACAATGAATGAATTGACAGATTTAAATGAAACTTCACAAACGTTCATATGAAGAGTGTGAAACTTCACAAACGTTCATATGAAGAGTGTACCAACAAACAAAAAAAAATTGGGCTAGTAGCAACGACCTCTCTTATCGAACGGCAAAACTTATTGAAAAACCAGGTAGGACGACGTGCTGATGCGTGGGAAACAGGGTGCAGAGAAAGTTTTGCCTCTGCCCCTTTGAATAGACCACGTGCTCCTCGGACAGCACGTGCTGCTGCTTAAGAGCCTTTCAAGTCAACGAGGTTTCCTACCCTTGCTCCACCTTGCCACAACATCTCAGCTTTTTCAATACCCAATTTTTCGCTTTCGGGACTGTTCCATAATTATTGAAAATTGGCCATTCCATAATTTTACTGATACCAACATTTATAGCAAAAATGAGCTGTGTGAACTCCGAAATATCACACAGATGACTTTAGATTTTCTTTTTTGAAAGACCAGTTAATTCGGTCAGATTTCTCTAGCACAGCATAGTTCACATCTTTCCCACTTTCATGCTGCTGATGACCCGCAGATACTCGCCGTGCCAAAGTAAAATAGACGCAGAGGGCAATCAACAGGTCTGAAGAGATTGTCGGTCAAAAGTGCAGACAATTCATAATAACAGGCTGTCAGCAGATGAGTTGCCTGATCAGTATCCTGTTGCAAGTGTTCAAAAAAGGCCGCTGATTCCTGTCTACCTGTCTAATCAATGTGGGCGGTGGAGAAGACGTTCAACGCCGACGGACGGACGGACAAACGTGGTCCTGGCATGACATCAGGAAGAAACAGATGTATCTCCCTTGGGAAAAACCGGAGGAGTGTCACCAATCATCCTCGAAGCGTTCAGTTTCCACAATAGGAACCCAGTACGAGGTGCTTAGAAAAAGGCATCTGTCGGCTCGGCAACATTCAAATCTTTGTCATTATATTCAAAAATCGCTTGTATTGCCTGGTCCGACGTGACATTCACAGGTCACTCCACTTTTACATTAAAGGCAAGGTCCGGTCAAATTTTGACACTATCGAAATTTGGGTTAAATAGATTGGGCTGGCCTAGCTGAACATCGTCTGAACGTTTCACGAAGTCTGAGTCCTTAGTTCTGGAGAAAACAGCCTCAAAGTCAGGGATTACGGTATTCACAGCATGATAATCATGGCTGGAATGACCGATAATTACACAGCACTATTGAAGAATGCGTGGACAACCGCTAAAATATGGACGATGGCCCCACTTTTCTGACTTATCTGGATCATAGGCTAACGGAAGTGGCAGGAATAACTTGAAGAAGACCGGTTTTTACGCAGTTTTCGCATGTTCCTTGGGACTACCTGGAGCAAAAGCACCGATTTAGCGGTGAATGTAAAAATCGAATTTCTGCCCGAACCCTGCCTTTAAGTATTTAATTTGCTTAACTTTCAGCAACTTCTTACCTGCGTTTTTGAATACATTTGCTAGATTTTCCCATATTATTGTCCAATACTTCCACTCCCACTCTTCGAGCTCGCATAACGGAAGCAAATCTTGAACTGAGATCCTTTCCTTTGAAATCTGAATACAAGAATCGCAGTCACATTCGCATCGACAGCTAATTGATAGAGTACCTCAGACACGATTCTATCCAGCCGCTCATTAGCCTTGCGCTCGATTTCCTTGCAGAATAACGACTTCATTCCCATCGCTTTGTGTCCACACTGAAAAAGAAGAGAAAATTCGAGCGAGATACCAAAATTAGGAACACAATCACATACACCGTTAAAACACTGTTCACTGAGAAACCCTGTATTTCATAACTTTTCGTTTCGACAGGGCCAAGCAGACCGTTGTCCCGAGCCTCGACAGAGGTACGTCCCTCCCTTCCTCAATGTCCATAATTTATGGAAAAATTTGAAGATTTTGACGTCCCCGTACAAGTGTAATTCTTTGGGACTATTAAAGAACTCAAATTTTAAAGCAATTTTTTGAGGCACTTCAATTTTCTACTTAATTTTCCATTTTTTAAGAACGTTACTACGCTACTAAACTTATGTACTCACAAACTGCCGGGACTGCTTTTATTTTTAAAAAATTACGCCCCACCTCACCCATTTTTTTTTTTGGAAAATGTCTCGTCTTGCAGGACAGTAACCGCTTGACCCTGAAGCACAAAATACATAGGCACTTTCACTTGTTCTATTCCCATGAGGAAAGACAAAACAGACAAGTAGACTGTTTTGCTCCATCATATTCGAAGGAAAAGCTGCTAGCTTGAAATCGGTACGGGATACGCTTTAGCTGGTTGTGGAGTCGAGTTGACACGATTATGAATGATCCTACCACTCAGCTGGAGAGTAGCACGAATCCCATTCTACACTAGCGAAACTTGGTCAAAGAGAGCGGCGAAAACGGGCCAGACATCAATAAAAACGGCTTTGAAAGTTATCCCAGTGCGCCTACCTATCCCGATCCGCCCCCCATTTGCACGAGCTTGTGGCGCCGCACACGTTTCGATGGCAACTTGCCCAAGCAACTCTGTCGCGGGAACACAGGAGGTTTGTAGGATTTTAATCAGGGAGCCCGTCATTAGCGTTGCTCGCACCTAATTATCTGCGCTCGAATCTAGCATAGCTCGTACAGAGGACTCCTGGGGCTTATCCAAGTGGCCCAATATTGATCCCATTCTGAGTCGACCGAGGTGCAGACCAAGAACTTGGGGTATACTCGCCCAAGGGCAACAATATTCTATCTTCATTCGCTGTAAGTATTCGCATTGTTCCACCAATGGCGATGCTCTTTATCATTTGTTGACCTGCAGTTCACGATGTCTCTATAACGTCGCACATATTTATTACTGTAATCGTCATTGTTTGTAATAGTTATCTATTTTGAGTACACAACGCACCTTTCAGGGCTTATGATCCTTCCTATTAAATATCTGGTATATATCTCTATATCAGTGTCCGTCTTAATATTTTTTTGAAAATATTTCCAATTAACATCTATACATTTACCTATATTAATGTGATTTCTAGTAAATATCGCCTATGTACATATTTTATAAATTATTATTTACTTATTTTGATTATCTATTCCACTATGTAACATGATTTTTGTTCCTGGCTTCTAAGTGTTATATTTCAATTTCTTATGTTCGAAGTATGAGAAAAAATGACTTCATTGAGAACAAACTTCGCTTACACTACAAAATCACGAAGAAAACCAGTTTTTTGTGAAAATAGAAAGATTTTTATTCATTTTCGGCATTATGTTAAAGTGAAAACAAAAAAATGCACAAGGAATAGACAAGCACAGTCGAAAAACACTCAGTAAAATTCAGAAATGTGTAGATTTTTTAGATTTACGATTGCACTGTGAATCACTCTCTCGAAGTTGCACCCAAATGTAGTCCCCCCTTAGGACTCTGACACAAGTTATGGCTATGCGGCGCTTTGTGCGCGTGAAATCGCCGCAAATCGCGGTTTTTGCGAAACAAATTTCTCGGTACGGTAGGAGGGAAATTTTTGGCATGATGAAGGACCGGAGACCAGAAAATCTACACATTTCTGGGCCTTGTTGAGTGGTTTCCGACTGTGTTTGTCGATTCCTTGTGCATTTTTTGTTTTGACCTAATCATAGTGCCGAAAATGAATAAAAAATCTTTCTATTTTACGGAGAAAAAAAGATTTTTCTTCGTGCTGTCGTCGTGTAAGCGAAGTCTAAGCTTAATGAAGTCATTTTTCACACACACTAGACACAAACAATTAAAATATAACACTTTGAAGCCAGGAACAAAAATTGTCTTACATAAACACGCGATTTTTTGAATTTCATTGTCCTGGTCACAAAAGCGATGTTTTCAAGGGACAACAGCGATTTCCTGTCTGTTCTAGACCTAACGGGTTAGGAAAACACAATTCCAACACAGGAACAGAAAAAAAGTGAAATTTTGTTACACAGTGTTATTATTATTATTATTATTATTATTATTATTATTATTATTATTACTATTAAATATCTGCCATAATCAGCTCTATATAATTACATGCGAATTCCAAACGGAAATCCTATGAGCACTTCTTTTTATTATTCATTACTATTTTTAACATTATTTTTAATCCGAAATGTTTATTACAAGAGTGCGAAAGTGAGGCTCCAAAAGTTTCAAACGAATGCGAAAAACTCGTCGGCTAGCTTTCAGTGCTTAACACCTTCGTCAGACCTGAAATTTAAACATGTCAATAATAACCTCACGATGTTGAAGCTATGTAGCCAACCGAAGTCTGCTTCACGGTACAGTTGAACGGGCGAAACCGCTCACTTAGAGCCACAACAAAGTACAAGTATCAAACCTAACTGTGTGCTTAAATAGCAGTTGTCCAGTGATAGTCCATGGCCTTACCGTAATCCCACAAGACGAACGCTATCTGTTTTTCGAATTCGTTTGCAACTTTTGGAGCCTCATTTTTCGCACTCTTGTAATAAACATTCCGGAACAAATATGAGACTTCGTGACAGATCAATTCTTATATTATTTTTAATTATCAATTTACATTTTCATAGGTTTATTTTTTACCTTGCACTTTTCTGCTTGTTTACATTTTGAAGAACTTTATCATAATGGTCACATATCATATCAATCTTTCAATAGTACGGAATTTTTATTTTCTACTAATCATTGTTTTCCTTAATTTACCAATCTATATCTTTCTTCAATACCTTCCCCTTACACTGCTTACTCATATCTTGCGCCACATTGTAATTACAGCAGCTCATCAATCTTTCAACTTTCTTTATGAAATCACCAGTGGGGTGGTGGTCTTTAGGATAAAATCATTATAGGATGCCTCGTTAACTGCCTTTAAATTAGACTGTTTGCCATGGTGCGATTGGCGAGTTGCTATCGTTTCACGCAGAGTCCCGGGAGTCGCCGTGAGGTCAGCCGTCGCACGCTGCGTTTGCGTGGCAGCTACTACGCGCGACATCATCGCGCTCACATCGCGTTTAAACCATAGTTTTCGCGCTATTGCCTGCTTTTTAGCGAGCGATCGCGATTTCATCACATCGCAGCGCCCTGCACCGCGATGCGAGGACATTGAGCGAGCGTATTGCCCCACGTTCTCCTTTTGTTTCCTCTTCGTTGCCGTACTTAGGCCTCTTTCAGAGTTCGATCGCCGCGCGACGCGATGAGATGATAACCATGAGTATCGATCGAGATCGCGTCGCACGTCGATCTGTATTCAAAACATGCCATCCCGGCGATCAGCGATGGAAGTGTGAAATAAGCCTTAAAGAGTTTCATTCGCAGACGTACTGTGCTTCTCTGGGCCAAAATACGGTCCGCAATTGCGTCACAACACGTTTTGCGACCGCACGCGCTCTAGTCGGTCGAATTTCCAGCGCCAAAGCCGACTCGATGTGGCTTTTTTACACAGTTTTCTAGAATTGTTTAGTTTCCAGTTTCCAAAACCCACCTATAGTCAACAGATCGGCGGCTGCGGCGCTGGAAGCTTTTCCGACTCGGGAGCGTGCGGCCGCAAAGCGTGTCGAGACGCGATTGCGGACCGGAATTTGGCCCAGAAAAGCACAGCATTTCTACGTTCGTTTTTTTTCCATAATGATTTTCTGACACTCGTAATAAAAATTTCGCACACGACTCCATCTACAAACTATGCAACTGAAAGTGGCATTACTGAACTGTAGAAAGTCAGGTGTAAGAAAATTCCACGGTGAATACTTCAAGAAATATGGTATCAGATCACAGAAAATTCCGATTCAGGTAGTCCGGTCCAGGGGTGTGCATTTTCCGTTTACCGATTTTCCGGATTTACCGGTGTTTTTCGGTAAATTTTGATTTACCGATTTACCGAGTCCTCGAAATTTACCGATTTTTTTACTGAAAAAAAAGGGTGTTTTTTGCCTAATCAGCCTACTTCTTACTCGCATTTCACAGGTTCGCTACTGTTAAGGCATGCATTTGGAGCAATATCCTTCTTCATCCTTCTTTTTTAACCCTTTGTCTTACTTTTTGAATGTTCGAACGATCTCTTCACCTTTTGCGTCACGTGCTTTTTTCTTTCGAGATACTCCGAAAAATTCATATTTTATTCAAAAATGTCAAAAGATTGGCAAGGCAGCAGAGTTCTGAAGCAGATATTTCAGGAACTGGAAAAGTCTTTTCGGAGTCCCCGACAAAACACAACCCACTGCTGTTCTGGAACGACTTCACTGTGAAATCATCGTACCCGCACCTTTCCTCACTGAGCAATAAATACTTTTGCACAGTTGATGCGTGAAGGATGTTTTCCTCAGCTGGCCTGACTTTGAGTGACTACAGAAAGGCCTTGACGACGAAAAATTTTGAAATTTTACTTTTTCTCAAAATCAACGTCCCACTGATCAGGTTCAACCGTTGAGCTCAGTTTAAGTTGTAAAACTCATTTTTTGCACTATCATCATGCACTATTGAAAATGATATATAAATATTATCGGTCATTTGTGCTATCGTATGGGATAGGCAGAAGCCTAAGTCAGAATTTTAACCGAATTTTCCGTTTTTACCGAAGAACGATTTCGGTAAAAATTTACCGAAAAAAATTTCCGCACACCCTGGTCCGGTCCTTTGTCTGTCAATACTATGGTTGGTTTATGATTGACCTCACAACCATATTTTATTTATTTCACTACATTTCCCACTTTTTCGTTACTTTAGATTATTCTGCGCCGAAGCATTTCCTACAATACTTCGATTTTTTCCCACTCTTTTTCAGTTTAATTTGTCGGAAATATGGCTTTCCAACTTTTGCCAAGAAGCTTAACTTTCAGGAGTCTCTGTATTTTCCTGAAGGTTCCATTCCTGACCGTATTTCTCCTTAGCTATTTTCAATTTGGACAAGCGAAACCTTCGACAGATTTTGTCCTCGACGAGCTACTATATCGGTACCGATCGATATTGTGAGATGAGTAAAATTCGTAAAACTTGTGACACACAACCATCAAAAATCGCCATTCATTGCCGCATTTTGTGCAACAGGTTTAGATCAACGGACAACTTCGGAAAATAAACATCTGCGAAAACGAAACAACAGCGAGAATAAGCATAAAAACTTCGAAAACCCTGCTCTTTCAGATTTGCACATGTTTGAGTGAGAACGCAGAATGGCGTCGAAATATGGTTTAGCTTCAATGCGATGCCATGTGTTGGCGCGGTTTACATCGCAGAGCAAACCACATCGCGCGCGATTTTTCGTGGCGCGATATAAGTATGGTTCCCCCCTTTGGTGAGAGTCGATAAGAGCTATAAGAGGTGGAGCGCCACATCACATTCGAGAATATCAGAATCTCCGCACAGTACAGTTACTAATTCCAGTCACCAGTCAAACAAAGGAGAAGGGGCTATTGAGCGGCATCGTTCCCACTGGAATCCACAAAGACTCATATGCAGCACCACCAAAAACGGTACTGTTTATGTTTCCAGGACATTAATTGTTTCAGCATAACGTTGTGAAGAAATTATCATCCTCATTTGAATACTTTTCTTTCGAGCTAATAGAATGGCATTTGAGCATGTGTTATGTCCCCACCTCTCCAACAGTTAGTATGCCTCATGAAACCATGCGCCGGTCAAAGACCAAGTAGGAGTCTGTGTTCTTAACTCCAAAGGCCACACCAATCGCTACATTGTAGCTCAACTTGGCAAAATATAGCGTGGCAGACCTTGAAATGATAAGAACAGGTCCATTTAGGAAAATATATACCCCAAAAACCTTGCTCGCAATCCAGCTTTAAAAATCATACGAAACAGCATTTGGCGTCGAACCCCACTTCAACGTCAAGAAGGTATTGTCGCTCCCAGCTTCAAAATCGGGTATGAAAGCCCGAGGAGTGCACAAAAGTTGCAGAGATGTCGTAAGCTCACGGCGCGGCACTTTGGAGGAATCAACATCATCTTCGTGCAAACCGACATCAACCCCTCCACGGAAAGTTTTTGATAGAGAAAGATGCTGGTTGGCCTCAGCTTTCCCACGGATTCTACTACAAAGGGCTAGCGTGGAAGGAAATCCAGGATCCGCTTAGGTATCCATGTGCCACGGAAGAGGGAAGGAAAGGAGGCCTTCTTTTGTGAATGATAGATCACCGGTGGTGGGATGAAATTACTTTCTGAGACATTTTTGGTCTTTTCACTTGGATCCGATGGTGTTGGTGCAGTGTCGAGAATCGTCGACGGAGGAGCGGAGTTCTCAGTTTCAGGGGTGGCTCTCCCATTTTGGAAGACACTAACATATTGAAAGCTCATTTGAGCTGTTTTTTTCATGAAGTTGAGATGCATTAGCAGAAGCTCAATTCTGTCGCTGTATTAAAGAAGGTTGAGATAAAGGAAAGAAACCTGATGAATAAACACGGCTTTGACGGCACTCAAGTGGTGGTTGGCAACTTCGTCATTATAGGTTTGTTCCTGAACGGCATACGTTTGAGGTACATTAACCTGCTGTCATATCTGCAGCAAAGGTTCACCTTGTCCTTCACTGGCTCATTCTTCAACGTCAGCCTGTTTCTGAAATTCACATACGAACACATATAATCCTTTCGTTGAACTGACGGCATATATCGCGAAATATCCACCTCCAACCAGTCTCTTGGTATCTGAACACAAAGGCAATTGAAAACAAAAATTATCAGACTAGGGAAAACTCGTATTAAAAGTTCGCCAACAGCTGCCAACAATTCATGAGTCTGGTGAGATTTTTGCCTCAAAATCATGATTGGAAATCGGCGTGCTTGTCCAGGGTCTAGTATTTTTGAACAAGGCATCCAACGATCGATTACCACAAAGTATAACTGCTAAGAAACAAGGTGTTTAGAGCGCTAAAGGCACATGCGAAACGAATTAAGTTGTTATACTCTGTCCCAAACGAGATGGCAAGCGAAGAGTCCAAAGATGCAGCGCTCCCTATCCGTCTCTGACGTTTTTGGATTAAGGAAGACGTCGCGTACACAACGCACTTGCGCGTCACAGCATCTGTCTTACCGTAATCCAAAACAGCATTTATTCAGTTTTTCACGCTCTCATATCTTTTTCCGCATACTTCATCACTTTTTTTTGCGTTATTTTCGCTGAAAATGTCCGTAATCCTCACTCTTAATGTAGATACTCTTATTTACGTGGCAGGCCTTTGGATTATGGTAAGACAGATGCTGTGTCGCGCATGTGATTTGCGTACGCGACATCTTACCGTGATCCAAAAACGTCAGAGACGAAGAGGGAGCGCTCCTTTTCCAGACTCTTCGCTTGCCATCTCGTTTGGGACAGAGTATAGTACCTCTTGAGCCTCCTTACAGAAAAAGCGGAGTATCCCGCCCCGAGCTGCTGGTTCCAAGAGGTTATAAGCGTTTCTCGAGCTTCGCGAAAAAAAGTATGTAGGGGTACGCATCATGCATTTTTTCGGGTGTTTTGGAAAGAAATTTTGAATCAAGCTAAAAACTTGCAAAAGCTGTAAAAACAGTGAATTCTCGTAGTTCTTTCGCGTGCGGGTGCGGAGGTTAAAGACAGCGAGATAGCGTTTGGCAGCAGGCGAGAGCAGGCAGGAGAAAGCAGGATCGCGCGCCAACGCAAGGCGTTCAGTGATGGGGATTTCGGTTTTTACAGATATTATGTAGAGGTTAAATAGGGCTCTGAAAACGAATCTGTGATCCGCTTCTCGAAATACTTGGGTTTACTGTAAAATGCGGAAATAAACATGCCATTTAGGGATAAAAAACCTACCTTGATGATTCGAAAATCGACAGATGGACAAACTCGTATTCCCCGAATAACCGCCCAATAAGAATTTTGAGTGGATTCTGAGACTTTAACCACACTACCGTTCACCCACCGTAATCTACCGCAATCTATCAGAAACCGATAATCTGACATCAGATTCATGTTAGGCACTCTAAATAACTCATTGAGAAACGATTTCCAAAAGGTTAGGCTCCGCGGAAAAGGTCAAGGAATTAGAATTACTAAAAAATGTTGTGAAATTCCTTTTGACGGATTTGGCGGTCTACAAATTTCTTCAGATGTGGCGAAATTGTTTGGTAATTTAGATTCGGCGGTCAAAGAAATCATTCAAATGTTGTGAGGTTCCTTTAAATTAATATAGTGATCAACGAATTTTTCGGAATGTTGTGAAATTGTTGAAAATAGATTTGACGGTGAACAAAGCCATGAAATGTTGTGAAATTTGTCTTATTGGATTTGGCGAATATCGGAATCTTTCAAATGTAATGAAATTTTAGAAAAAAAATTGGCAAGCGCACTATAAATATTCAAAGTCAAATCACGCGCCAGAAGGATTGAGGCGTCTTCTGATCAGTCAGGTCAAATCTGGTTGCCGAAGCCACCGGAGCGGATAGGAGCTGCACCGGTCCTTCAACGACCAATAAACTATTCCTTCACTATTCAAAGCATTAGAAGCTCCGAGGTCATAAATTTTGTCAATCTTCTAGAGCAAACAGTCCCTATGAACCTGAAAGACCCTACAAGCGTCTGGAGGATAAGGTTTGCAGTGCCGACAGGCCACAGCGCCATGCCTGACCCTGACATACAAGTGTATAGCAGCAAAGAAGAAACTACCATGTATAATATGACCCTGCATTGTCCCTAGTCTATATGAAGGCAATTTATTGCTAAGATCTTTATGGCGTTGTCTTATGTTTGCAACATGTATCGATATTTTAGCTTGATCCGAATTAAACTCGACGTGAGATCCCTCCAGGCGCGTGATTGGACTTTGAATATTTATAGTGCGCTTGCCAAATCTTTTTGCTACAATTTCACTACATTTGAAAGATTTCGATAATCGCCAAATTCAATAAGGGAGATTTCACAACATTTCATGACTTTGTTCACCACCAAATCTATCTTCAACAATTTCACAACATTTCGAAGAATTCGTTGATCACTATATTCATTTAAAAGAACCTAACAACATTTCAATGATTTCTTTGACAGCCGAATATAAATTACAAAGCAATTTCGCCACATTTAAAGAAATTTGTAGACCGCCAAATCCATCAGAAGGAATTTCACAACATTCTTTAGGAATGCCAAATCCTTGACCTTTTCCGCGGAGCCTAACCTTTTAGAAATTTCACAGCTTTTAACAAGGGTTTCCCTTCTACAGCAAACCCCTCAAACGTTTCTGTGTATTGGAGTTTATTATTCTTCCAAAGCAACGCAGTTTCGAGGTGAAATTCATCATTTAGCGCTTGATTCACTTATAGTTAATTCTTAATAAAAGGTGATTTCTGTCGTATCAAATATCTGACCTCTCCCTCTAATACCGCTCGCCACCTCGCATCCAGTTTTGTTAACTAACTGTACTTCTTCTCTCAGACTTATGCAGTAGTAGAGCATCAGCTCTACAGCATTAGCTAGAACTTCCCCATTCCAGTAAACATCCTCTTTTCGTTTTCTGAGATTCGTCTGCTCTGTTTGGGTGAATGTCGCAGCACATGTATCGAAGAAATCGTAACGCGACCCCAGCGCGTTTGCCCACGGCATCAACAAGAGTTTACGTGGAAGGTACGGGCAACGGACGCTACCGCACTACGGCCAATATAAGTGAAACTACGGTTCGCAGTTGCGTTCAGCCGGTGCTGTCACACGCACTGCTTACATAATAGATTTCATCAGATATCTGTGTCCCTCGATTTCATCTTAGGGGCGAGAACACTCAATGGAATTTACTATGTGGCTCAGTTTCCATCAATGTGGCTGGTTAATAAGGCAGGGAAACATGCTGTCGTTCTCGGAGCCAGATTCCGGTCCGCATTTGTGGCAACGGCTGTTGCATCACGCAACAGGATATTAATTGTGATGGGATCACTTGATCCGGGCACGACTAACCTTTCTTCTAGCACGATGATCATCGTATTGCATGATGCAACTGCTGTAGTCCTCAATCGCAAATCCTACTGGGGTCCCGCACATATTCCATGTTTTTCTGCACACTCCTACTGGTGTCCTGCACACATTTCTCGACGTCCTGTACACTACCGGGGGCGTTGCACACATTCCATGTTGTCCTGCACACTACTACAGGGTCCTTTACTCATTTAATAACGTCCTCCATACTCCTCAGTAGTCTCGCATAGTGTACCGACACTACAGCATCTGTGTAGCTTACTTATCAACGCTGCACATGGTACAAAGACGCGCCTCGCGCTAAACATTTCATCCGCACTGCCATCCTATTCCGATCCGGACTTTAGAGTACATCACCTAGAGAGCACGGTATTTATATGGAGTCTCCAAGACAACAATGACTGATAACGGTATCAAGGTCTGATATCGAAAAACTCCTTCATTTTTATGAACTAATCTCTAGAGGTCCGTTTCTGGGTTTGAACCGCCCTTTAGTGGCCCAGAAGTAAAAATGTGGTGAGTTCTGACAATTATTTTTGGCGTTCCCGTGGCCGATTACCGCTAAGTGCGAAATTTCAGGTCACTTAGTCCACGTTTTCCCAAAAATGAAAGTGGGGGGGCGGTGGCGGAGAAATTTTGCAATTTGAAAGTCGGTTAGGGGTCATATTTTTAGTATGGGGGTCTACCGTTATGAAAACTTGCTAACATACAGCGGTTTCAATTGTATTCAGTTCATTTTCTAACTTTAGTGTGAGTCGATGATCTCTCTGTGCGGGTTGCGCGCGGTAAGTAATCGAAGCCAAATCTAGGTGCGCGCTTCACGCGCACCACAATTGAGCCATATCTATCACAGCATAACGGAAATCGTCAAAAGTCGCGTTTTGCCCTCAAATTTTTATTGCGATGGAGGGTTTGATTAAAGTGGGTCGGAAACTTTGGAAAATCGACAAATAAACCTCAGGTTCGTGCTGGAACATTTTCTCTCTCACTTTTTCAGAACCTCCAACGCTGATATAAATAAGCGCTCAACCAGCAATTGATGCAAGTGGAAAAAATAAAACAACTGTTCGATCTGTCCCAAGATCGAAAAACTGCTTTCATCCTAAATTTGCTGAAGGGATTATTTTGGGCGCTGAACACGGTTATGAGGTCTGTTTCCAAAATTTTGGAAAAATTCTGCTTGTTTCGGAAGGTACATTAGGCACGGAAGACGACCGTCTTGAGCTTATAACTTTTTTGAGTCTTCTTCTTCTTCTGCAGCCTCAAAGTGGTTTTTGTCATAGGTTGAGGAACTGGGCGGCCTTCACAGGATTCGTCCAAAGGTCCATTGTTGTTAAGGAGGTAGGTCTCTTCGGGCACATGAACAAGTGCGCCGTGTCGTGTCCGGGAGCACCACAGTCCGGGCATGCGTCTGGTCGGCTGCTGTCGATCTTGTTGACGTAAGACATGAGCAGAATAGAGTGACCACAGCGCAGCGATGCAAGAGCACATCTGGCTCGTCTGCCGAGTTGAGACTCAGACTCGCAAACCCGAGGCGGCACCGTTCCCAAGATAGGGTTCACAGCCGCCTTTGCTAGATATCCTCGAACAAATTGCGTGTGCTCCTCACGCAGAAGACGAAGCCTTTCCATGTTGGAGTCGGCCCATCTCTGTGCATCAACTTTACGAGGAGCATCGGCGAACGGCGTCCTAATCGACCTCTCTCTTATGGGCTTCATGATTCTCTTTGACGGATGATTCGGCTGCCTCAGAACATTAATATACATCTGCTGTGCCTGGAGTTCACAATGCTCCTTGACCGGCAATATGCAGGCCTACGCGTGAAGATGCTCCACCGGGGAGCTCCTTGCACAACCGGTAGCAATTCTAAGCGCAGCATTCTGTACACGCTGCAGCTTATTCCAGGAGCTGTCAGACACCAGGTGCTGCCACACTGGTGCCGCATATTCCAGAGCCGGCTGAAGTATTGCTCTGTAGGTTCTCAATATAGTCTCTCGGCTGCTTCCCCATGATGTTCCTCCGAGAGCTCTCAAGATATTAAGTCTAGCCTTGACGGCTGTTTGGTTCTGTTCCCCGTTTTTGGGGAACTTCAGGGATGGATCAAGAATAAGGCCAAGCAGCTTGGGGAATTTTGCTGCTGGCAACGAGTCACCATCCCATTTGACATCTGGATGGGCACTGTGTTCCTTGGTGTTCGTTGTGAACACTGAAACAGAGGATTTTGCGGCAGAGACTGTGAGCATCATTTTATCGAGGAAGAGCTTCAACTCGACGAGATAGGCGCTGATCTTGTTAGCGGCTATCTGCAGGTCACGATCCTGGCACATGATGGTGATGTCGTCGGCATACATAACAATCCTTACATCATTGGGAGGCTCGGGAATGTCCTCAAGATACAGGCTGAATAGGGCAGGGGACAACACTCCGCCTTGCAGGAACACCGGCTGCTATTGGAATGCTATCGGATACATGATTCTGGAACAGAACCTTAGCCCGGGGGCCTTTAGTGAACGCTGCAATCCATCGGTTCTGCCATGATGATAGCGCCGACTTGAGCAGTTTCTCGGACAGCAGTCCCAAGTTGACAGAGTCAAACGCTTTGCTCAGGTCGAGGGCGACGGCCACCGTTCTCAGGGGCTTTCTCATGTTGAACCCATCGACCGCAAAGCTCACGATCTCTAATAGAGGCTGTAGTAGTGGAGTGAAGTTTCCTGAACCCATGCTGATGCTGCTGTCGCTCATTTTGATCAGCCAGGTCCGTCACGATCAACTTTTCAGCTAATTTAGCGACGGGCGATAACAGGCTTATTGGTCGAAAGCCCTTTGCCGTGCTTTGGGACTTGCCTGGCTTTGGCAACGGTATCACATTGGCTGTCTTCCAAGCTTGGGGGTAGAGTGCAGGTCCGGAAAGAAGTGTTAATGATATCTGCAAGCATCGGTAGAAGTTCCGTGGGAAGCTTCTTCCAGGATGGCTGGGGAGATACCGTCAGGTCCGATAGCCTTCGAATTCCGCATTTCTTTGATAGCCTTCTCTACTTGCGTGAGAGTAAAGGCCTCAGAAGCGTTCATGAGCGGCAACCGGCTCAGTTCTCTAACCGTGACTCTGTTCTGCACGCCTCGCTTGGCACGTGTGATGAAGAAGTTCTTGCCGAGCGCATAAGCAGCCGCTTTCCCTGATTTGAAGACGTTCTCCTCGAACTCAATAGCGGAGCTCATCGAGGAGCGGACTTGCCGGACATTTTCCTCAACACTTTCCACGTCGTAGTTCCGTCAGCCTTGAAATTCAGCTTTTCAGTGAACTTCTCCCAGCATTCCTTTTTGTTCTTATCCAGATCCTGCTTGATCTCGTTATACAGCACAGCTATGTCCGGGTCTAGATGGTCTGCGGCTCTCTTCTCATCTCTGGTTCGTATCTTCTGCAGTATTTCCCTGCTGACATTTGGAAAAAGGTCTTGACACGACCCTCAGGAATTGCAGCTTTCATGGCCTTGCGGATGGCACTTGTTAGATGGCGCTCTTTCTGATGAACATCCTCACCATTCCATGGGTAGTCGACCGCATGGCGAAGTGCAACATCTCTGAACAGGGTCCAGTCTGCTAGGCCTAAATTAAGATAAGTACGATTACGAAAAGAGGAAACCAGAGTAAAGGGGCAAAGAGAGTCAGAGAGATCCAATATAGAACCAAAGACGGGAATGTGATCACTGGAGAGAGAGTTGTGGATGTGGACCACGTGCACAAGCATTAGAGAGATTGGATGACACAAGGAGAGATGTCTGGGGCTAGAAGGTCGGCCGTTGGCAGGGGAGACGGAGTGGGCTGGTCAGTCATCGTGAGGATAACCAGGTCACACTCCTCAGCCCATTCTTCGACATCTTCCCCTCTGGCGTCAGAATCAAGAGCCGAACAGAACGTGTGAGCATTGGGAAGTCACCCGCAAAGACAGCTGAAGGGGAGAGTGAGCAGTCGTACAACTGCTTAAGGAGGGAATAGGATTATAAGAGGGGACAAGATGATATAGGAGGAATATATATGTTAGAAAATAGAGATAAAAGGGGCTTTGAGGGGAGGTGGACAGGAATGTAACCTCGAGAGTACCGTCCTTAGGAGTATTAGGGATAATATGATGAGAAGGTAAGGCAGATTGAACGAAAGTAGACACTCCCCGCCCCAAGAGCTGTCCTTTGGCATGTGATAGGCGGTGTAGCCCGGGAATGTTAGGTTGGGGATAGAGTGTGGTAGATGGAGAGAGCTTGGTTTCTTGAACCATGATAACATCCGGAGTGATGATGAACGATGCGAATAAGAGAGAGTTCAGATAACTTGTTGCGAAGGCCGTTGAGATTAATGTGAGACAATGGAGAGGGGCGGTTTGGTAATTGAGGGAATCCAGAGTTGTTGGGGGAGCCAGAGCATAGAGACACAACAGAAAGGGATGAGTCACTTGATGCCTCCACAGAACTGAGGGCCCGAACAGGAGCAAGTGCACCCACCTTTGGCATCCGAAGCACTGGACACTTGTTTTATGCCAGGTAACATCACTCGCCACTGCAGGTGGCACATGGATACTTCCGTGCTGGACCTGGATTCCTCTCGACGCCGGCCCTTTGTAATAAAATCCTCCAGGAGAGCTGCGGCCGACCAGCACCTCTCCGCATGACAAAAACCACTCTTCTCCGAGAGGGGTTGACGTCGGTTTTGCACGGAGAGCGATCTTCTTTCCTCCACACTGCCACGGCACGAACGTACGACATCTCGGCGGCCTTTTTGAGTCAGCAGCTCAGGGCGGAATACTAAAAGCAATTTCACTATGGATGTCTAAGAGATACCTGAAAATGCAGACGTTCGTTTTCGTAGCTGCGTTTCACCCTCTGAACACGTCCTTGTACGTACAAAACTGGACGAAAACCGATCCACATACGCTTGAAGTAAGGGCTACGTCTGCACCCTTGGAATAGGGGTCAACCATGCTAGTAGACTGATAAGTTCTATTCGCTTTTCTTGGAATAAGCGTCCCAAAGATTGAAAATCAAGATGGGCATTCATACACGAAGGGCGGCTGCAGGCTGTCGATCTAAAACGCATTCACATATCATATATACCAAGCATGACCTTCTTAAGTAACAAATTTTACACTCTTTTTAAACAGAAGCAGGAATTCTACCAATCAATTTTGCTAACTTAACATTCACCGTTATCCAAGTCCATCAGTCTTTTCATCCACACTGCTTCCTTCCTTTGCTGGTCGACGTCCTTCACGCGCGCGTCATCTCCTAAGAAAACCACAACAAAGTTGAGTTGTCTGTATTTTTGGAGGGAACAAGGCCATATGGTTCCGAGTGTGCCATTATTGTCTGCTGCATACTACTGTATCACTATTGTGGGCTGATTGATGGATTAGCAACTTTCTGTACCCACAGGTGTCAATAGCACGTGTTAAAAGGTACACCATTATTGGAAGCAATAATGGTGTACTAACCTAGCATCTTTATGTGTCCATGATCGCTAATAAACACACGACTTTAGTAAGGACACTACAAAATGGTTTATGCCAAATAATTGCGGTTTTCAGAACCAGACATTTTACACCCTTGTTTGAGTCCATTTTGGTAAAGGAGTGTGATACGGCATTTGGAAGCTCATTTCTTCTTCTATCATGACGCTTCTTTTCACTGCTCCCGTAAAACTTGTTCAGTTCAAGAATATTGCACTTAAACTCTCAAGAGTATGGTCACAGTACTGAATAGCTTCAGTCTTTGCACAAAGAAGAATTATAAAAACAAGAATTTTTAGGGAAATGCAGAAGTTGTCCTTTTGAAAAAAAAAAAAAAAACAAAACCCGTGAGCCTGTTATGTGATTTGGAGCTCAAAAATGCCAAATGTTCCTTCATCAACGACATGCGGTGCGTTTGGTAACCATAAGATCCACCACCTAAAAACAGTGTTTCCAAACCACATTGCGGCCTGAGGGAAGTCAAATTAGAGGCAGGAACCTCCGAGATTTAGACCCCGTTCCACGGTTTATTGCCGTCGCGCGCCTGGCGCGCCACCAGGCCTGTGATAGATCAATTGATAATATCGATCACCCTACCATCAACGACGAAATTTCGCGATTGCGACAGTGAACGACGTCAGCCAGCCTTTATTTATTCTATAAGGCCGGGATCATATTTCCACGCAACCAGCGAAAGTGCAGATCCAGACATATCGATTTCCGGTCGATAATGGATGGTTTGTGTCGTCGTCGCTCTTCGACGGAAGTAGGATCCCGGCTAAACGTGTCGGACAGAAAGTCGTCCGGCAGACTATGAAACGGGGCCGAATCCATCAACGAGTCCTGTTGGGGAGGGGTAAAGGCGTCGGCACGTTTGATGATTACCCTGCAAACGCGAGAGACCGCTAGCCGAGCCTGCCCTATCCTACCCAACTAATAGGCTGGGGCAGCTGAGACACTGGTTTCAGATGAAGTTCTGAAACATTCTGCAAAGTTAATGTAATACGAATATCTAAAAAGCAAGAGAGGATTGAGAAAAATCTGAAAAGTTCAGCTGTGAGAAAATTATGGAATTTCTGAAGATCTGCGAGCTTGCCAAACAAGCTGTCAAAATGAAGATTTTGCAGAAGAAAAACACCCAGTAAGAGTAAAGCCATAAACTTCCTGATACAGGAGTTTTCCAGGTACCACATGGATGGACAGAGCGTGATTCCGAAAATCCACTAAGGAGCTTAGAGTAAGTCTTTATGTTTGACAATGTGACAGCGCCATGAAACTTACATTGTTTGCGTTGAAAAGACACGCATGTATCCAACGCGATTCTTGAAACGTCCAGGAGCCCATTTCGACTCATCTTCAATCGCCCTCATGAAACGGTTGCGGTGGTACTCATCATTATTTCCGCATAGCAGCTAAAGAAGTGCTTGGTTGATCACTAACAATAAGACTACATAATTATAGCCTTTAATCCTTACTTGAGACAGGGCGTGGTTGGACAGGGAGACAGTCGGGTAAAGCACTACCAGCCTCTTGAAAATACTCTAGAGGATAAGTAGCTAATGTTATGATCCGACTAATTCTTGGTCATAAAATGCCGGCAAAACGATAGGGTGCCACGATGCGTTAAACGGGCTCTCGTTGTTTTTACCTTTATCAACTAGTTTCCGAAAACATACCCTTTTAATTCAACAAAATTCACTCCTACCGAAACTTTCTTCCTGGCGAAGATCATGGAAACTTTCCAATAGCAATGGAAGGAAGATTTGGGAGCAGTTGCCCAGAAATGCATCGAGTGTCAATCAAGTTCGAGCCGATCTGAGCCTTTCCTAGGCCAAACGAACCGTCTAGCATCGGAAATCCAAGGAGGGTGGCGTAAATTCGGACGAAGATGGAAAACACCGCCTAACTTCTCCCTTAGTGTAGGGGGTGGAGCGAGAACAACAAAAAAATACAGGATAATTTTTTCAAGAGTTGCAAATTTGCTTGAAAAGTCTTAGTCTCGAAATTGTTGACAATTCAGATTTTCCACTTTTTTTCATGATTTTTTTGTAACAAGGAGGACGTAGCTCCCAGGGGCTCCAGGGCAGTGGTCTGCTTGACTCTGAATCTAGATCCTAATTCTCGCGATACTCCATTCCGTCCCCATTTTCCTCTGTTCTAATTGAACACGAACGCTCCATGGGTACAGTAACGCACGAGGACTCCTTCAGAAGTTACCGGCAATGTTTTCTTTGCCTTTATCATCCCCCGAAGCCATTTATTCGGACACAGACACGCTCAGATGGGCTCAAACCTGATTGAAAATCGACGTATTTCTGGACGACTACCCCCAAACCGGCCTTCCACATCTTCGGAAATGTTTCCACGATTGGCCCCATGGGGAACGTCACCGTTGGAGTCGTTTTCGTTCAGGTAGGTGGGAACAGCGCAAAAGGTTCTCCCGATTTGTTTCTCGATCTGAGATATCAAGCCTGCTCAGCTCGACATCAGGGCTCGATTCTAAGCTAATTCCGGCCAAAGAAAACCTGTAACTACGAGTCATACTATAAAAAAGATCACTCGTCAATTCCGACTCGAACTCGCAGGTTGGCTGGAAAGAGAAGTATTTCTAGTCGTCATTTATCTATGGTAGCCGTATAAGATTAAATCGGCGGAAATGCTGAAAATTGTAATAAACAAAGTTCTTCAACAGTTCGATTCCAAAAGAAGTGAATATGAATTTTTCAAAACCCCGAACTCGCTGGAGCTATGAGGTGCCAAAAGCGCAGCATCCCAAATGAAAATATTGACCACCAAATTATTTGGAATCTCGAAAAGGTTTGAGAGATCGGACCCCACTTGGAGGATGAGTCGCACAAAGTGGGGAATATGGTTTAAATTCAGTGTTCACGATGAATATCGCACTCGAGTTCGACCCAAAATAAGATTGTTTGGACGTGAGGTAACTAATAAAGGAGAAACAGCGAAGAAAAACGTTCAGAATATGGTAAAATAACGGTTTCTAATGCTCAGGGCGTGGACGAGAATCATGAGTCCTGCTGATTTCTGCAAGCGCGCGCTAATCGATTTCTGGCCGGCTTTCGCTGCTTTCTTTGAAACCATCTCTCCAGCATCTGCCAACAGCGTTTCACACTGAAACCTTGAGAACAAGATTTATCGTGGACACTGCCTTCAAGGATTGGCTGAATCACAATATCCTGCACAGTT
This sequence comes from Aplectana chamaeleonis, assembly GCA_029168955.1. Classification (NCBI taxonomy): domain Eukaryota; kingdom Metazoa; phylum Nematoda; class Chromadorea; order Rhabditida; family Cosmocercidae; genus Aplectana; species Aplectana chamaeleonis. The sequence goes on from JAPDOI010001426.1 coordinate 164,819, forward strand.
TGCCGGGGCAGTAATGGGTTAAAGTAACCAATATTGGAAACCTATAAATAAGAAACCACTAGCCTGCCGCCTTAGAGCGAAGCTGAGTTCCGAAAGACACACGAGCTGATTCTTTGTATCTGCACTGGTCACCCTGAAACTTTCGCTTGACATGCAACGACAGGATATTGGGGATATGAGAGTTATCTCACTGGCGCTGCTCATCAAGGTCGATGGCATCGAATGGTTGAACGATCGGCCAAAACATGCCGTCTGTTTTCCCAAAAGGATATCTCGTGCGCTTGGGATTTGCCGAACCCCACTTTGGAATCACATGCCTTCCTTAAACAGAAAAGATTGAATCATCCTATTGAAAATTCCAGGTCAAATCATGGAATGCAACTAACGTATAAGCTCGATCTCCTCTGGTTGCAGTTCATTCTGTTTGTTCCACATTAGCTGCAGTTCAGCCTGTAACTTCATCAAATACAGTTGATTCATAAGAATGCGACACTGGCATCAGTAGAAGCACCCACTGTAGAGATCTTCAATGGGCTCATACAAGATCCGACGACGATTCCTTCGAAACTGAAGGCGTCGACGAGTGAATGAAGATGAGTTCTCTATGATGCATCTGACGGGCGAAATTTTCCCAAAGGTTTCCGACCCGGAAACCTAAGGCGATTGTGTCAAAATACAGACCCACATAAAAACAATGAAAATGGGTGTCACTCACTATCATTTTGACCCTTTCCTTCTCTTTCTCTACTGATATCAGCCGCGACTTGCGTACCTTTGAGTACTAGTTCGGCTCTTAAAAGACTTTGATTAGCTAGGTTAGTTGCAATGACACTGACATATAGAATCTCTAATGAAGTCGCGCACACATGAGAGGTAGTATAACTATGCTAAAATGAGGAAATTATATACGTGAAGGACCACGGGTGATACCACGTTGATAGTATAAAGCCCTCAATGTACTCACTAGGTTTTTCTGAGCAATAGCTACAACTTTCACTTTATTATACGCCCTTGCATACGTGCAGAAACATAGAAAAGACAGTTAGAGGCACAGTACACCCTCAGGTATGAATTTTGTGATTTTTATTTGATTGTGTAGTAGACCCCTGCTAGATAACACGAGCCAAGTGCGAGATCTCAATACCTCCAATTAAGCGAGATATAGACGACCACCACGGGCCCTACTCTCTTCGCTCACCACCACGGGCTACACCCCCTATCAGACTTTCGAATTCGATAGCGGCTTGACCGATGAATGAATTCCAACGAGTCCTCATTCTTCAGCCCATTGCCAGACTGTCTCCTGACCCTAGCTCGCACACGAGTAACGATTGCAAAATGAAGAGAAATACAGGCGTGAGACTACTCGTCCCGAAAAAAGTAAGCCGGGTGGGGAGACCACATTGCGCGATAAAGTAGATCACAAGTGAACTTTCTTAGTCTCGCCGACGACTTTTCAGTTTTTCTTTTGATATTTTGTAACCGACTGGACTGTATACTGGCCGAAGAATTTCCAACAATGAAAGAAAAGTCGTCGGCGGGCTAGGAAAAGTCACTTACGATCCGCTTCAACCGCGCCGCGCGGTCATCCGCGCGGCTTACTTCTTCCAAGATAGGCTGTATGCAGAAAATAAACTCTGGTACCGCCGTAGTGACCTGTTGATTTCGATTATCACCAGCAGCGGAGCGGTGGGCCTCGGTGAAATATAAGTAGTGATAAGGAGGTTCAGACGAAAAAGCCACCGCTCCGCGCTGTGATAATCGAAATCAACAGGTCACTACGGCGGTACCAGGGTTTATCATTCACGAAATCGGGTGATATATTCCATCAGCTCCTCTCATTTTGTACTTTATCAGTTTTGATCAATACTTATAGGATATCTGACAGCAAATTGTGCCAGATGACTTATGGACGGCCAGCCTCATTTGCCGGAATTTGAGACAGTCGATCTCATCTATCGTCGCAAATAAGCGTTGATGACCCATCAAACTCTCCCTACGCTCTTAGACGGGCCAAATCAACTAATCAAAGTTGAAAAACAGTAAGTGGTTTCAACAGGTACGATGCCTTCAACTGTGTCCATATCGGAGAAGCCATGCCTAAAGTCCCTCCCATTTTCGTTCTTCAAAAAAGTGGCCATTTCTTGATCTTCGAGAAATTGCAAATCAACGTCAGGGCAGCGTCCATTAAGGCTATAGAAGGCGAAACTCTCACACATTCTACGCGGAACGGCCGTTAGAGACAGTGAGAGAGCGCATGACAGACGGAGAGGACCAGAATCGCCCGCGCCACTCGCCCATGATGTGAGAATTAGATTTTAAAGAGGATACGTTGCGAAAGTGCGCGATTATGCAAAATCCGATGCCTCATCGAGGGCACATGATTTGCTTTAGGCCATCTCCCTTCGCGTACGGCTCGCTGCTCGCGCGCCATTACGCCATCCTCGCTCGCTCACGCTTAAATTCGGAAGAGAAGCAGCCACTTTCAAGCCTTTTGCTGAATCCACCGAGCATTGGAAGTCAAACCTAACTCCAAACCAATGCCCTCGTGTCTAATAGGCCAGCCAAGCTGATCCCCAAACCGCGAGAAATGAGCAGCAAAACGAGTCGATTCGATGAATGATCACCAGGCTCAAACGTTTTCAATCAAATCAACACAATGGAGATTGCGTTTACTGGTGTCTTTCAGCAAGTGCCGAGCACACATCAGTGCTGAGGAGCGCTGAAGAGCGAGAGCAGCGCGTTCTCTTGATAAACACAAGTCCAGACCAAAAAAATCAGGCGACAGACGCTCCTGACGAGAAATTGCGCGTGCGTCGCGGTGGACGGCTAGTGTCTGGTGGCGACGTGAAGATCATTACATCTCACGTTTCCACTCATCTCTAGCAACCACCAGAGGATCTCATGGAGAAAATGCAAAGCCGGTGTCTTCATCAGTTCAGTGACGCAACATTTGAAGAGTTGCCAAATGTTCAGTTCTCTGAAATTTAAGATGGATCTAGAGGTGACGAACAGATGACGATTGAATACAAAACAGAGCAAAGCTTTGCAAGGGTATCAAATAGTGATTTCGAAGCATCCATATACCAACGATTCTAACGAAGTATAGGAACAGTTGAATGATTATTGTTGAAAGGCAAAAGGTCACGCACCTTGCTACACTAAGGACAACCTAGTAGGATCGTTTGCAGTCGCGGATACAGCATACGAGCACGGACGAAAGCTTTAAATACAAGAAATTACTCTGCCAGAATCGAACACATTTGAACCGGAAGATAATGAGTTTCCTCACCTTTCGCGTCAACCCGGCTCACCTGGTAGCAGCCTCCATTTGACTCTGTAAAAAACAATTCAATTTTGACTACATATGGACATAATATGTGGGGCTCTTAGGACAGTTCCAACCAACCAGAGGCCTCTTCAGCTTGAAGGGTGCGGAGAGTGCATGAAAACGCGATCTGAAACAGTTCCGTTTCGTATTGAATCGCTAATGTGTACTAGAAAAGCAGTCCGGCTGAGAACAGAACTAACCATTCAAAGAGGAGAATGTCGAACGAAAAACATTGGTCGTGGCTGGGAATTCAGGTCTGACCTTTAACTTGCGATCTTCGGCACATTCCTTTCTTAACTGCTGGAAGAGTTACAATATCGTTGCATGAAAAGACAATCTCTTACGAAAACAAATACAGCACTTGAAAGAATGGATTAGCATCTGAACCAACAAGTAGCACTTAGTAGAGCACTGAATGAGGTATAACTCTGTGTCTGGGTATTCTACAATTTTTCACCCGCATTCTACTATTTGGCTAACAGGTACATAACTAAGCAGGTTCTGATTATGTCACAATAGCCGGAGAGCCTTTTTCTTTCCGAACAGCGGCGCGGCGAGAATAACAACACCCCCAAGAGGAGCCTCCCTCCAAAATCCGTCTACATACGTAGATAAGATGCAGAAGTGTGCGGCCCCTAGGTTCGTAGTGGCGAGAACTCCATGCGCCAAAGAGACTTCCAGAATTCATCGATATCCACTCTTTCGGAGCTGAATTCACTCGGTTACTTCGCGAGTATGTGCGCAGCCAAGGGGACGAATATTCTCGCCGCGAAAAGGCGCGGCAGCATGGTATGCAGCCATATCGATCACGCGGCGCCGCCTGATCGATACCCCTCCATTGCATGCTGCCGCGCCTTTCAGCGGTTGGACTCTAATCGGCCCCTTAGACTGGGTCAGGGCAGAATTTGGCAGCGGCCTCCGACGGCGGCTGCCGCGCATGGCTGAAACGGCGCCGCTGCTGCAGCCTCAAGCGGAGCGGCTAAGTGTCGCGGCGACAGCAGACGGTCGAAGCCCGCTTTCCATGATTAAAATGAATCACCTTATATGTGTATGAGGTGAATGTCTGTTTGGTTATCTGTGTCTGTACATCGAGGTCACTTCTAGTCACGTGAAATTTTGAGCTCAGTGAAACTTGATTTTTTAAAAAGTGTTTTAAAGAGTTCGGACACCTATTCAAACGCTAACTTTTTTTTTCTTAAGTTTGAATCCTAGAATTCCCCCACGTAACATTAAAACCACGCCCTTCTATATTTCCATTTGTAAAACTTATTCCGATCTTCCATGAACAACTAATTTTCGAGAAGGTAGAGTTGCAACGATAAAGTAATAGTGAGTACAAGACATGGACATTAGACGCTAGTTTTCTGGAAATGAATTAATAATTCGATAACCATGTTCTTCTTAGAATACGCCGACTGAATGATTAATTCGGATGACCACTTTTGCAAGAAAAAAAACTCGGTTATTGAGTTTTTTTAACAAAGCTTTTTTATCATTAAATCACAGAATGAAGACGTATTTGAATGAGACATTTTTTCATACTTCCGAATTGATGAACTTCGTCAAAATTATTTCGAATGAATGGGAAATTAAGAAATCCAGAGTGAATCAAATATATGTACGAGACACCAATTAATGCTGAATTCCGAAACAATCGATCACTCGATAGAACAAATAATTTATTCCCCAGAGTGAACCGAGGACCCGAGGAAATTAAAAATCCTAATTCATGGACGAATCGAATTGAGAATAAATTGAATTTGAGGTTCTTGAATAAATCGAATATTCCAATAGATCAAATATTCTTCGATTAACTTTTCGATTCGGTCATAAGTCTACCGTCAAGGCTGCGATGACTAAGCCGGGAGGCGTTGAGTTGAAGCGGGCGCAGCGCGGCCGCGCGTATCAGATTGCCCCGCCACTGATGTTTTCGCCAGCCTACTGCCCATATTCCTGTAAAATTAAGGATGAAGAAGTCGAAATATGCTAGGAATGTGGACAGCATGCCAGCAAACTCACCTGTTGCGGGGGAAATCTAATACAAGCCGCGCTGCACGGCCGCCGGCGCCCGCTTCAACTCAGCACCGCTCGGCTTAGTCATCGCAGCCTTGACGGAACCTAAAACGTAAGGCAAAATTACTCTAAAAAATAATACAAGAACATTGAAGGGTGCGCATCGATCACGGAATATATTTTCAGGGGAGGATCCTCAAGTTTTGAAGTGGCTGAGATCGCGAACTGTTCCTTGTTAAAAACTTATATATTGCTTTCTCATGTGAAACTGTAAACAGGACTCAAACCGAAGTGAAATTAAATCTCGCTCTAACGTTGCCAATCTGGGGCCGGATTCATCAACGATAAAACCGCGGTTTTAGGGTAAAATTAACTCCACGGGGTGAAACTTCGCTATTCATCAAGAATTAAACCCAATTTTTTTGGGTATATATGAGAGCATCCGTTACCCGGCTAAAGGAGTCGGGTATCCGATACTATTCTCTCAGCAGAGGAGCTAAATCAGTAGTTTACTATTAGCGAATTGTCAGAACTGATAAGGCATTGCAAGTTGAGCCATTTGCATTTAACCTACTTCGATACATACATATTACCGCTGCTTTTATACTTTGCCGTATGTTTAGCCTTCTCCTTGGCTCCATTTCGTATCTTTTTCGTATTAGAAACCATAACGAGCCCAAATTTTTCAATGCAATGGCTTTTTAAATGATTTTTTTGAAAGACTTTGATTTCTAAATTCTCCACAAATTGTGCGTCAAGTGCCTTTGTGTCACAATTTTTAGCCTTTATCGCATATGACTGCTTCATATAAACTTTCTCGTAGGATTTCCTTTTTTCTAGTTTCAACAAAATGCTGTCATACCGTACCGGTCTTTTTATTCCAAGATTTTTTTTACTCGGCAGATTCTAGAGATGTATGTACTACAAACTAACAGATTAGATCGTTCGTACTAGATACTCTACACAAAGCCTGAAAATTTTGGCTTCGACAATTTCGATATGCATTTGCTACTCTTTGATGTTCAAAATTTCTTTTACATTGAATAAGTAGTTGAAATACTCATTTTTCGTAACTTGAAAGCAGATGAATTTTTTCAAGATTCAGTTTTTATGGTCCATTCAAATGAGCTGTTTATTAATTTCAAATGAATGTTTGATGGCTGGTGGTCGTAATGCGTCCAAACCGCTAAAAGGGCGGAGAGGAGCGAAGTTCCGTGATCTAAGGATACACCGGCTACCGCCAGTAACAGCCCTTCGTTTACCCGCACGCCATCTTCACAGTTTGTATACATTACGACATATAGTTCGGGTAACCAGAAAAGGGATTGCTGCTGACACCTCAGCAGACTGCGCAGCGTGGTGTGCGCCCACGAGAAATGTGGTGATCGATCGACGTACGCAACAGGCGCGTGACCTGCTATGTGGTCCGCAGCTATCCCTTTCGCAGATACACTTACGATATTTGACTAATTAAAACGTGAGAAAATTTTTTCCGCTCCACAGCGTCAAAAAACAGAGAGTCTTCCAATTAGAACAAAGTTTAATTGACTTATCAAAAGGACCGATATAAAAATCGAATAAACCTTTTATCAAAAAAAACCAAATTCAAGAACCAACCCAACGTACGAAAAAATCGAGACACTTTTGAGTTTTATTTTTCGAGATTCGAATCGTTTCATTGCAGAATGTTACTATTTTAACATATGTCAAATGTGCTGTTCTAAATTTCATTTTCCTAGCAGTTAGATATTTGAAACAAATATTTCAGAAGCATCAGTACAATAAGAGAATGAGTTGTAAATATGGAAACGGACTATAGTTGTACAATTTTGAAAAAAAATATGTGTCGAACGAACGAAAATCGAAGAAAATTTCGAACGAACAAAAAATGAAAAAATTTATTTATTTAGAAAGAATTTCGAACGAGCAAAAAATGAAAAAAAATCGTTTGAAAGAATTTCCAACGAACGAATTTCGAAAAAATTCGGAAAAAATCGATTTTAAACGAATGAAAAATGGAGAAAAATTTCACTCGAAATTTTTTCGAACAAACGAAATTTGAAAACATTTTGTTCGACGAATTTTCGAACGAACGAAAGCAAACGAAAAAATTTCGAAAAATCTTTCAAAAAATTTGCGTAAATTTCGTTCGTGTACGGACATGAACGGACAATAAAACATGAAGCTCTGATAATGAAAATATTACAATAGCCTAACTCTGCCGAAAACGATGTTGAAATGATGGAAATTTTAATTCGATGGAGAATAATGTTGCTGAAACATGCATCAATCCGTTCGAAAATAGTTATTCTTTCGTACTTTGCAAAATCTAGGCCACATGGGCAAGTTCGCCAAACAAAAAATTTTGAAACTGATGAGGACGTGCAGTTATCGATCCAGAATTTTACGTCACATCAGTGGTTGCGGCTGCTTAAACGGTTCTTTATTAGACGGCGGGGTATTCGATACTCGCGGGGTGAAATGCTGATAAATCGCATTTGGGGTTTATTTTAGGGTATGGGGTGGATCTAATTAAACTCCGGGTTTAAATTACCCTAAAATTTTTTGATGAATACGGCCCCTGAATATTTGTATCAGCCAATTCGATATTTAGATGTCAGGTGCATAGCCCTGTACGTAGTACGCAAAAGCGCGTCGCCGCTCCAGTTTGCCGCCACCCGTTCATAGCATTTGGAGATCGGCTGCGGCGCGAAATCTTAAGCAGCGCGGCACGCCGCTCCTCCCTCCGCCGCGCCTTTCAGCGGCGGGACTCTATTTGACCCCTAAGGGGTCGTTTATACTCCCGCCGCCGAGCGGTGCGACACAGTGCATTTCTGTAATATTGATCATGCGGCGCGGCACGATCGATATTGTAGGATTGCACTCCGCCGCGCCCTTCGGTGGCAAAAGTACAAACGACGCCTATGGGGGGAAATAGAGAGAACGCGCGGAGTCGAGAAAGAGAGCAGCGAAAGCGCGCGATGTAACGGATTTCGCTCCGAAATAGAGCGTAAACTATAATTATAAATATTACACAAGCGTGCACACCCACGCCGCTTTGCGAAGTACTTTTTGGCTCCATCGACCACATCGGGTTGTAGACAAAGTATACTTCAAAGGAGGAGTTGCTCAGTATTTTACAGTTCGAACTACACTCGGACCCACCTCGTTGAATAGAATAGTCCAATGCTTTGAGGCGCCTGCGCTTACAAACCCGCTCACATCCCTGATGATAGATGGATGCATAGATCGAAGACCTGATACGGGGAGTGAGAAGTACTACCTTTATCGGAGCGACGTTTGGGCCCGCACTTGCCGAAAACCGTTGTTGCAACACCTACAAAATGATAATTGTGCTCAGACCACTTAGACAGTAACACCAGTCGGACTGACTCCGCTGAAAGACCTCTTCGAGCCGATCGTGGGAGAAATGGCGGGCGAATGGCGGTCAGCAGAAGGCGCGCCGGCGGTCGGACCAACGACAGCCATTGAAGTTTCGATCAGATCGCGGGCAGAACTAGAAACGGCGGTCGGATAAAACACTGTTCATGTTTGACACGTCTGCTAACCCGCGATGTATATGATGCATGGCTTATCGCCTTTCAAGCGAGTCGATGGATAAGCTTCCCAAGTTTGAGAGACCATTGTGCTCTCTCATAATGCGCTAGCCATGGTCCACTCTGGTACAAAGAAACGGAGACGAATGAGCGTTAGTGCTTTATTGCCATGCGCCTGCGATCCGAGTGGTGTTTCTATCTGAGCACGTGATCCTGGCACAATTAACCTTTGTTCGAGCCCGATGGTGGCGTCGGAACTGGTCCGCGCCGTCATTTTCACACCCAGCAAACATCGCACTAACTCGGGCTTTCCTTCCCTTCCGAAATTGGTAGAGTTAAGGGCCCTAAGAAGTATCTTTCTCACAAAGTCATATTTCCAACTTGAGGCTAACCCTAAAGCTCAGAAGATAGCGGTCTCGAACGAGTTCCGACGTAATCGAGCCCAATTGTAATCGTACAGCGTGCTGCAACAGAGGCTGTCTGCAACTGCGAGACGTAATTTCGTTTCGAAAAAAAAGGAGTTCCTGAAGGATCATAACCTTCGCGCGTAGCTTTCATTCCAGAGTCATCGCCTGCGACCACCTACCACTATGCGTTCATTTCTCATTATGGGACGGAAGACGGAGTTTTTTTCTATTCAAGACGCAGAGCTACTGCTCCGCGTAAAAATTTCAAGAGACAAGGTTCGGTTATGGGTTGATGTTCGTTTAAAATAATTTCCTTCCAATAAAATAGCGTTTTCGAACAAATTGCTCAGACGCATGCCTTCTATTTATGTGCTGTGATCTAAAAATAAACTTTCTCTAGATTTTTAAAAATTAAAAATGTGTTTTATTGGCAAACAAGTCTTTTCTGCCGCTATAGTAGACCCATTTTAGATTCTCGCAACAAAGTTGAGGTGGAAGAGAATTTTTCGCGGTCTCTGTTTAGGTACAGACGGCACGGACGGTATGACGTCACTTAGCCTTTTTCTATACAATGACATCCTTTTTTAACCCAACTTCCTCGAAAGAAAATCGACTTGTTTTTTTTTTCGAGATATTTGGCGACCTATTATTAGTTGAGACGTCAAAAATTAGCTTGTCGGCCACCGATCCTGCATTTCTGAAGCTCCGACCACCTCTCACCCCAATATGATCGTCGCAGTTAGGGCTAGACCCTTTTCCAAACGCTGCAACTTAGTTGTCGGAATTAGATTTTCCAGGGAACTGCAAAAGGAACATTCTCAGAGCTGCGCGAAAGGAAAAGAGGAGGGCATCAGAAGGTATTTAGGATACTAGGAAAAATTTTCCTGATTCTGGTCAAAACTTCTATTTGAGGATATTTAGGGCGCTGGACACGAATCGTTCGTCGCTATTGTAAAGGTTACTGTGGGCGGGTGCGCAACTTTAGGATAAAATCAATTAGTGGGACTGTAATTAGTGATGGTTCGCACCTCGACTCAGATTACCAGGAGGTATAATTATCTGCCTCGACTCAGAATCTCTCGCCAACTCCTCACGGCGACTAGATCGCCGCAACGCGACGATGAGGTGTGCCTTCCTATTCCTCGTCGAGGAGGGTGAGTGGATGCATTGGCATCGTTCTGAATGGGACACTCCTAATGACTCTGCCATAGGCAAAGATAGAGACATGGTAGTCTCATTGATTGGTCTTAGAGGAAGGTAACGAATACCGAATGGATAAGGATAAAAAAACAAAACCAGAAGTTATCTCTAGTAATGAAAAACAAACGGTGTTCAATTAATTTAAAGGCAGTGTTCACGATAATCTTCAATTTTGAGATTAATCGCTAATTTGATTGTTTGGCCCCCGAGTAGAACAGAAATGACGAAGAAACCGAGAGAAACGCTGCAGAATGGCACGAAATCCTTTCCTCTCACCCCGCTTCTTTACTCTCAGTGGAACTGTTTGTTGTGGCAATGAAATCTTTTGTGGACCCGTCTTTTGCGGTTCTCTATTTTGTGTTGCTGCGTTCTTCCGTTCGGACCCTAACTAATACTGTTTCGCCCAAAATTTTATTCCATTTTTAGTCCCATTTTTTTTACCGGTGACAACATGTTCATCCAAACGGACAACTAGTCCAGGCTAGAGATTAATGCCATTGAAATAAGGCGTTTAAAGGCAGTGTCCACGATAAATTTCGTCTTCGGTTTTTGGCCGGAAATCGAAACTTCAGGGTCTCATTGGAGCACTGGGGTCGAAAGAACGAACGAAAACGACATTTGGTAGCTAACGCATTGTTTTGAGTAGAAAACTCGGGAACGAAAATTATCGTGAACACTGCCTTCAAATGAATGTGGATGCGTGGAACTTGAAAATTGAATTACTTGATGGAATCTGAGGAATTCAAATAAAGTAATCGTAGAAATGTAATATAATAATGACATTGAACAAGTCCTGAAACAATCATCGAAATAAAATGAAATAATCAATAATCATTATCGAAATGCAGCGAAAGTTTCGATACATGGGAATTTGAATAAAATAATCATCGGAATAAAATCTCATAATATTCATCAGAAAAATAATGATGTAATCATCGGAATGAAAACTTTTTTTTTTGAAAATAAAAGGATGAAGGATAAAGTCCTCGGCGTATATCAATCCTCTGGGTCCTATTTAAAATTGGTTTAAAAATTTTGACAGGTGCCCAGAGTAGGAAATTTTTAAACGGATAAGCATTTGCATAAAAAAGTCAATGAAATAATTGTTATATAAGCGAAAAAAATGTTTACCTTTGTGGGTACAAGCAGGTGAGTATGTGCTAATCGTAGACCGTTTCATCAACGTGTAATGAAGGACTAGACGTTGCTCTCGGAACGAGATTGTGGAGTACTGCAAGAAGATGTCGCGTTTGCAAACAAACTCAGCTGTGTTCTTTAGTACTTCTTTTAGGTATACTTTTGGTCAAACACTTTATGTAAACAATAATTTTCATGATGTTATATATCAATCCAGTGGATCTTACATAATTGTTTTTGTGTTCAAATATTCAGGAAAAAATGTGCTGCTCAATGTGCTAAACGCTTCTCAGGGTAAACTACTGTCGAGAATCGGACGAGTTGTCCTTAATCCCAGTAGTGGGCGTGCAGATACGGACAACTTTCGCAGGACACCTTACGCAGGCTCTAGAGAATTCAGGACAACTTTTCGCCCAATTCTCGACAATGCCCGTCAACTTCTCGACCAATTCCCAACAACTCCTTGCCCGACTCTCGTCAGTTAACGCACTTTTTATCACATGCACAGCTGTATGCACTTACCCAAAAATTGGAGCTCCTCCTCAACCAATGATTACAACGGTCGGCGAGGCCTAGGAAGATAGTTTCACACCTCTCTGTTATCCGAATTCCCAACTTGGCTCGTCTCATCGACGTTTGGCAGAGGCAAACTGTGCATCGTATATGCTGTGGGTCTACAAAAACGTTCAACATGGGCAGCTATTGGCCTTGCCCAGCACCAGTGCGCTATCAGTGTAGTGGTCTTCAGAATTACTCAAACATACGACGGTGAAAGTTTGAGTAGAGAGTAAATCGACCACGCTGGACTCAAATATTCTACTCTCGTGGCTCCTAGTTTTCAAGATTGTCGACTTCCGGCTGGACCACAACTGAGAAAGGTGTGAACCATTATACTGCAGCGGGGTTCAGCCTCCATCTTGGGCGGTGGAAGTTTGTATGGAAGGTAAATAGACCCCGATAGATTCAAATATCCTACTCTCGTGACCCATACTTTGCAAAATGTGGACTTTCGGCGGGTCTACACCTGCAGCCAGCGGCCAAACCGTACATTAATGTAATGATAAACAACCATTGCAAGGTTTAGAGTTGCAAATTTCGGTCAGAACCGAATTATTTGAGATCTATTGGAATTACCAATCTTATTTCAAACGTTGTTCTGATACTTCTTGGATAACTTTTCGAATATTATAATTTAAATCCGACTGCTGTAACTACCGATCATGGAAAAAAGATCAGTACTTGGAAGCTCGTAAACTTTCAAATACTTTAACTAGAAAATCCCATGTTTTGGTATTTTCGCTATTTTGAGAAGATGAAAATTCAAAAAAGAAGCGAGTTTGGTATTCAAGAAGTGGGTGACATATATTATAATTGATAATCAGCTAGAAGAATGGAGAAAAATAGAAAAAAAAGCACAGAGGACCCACATGAAAAGAAAAGAACAAAAACAGCAGTCGCAATAATCGAAGAAAGTGGTATAAAGAGGGTTCTGAAGTGATGTCCTGAATTCTTGGGAAATTCTCGACATATTCTCGACATATTTTCGAATTCGGAAGGAGCTGTCGAGAAATCTGACCGAATTCTCGGCAACTCTCTCTGACATTCTGAACAAATCGGCCGCAATTCTCGACAAATACTGCGAATCTCAGAATTCTCGACAACTTCTATCAACTTTCTGGACAACTTCTCGATTGTCGACCGATTCTCAACAACTATTCGTCCGATTCTGGACAACTAGTTTTACCTGAGTGCATGCTCATACTATTATCTCATTAAACATGCGCTGCTCCAATCCTCCTAATCAATATACTGGCAGTGGGATCGGTTGGAGTTTGCGGTAGTCCAATCATAATCCGAGAAGAGCGAATTGAACCCGCATAACTCGCCGCGCTGAACCTGCCGTTGATCTAGCTGAACCCGCTCTTCTCTCGTGGTGTGAGGAGCTTGTCTGGGTCTCGTAGCGATGAGCCGAGGTAGGCATTACGCGGCGACATGGGCAAAGTGCGAACGGCACTCCAACGAGTTTTTAATTACACCAGTGATCTCTGATTTTATCCTAAAGTCCACTCATAACGATACCAGTCCTCTCCTGTGGGCCATGGTTATGGTTTGCCTTTTGGCGGGCGTAACTTTACTCTGATAATTCGAAAACTGACAAATGAACCTCAAATTCGTGCTCGAAGCCTCAAATACACCCTAACATTGTAATTTCCGATAAAACTGCTGATATTCTCACCGAAGCACTGCATCCTCCACAGCAACATATCGTGATCCCAATGAAATTAACAAACAGACCACAGATTTGTGATAAGCAGACCATGTAGCCCATACGGGGAACGCTTTCATAGCGTTTCAGGAATCGCTAAAAGTTGCGATTTGCCACAGTGGGATGCTTTGGACAAACTCAGCCGAAATCACTAAAAATCGACGAATGGACATAGATTTGTAATCAGCACCAAAAAACCCTTACAGGGCGTCACTTTTCCAGAGGGTGGGAGACGTACTGAAAAAAGTTCTTCTGAGAGCTGTGGCGGATGAGTAGAATAGGAGTAACAATAATGTATGTTGGGTTTCTCTATGAACCTTCCAGAATTCTACGAAAAAGAAAAAGCAATGGAAACTAGCTGTAACTTACTTTTTCAAAATAGCTGAAATGAATTCATGTGCTTCGGCACACAATAAATTACAAATAAAATAGCCCTACACAAGGTTTGGACGGTCTGATTCTGGCCATTCGTGAGATATAAGCCGTTTCCAAGCTAACTGAGCATTCCATTCGAAAACCCGGTATGAATCCTCTGCAGAAACAGTTATGCATTTATTCGATTGTTTATGCACGAGGTTTCTCACTCGGATTTTAACTTGCTTTCTTCTCCGATCTAATTGGATTTCACAATTTCTAGCGCGTGGATCCCACTAGTATAAGAGAATTTCCTCACTTCATTCAAAAATTATCCTTCCCCCCTTTTTGTGCTAGCATTTCCGGGTTCGTGGAGAAACATTGTAGATGCTGAGCACCTTCTCGCTTTGCATTATCCCGCTTAAAGGCAGCAGACACGCTCGAAAAAGTTGTCGAGATAACGACGTTTCTGGAGTCCGCATGGCTCCAAGTGCAGACTGCTCACGCCGTTGGAAGCGTCAAAAACGAGTCAAAACTATTTAATTTCAGCAATGCAAATCGAAAAATTTCTGCAACTTGCCCGCCCCTGAGCTTCCAGCAACCCTGCTCCAAAATACAAAGTCGTCCAGATTGATAGTACTAATACGGTCCCTTTGGCTGGTTTCTTATGCTTCCAACGAGGTTAACGTTTCAATTCACAGGCTGTAAGAGTATATCGGCTTCTACTTCTCAACCGTTTTGTTGTTAATATTCGCTGTTTCAACCGCGCGCCGTAAAACTCGTCCCACTTTCACCTGATAACAAAATAACCGTTAATCCCTCTATTTGGCACACAGTTTTCGTTGGCTTTTTTTCGCTTAGTTCCCAATACAACCAGCTCTCAAACCTTCGATTTATGCCACAAAATCGATAACACCCATTTTTTAGAGCATTGTCTGCGCGCCTTCCCCCAAGTCCAAGAAAAGCAGGTGTTCCAGCACATAAGTCGTTTGCG
Source organism: Aplectana chamaeleonis (assembly GCA_029168955.1). Lineage (NCBI taxonomy): Eukaryota > Metazoa > Nematoda > Chromadorea > Rhabditida > Cosmocercidae > Aplectana > Aplectana chamaeleonis. The sequence goes on from JAPDOI010001426.1 coordinate 180,078, forward strand.
AATCAGCGTATAGAGAAAACAAAGCTTTTGGTTGTAAGAAGGTACTAAGCGATGAATTTTGAAAATCATCATCTTCATGGTCGCTTTTCAGTTTTTCAGAAGGGCGTCCGTCGGTTGCCTGATACATCTGCTAACCCTTCCATCGAAAAACTACTAAACTTGGCTCGATCGCGCAGAGAATTTTGGATTCTCTTAAAGGCAGTCTGTTCACGATAAGAATTGCTTTCCTCGTTTTTCCGCCATCTTGAAGACGGTCCCGTGCTGATTCCCAACGATGTTTTTGGAGATCGTACAAGACCTTCTCTAGGAACGGAGTTATGGTCCCTCAAAGATTGAGCTAGGAGTAGCATGGTGGACGAGAATTTCTCCGGGGCTTGTAACTTCCGTCTTTTTGCAGCCGATGTATCCGAGCTGACCTGAGTAAAGAGAGAAGTTGAGAATGAAGGGAAGAACGGGAGGGCTATTGATCAGAAGGAAAACCATCGCTCATCTCACAATCTCGAGCATTCATTTGTTCACGTCGGTGGGCGTGAAGGAAAGTGCATCTGAGGGTGTGACGAGCTGACGGGTGTACAACTTTGGGCCGTGAGGGGACCGTTCTGGAGTCGTCATTTTCCCTAGTTTTCAACGTTAGGTGTTGCTCTAGGCCCCGCAGCTGTTTGAGAGCCCATCTCCACCAAAAATCAGACATGGTTTTTATCGTGGGCACTTGTACCTTTAAGTTCGAGGGTGAGTATATGGCAAAAAAAAAAAAAGTCGAAAATTTTCTCCCCATATTGATCCAAAATAAGACAAAGTTGAGCTACATGGTTGTCCAGATGTAGTAGCCAGTCGATTTTCTCTTCTTAAAAACCAGAAGCACAGCCATAGTGGCCGCTCGGAGAGAGAATGGGCCCTTTAATCGCTACCGCCGCGACGCGGCTTGAGAGAGGTTTGCTTTGCCTGGCACTTGTGATCACTTAGCTTTTGGTAAAGTAGTTAATAAAACCTGTAAAACAAATTTTCTAGAGATTTCCTTCTGGATTTAAGTGAGAGAGTCTAGAAGACACCCGCTGACAAAATTTGAGCCAAATCGATTGAAAAATAACAAAGTTAGATCGGCGGAAGCTTAGCTGAAATTCGCGTTTTTTCTTGTAACGTGTCCCTCGGGTCCTGTTCCTCGTTCCTGCCACTAGCCACTGCCAGTGGTCGCAGGCGATCAGTTGGGCAGGTAGGTAAGTTGGTATGTGGACAGATATGATTACTTACTCACTTACTCTAACACTAACTACTTCACCTTTTACTACTTATCATATCAAGTGATATTATCAGTTGGTAGATCAAATCGCTAAAACACGTTGTAGGCTGTACTTTTCGATGGGAAGGGACAGGGAAAGTGACTAACAAGTTTGTTACTTACTGTTTCACATTACCTACTTTACTTCTTACTGTTTATCATATCAAGTGATATTATCAGTGGGTAGATCAACTCGCTAAAACACGTTGCAGGCTGTACTTTTCGATGGGAAGGGACAAGGAAAGTGACTAACAAGTTTGTTACTTAGTGTTTCACATTACCTACTTTACTTCTTACTGTTTATCATATCATGTGATATTATCCAGTTGGTATGGATCAAATCGCTAAAAACACGTTGTAGGCTGTACTTTTCGGAGGGAAGGGACAGGTTAAGTGACTAAACAAGTTCGTTACTTACTGTTT